>JARHVA010000303.1:2355000-2955000 GCA_037957365.1 Torreya grandis | reverse complement strand
GTGTGTGTGTGTGTGTGTGTGTGTGTGTGTGTGTGTGTGTGTGTGTGTGTGTGTGTGTGTGTGTGTGTGTGTGTGTGTGTGTGTGTGTGTGTGTATTTAAAATAATTCAATGTAAATAGAAATTTGAAAACCAAAAATAAAAAAGGTTTATATACATACACACATTGTATATAGAAATAGTTCACAAGTAAACTCACTAAAAAGATTAATTTAATTCCTTAATAGGATATTATATACTTGCTTGAAAAATTCCTCTGACAAACTAAATTTTCATTTTGAAACATAACAGTATTGATAAAAACATGTATATGTTTTTTTATCAAATACTAAAATTAATGATAGATACTAAATTTGTCCCACATTTTTCTTAGGAGCATACACAACCACAATAATCCTAAAAAATGTCTAATGAATTATTAAAATGGTTTATATGTTATTATTGTCATCATTTTAAATAGTGGCTTATACCTTATTCCAGTTAAAATTTTTAATTTGATATAGAATATTTTCTAATCACAAACAATGGTTTTTTCCTTATTATTTTCATGTTTAGTATTTTTATTCTCTTCTTATTATTTACATTTATATTCCATAGTTTATTAGAGAAACATTCATTGAACTCAATAGGAAATGTGTCGATCAACCCAAAATCCTATGTACTTATTCATGTGTATGCTTTTTTTTATCACCTCATTAAAAGAACATTTATTCAATTAGCTCATTATCAAAAAAAAATACTTTGAATATTACATTTAATTCACAAGATAATTATAATTTTTTTAAAGAGCCAATGGATTAACCAGTAAATTTACACTTGCATGTTAATTTTGTCAAATATTAGCCAATAAAATTATATATGGAATTAAGGATTAGCCAAGATATTATAGAAATTTCAAAGGGTTAATTATAAAAATTATTCATGCTATATATTTTCAAAATAATTAACCTCAAACATAATGTTCTAGAGGATATCCATGATTTGTTGGTTGGTGATACTCATGACTCCTAAAAAATATCATAGGATCAAGAAAGATTTTTTTGGCAAGGCTCAAAGGTGACGTACAAAAATGTGGAGAAATATTTGTGTATCTAAAAAAAAAAGGTGAGATAATTAATACTTTAGATCTTTTGGAACATTTATTTACTCCTAGACAACATTGCAAAGTCTCGATAGATTTCATCACAGGATTTCCAAAATCAAAAGGAAAAAATTTCATCATGGTATTGGTAGATAAAATTTATGACCATATTTATGTTGTGTCACATCCTTTAATAGATATTATGATGGCAAAACATTTAAGGAGATAATTAAAAATATACCTAGTATCTTAAAGATTATAGTAAGTGATCATGGTCCCATATTTACTAGTAATTATTTAATTAATTTAATCTCTTGTTTGGGTACCTAATTATCCCATAAATCTTCATATCACCTCTAATTTGATAGATAAAAAGAGTTGGTAAACAAGTGTTTGAAGGGTTATCTATGTTACTTTACTTATGATAAATAGTATCAATAGATGCATTAGTTTCCACTAGAGTTAAAGTGGTATTACACTTATTTCCATACTTGTTCCAAAATGTCCCCATAGATGGCATTGTATGATTACCACCCACCATCCATCACATCATCCTTGCAAGTGAAACCAAATTTTTCATAGTATAATGGTACATTCAACATCAACATGAGGTACTTTCTAACCTTAGAAAGAATTTGAATATGGCACAAAACAAAATCAAATAACAAGTTACCCACCACAAAATTGAAAGACATTTTAGAGTGGAATATTGTGTGTTTTTTTTTTGTAACTTTATAAGTGAATGTCCTTTAAGTACCAAAATAATGATAAAAAAATCTCACCTAGGTCTTATGGGCCTTATCAAATCTTACAAAATATGGTAGCATGACATACAAATTGAAGTTACCCTAGGAATAAAAAAATGTAGAATATTTCATGTTTATTTCTTAAATAAACTCATTACCTAGAATATTCCAACCCATACAAATTTATTATAACTTGGTGAAGAAGGAAAAATCATCTTGGAACCTGAAGAAATTCTCTAGAGATAAATAAATTGTTAATTAGGGTAATCACACTGTATCTTATCAAGTGAAAGAACATGCCTAGGGAAGATACAACATAAGGAGGTGTATATTTCATATAGAATCATCCATAAATAGTAAATTTTGATGAAAATTATTGTTCTAAGGATAGGTGGAGGTGAATGGTATGACCTTTACCTATTTGATGTCTCATAATACATGTAGTTGACCTATGGCATACATAACATATGATTTAATCATTTAATAATATCTATTATATATGGGTAGGATTAGTTAGACTAAATGGATTTTGGAGCCCCCATGTCCTAAGTATGATATATATAATAGGTAATGTTTAGTATTGAATCATCATATTACAAATTATTTTTTCAATAAAAATATTGTGGAATATGCCCCTTTAAAGTGGCTCAACCATATATTTTAGTATTGTGTTATTTATTTCACTTATATGTGGATCTACTCTTATATATGAGTTAATTATGATAAGAGGCATAACATATAATGGAATTAATGTGAGAAAGGCTTTGATGTTATGCTCGTGAAAGGAAAAACCTTGAATGACAATATATTAGCACATCCACTTTTATCAAAAAAAATAATTTTATGAACTGACACTTTAAAGTTAATTAAATAAAGTAATATAAAAATAAATTGGGCTCACACTTAAATAGGTTTGAAATAATCTTCTACAACCACAAGGAATATAATAAAAATAAGGCCATGTTGATTTAGAGAGAAAATAAACATGGCTCAGGAGTGAATTCTTATTTGAGTTTGTGATTGAGGGCTAGATTCTTACAATCAAGTTTCATGGTGAAATTGAAATATCAATTTCCAAGTGAAGAAATGGCTCTATCAATGGAGAGAATAATGGTAATGCCCATTTAAGAATATATGTGGCATAAAATTTCAAGATAAGTGGGGAGTAGGGTTGTAATTTAACTTAGATAAACTTGGAAATTGATATCCCAATAACCTAAAACTACATCAAGCCCTCAGTTTTTTTAAACTCTATAACAATTTAAATTGTAAGAAACGTTTTAAACATGAATTAGTATGGATATTTGTGATGTTAATTGTTATTATGGTTTAAATACTATGGATTTTTTTGAATGGAGCAGATGATACCAAAAAAATGCATTTTTGTTTCATTGACCATAAAACCTTCACTAGATATGCCAAAGCATATGCTCAATGGTTTAATAACTTTTTATAAACACTCTTTTGATTTAAATAAACAACTATATGAAAATTATATATTTTTAAAATGAATATTATATTTAAAATATACATTTTATTAATTTTTTAGTTTGTAATCATTTTACAGGGTGCTAAAATTTTTATTGATCTAAAACACAAAAAAATGTTGTAGATTATCGATTTCCATGCCCAAATTCCAAACATTTTTCAAGGTTTTAGATGTATTTAAAGGGGTGAAATAATTTCCACTTATTTCTTTTCTATACAATTTATCTCTTGTATTCATATACCATGGTTACTCATGAAAAAATAGAAACAACATAAAATTACAACTTTGTCATCATATAATTTTATAAAAGTATAATTTGTTTAAGAATAAATTAGTATTATAACACTAATTTATATTTGTATATGATATTTATGTATTTTATATAACCTCAATATTTTACATTTGGAAAACTTAAACCTTGGTTATCCTCTTAGTTGTGGTCCTTTTTTGCTTTTTGAATTCTCATATTTTCTCTATCTTATACCCCTTGGCCTATCTCTTGGTTTGACTAGTCTTATGTTGATGACCCAAACATTATATCTTTACCAAAATTCTTGAGACCGTATCTTCCACCTCTAAAATTTATGATTTTGTACCTACTTTATTGATCCATAGACACTAGCATCCTAAACAAAAACCTACATTGATATAGATGTTCTTCTTTGATGCAAGTGTCAAATGCCCTAAAGTCATCCAATTTATAAATTAATCATATGCTAATTGTTGTCCTAAGTGTTATAATGTGATTTAATTGTCCAAATAAATTGATATAATACAATATTGATCCTCATTCATTCTTCACCTAGCATATACTCAAAAAGACCTAAAGAAATTTATCAAATAATTCAATAAAGCACTCAATAAATATAACCTTCCATATTTTCTCCTATTTTCATATTATTCATAGGGATAACACATACATAGGTCTGAAGTACTAAAGGAGTAACTTGAGAACCTAATTTTCCAAGTTACAAACTAGGTCACTATTTTTCTTGGTTTGTACATATTTCATGACTCACACACAAGCCAACATGTAGGGGATAACTACATATATCTAAGGCCCTCTTCATAATATTGGTTATGTAGGCAATGCTCATTAATATAGGAGTCCTTAGGGTTATCTCAACACTGTGTGCACACTAACCCATTTTTTCCCAAGGTCACTATGAAGATGAAGAACTAGGCTTTTGTAATTTCATGAGTGACAGTACATGACCCAAATATGAATGTACTAGAGTGAAGGTGAAGACAAATAAAGAATAATATAGGTGGTTTCATCTTTTTCCAATATTTATTATGTATAGGACACCTACATCAGGTTCAGATAGTAATGTTGACATAACCATCCCAATTTGATGCTAGTGTTTGTTGCTCTAGAAGTACTTAAATTAGAATTTATCTACTATTATTTAATATTATTATAGTATATTTCATAATTATTCTAGATCCAAAACTATCAGCATTATAACCAACTAGTTACATTACTTACTATTTTTATCCTATTTCAATTTTATGAATTTAGTATATGTTATATCTGAGTTTATCATCTAATTAGTCTGCTATAAGAGATAGTGTTAGATAATTGTTAGTTATTTCATGGTGATGTAATGAAGGTATATTTTTTAGTAGATTAAGTGATTTAATAACCTAAGTAACAATGATAAAGTGTGTAATGTGCTTATCCTAGTGTGCTTGAAGTTGGCTTGGTTGATCTTCAGAGTTTGACTACTTAGAGATGTGCAAGGATGAGTCTAAAGTATTAAACATGTGTAAGGGGTCCTATTAGAGGTCTATGTTGGTTAGAGTGCTTATTTTCATGAGTTTTATTCATATATTTTTTCATTTTGGTCATCTTGGTAGATGGGTCTAGTGGCAAAAAATTTGAGTAGGCAATTTGATGACATCATAATTACCACGTGTAGATGAAACAGGGGGAGCTGGTTATATGGTTGTGATCATATTAGTCCTTATTTTTTATGCACTATAATTCATGTCATGTGTTTAAGTGTGTTCAAATATATGAGGGTACAAAGTTGGCTTCTCAGACAGAATTCACTAAGTTCTCATACTTAGCCAAATTCACAAAAGGTTCAAGCAGAGTCAAGTAAGCATGTTGATGATGTCAGCATTCACATGCATGGAGGTGTCTATACAAAATGATCATATGGATTTATTAATTTTTTTTCCTAGTTTTTATGCATTAAATTTTAGATCATGTGATAAAGCATCAAAATATATGCATGGACAAAGTTGGCCTTCTAGGCAAGTTTTGACATAGTTGGCTCTATGTCAAAATAATCTGAGTGGGTAAATTAATGGAATTATTTATCACATGAATGAAGGATTAAAGATTAGTTTGTTATATAGATGGATTATCCTTTTATATATGATCATCTTGTCCAAATTATATATCATACATCTAAGTACAATAAAAGTTATTGAGGTCCAAAGTAGGCTTTTCAGGCATATTATAGTTGATCCCCATACTTAGTCAATTTGCATGATGTTAAAGATCTAGACCTAGAGGAGATCTAATGGTTCATGGTTTTTTTTAATTATATATTCAATGGTTCATGTAGAGTCAAATGGGTCAATGTGATAATTATTTAACAAAGATCAATATTGAGCATCTTACAGAAGATCAATAGATCATGTGCATTCCAAGATGACAAGAATCAATGAGATGGTAATAAGTACACATTATTTAATGACTAAGAAAAGGTAAAAGATAAATATCAATGGTGTGTTTTCATACATATTTATTTAATGATGAGTGTTTCTATTTAAATACCTAGTTGATTTGTAGAGATCGATGGTGCATGATGAGTTAACATTACAAGATTGCATGAGATGAGGTCAAAGTGACTAAGGTTTAAAATTTGAGCATTAGTGCCTATTAATTAAAGTTTATACAAGATAAATGGTGTGTAATTTATCTGATAATTGAGGACACAAGATGTGATCTTATTTTTTGGGGTTTAACTATGACCATTGTCATTTAAATATTCAAAATTAACAAGGGAAAAACCAGTGTCTGGTATTTGGGCCATATCTTTCGATCTAGATAGAATTTACTCATACTATAAAAATAAAATATGAAGAGAACTCCATAGTACATATAATGAATCTAATTTTAATATTTTAAATTGTGTATGATTAAATATATTAATGTTTAAAATTTACTATGTGTTGGGAAATAAACCGGAAGCACACAATTTGATTACCAAACCAAGCAACTTAATATGCGTAAATTAACCAGATTCACCAAGTAACTAGAATTCAGAATAACACATGATATGAGAGACAATACACAAATTGTATTAACACTTTATACAGAAAAGAATACAATAAAGAAGATGCCACTTCTTCTCCACCACCTTACAGAGGTTTCCCACACCTCAAGTGAACAGTAATTCTCCTCCCCAAAGCTCTCCCTCTTAGGTCCCAACACCCAACTCAAATACAGAGTTGGTGTTCACCTCCCGTGCTCCACGCACAACACAAGTGCTCCACGCACTCCAAAAGCACTCCACGTGCTCCACAAGTACTCAAGGTACTTCAAGTAGATCTCCCATGAATCTGCAACAACCTGCAATTCAATAGACCATACTTATGGAAGGAACTCCCTTGCCTTCCTCTTGCTCTATCCGAGTACACACCTGTACTCCAAGTAGATCCTGCCTGATACTGCTCCCTATTGTGTTGCTGTCTATATGACCTTGCACACCTGCAAATCAAACAACGGTTATGCTCACCTGTGAACCTCGACCTTGCACACACATACACCTATAGATCAATGATCTTACTTACCATGTAGATCTCCTATATATGCCATACAACTATGACCAAGATCCTACACTCTTGAAGAACCCAGCTGGCTCTCCAATCCAGCACCAACACACCTGGTACTGAGGCACTAGGAGGAACGCACCATTGCTCTACCTCACACACAGAAGGAGCTTATAATTATGCTCTCTTACTCCCTAGCACACTATTCCAATACAACCATGAGTCTATTATATAGATCTCAACCAAACAATAATTAGACATCTAATTACAATAATTAGATCCGCAACTATGAGTCTAAAATTAGCACTCATCATGCAAACACTTGGTTCGTTAGCTAACTGCCCGTAATTAGCTCGCAGTCGAACCACACAGGCGACCGACGTCGGTTGATCAGACCGACCCCAACTTCTCTGCAACTCAGCAACCTTCAGCAACCTCCTCTCCTATTTGCATCAGTGAAGCTTTTAGCTCCACAATCCTAACAATCTCCCACTTGGAGATAAACAGCTGCACTATACCTGTACCTGTACTCCATCTAATCTGTTTCCTGGTTTGTATCCCTCTTCAAGCTCCCACCTGAAGACAACCCACCACACATCCCATGGTGTACCACCTGTCATCCGAGTACCCTGCCACATCTGAACCTATAACACCTGTAGTGAAGTCCTGACCCTGCATAGCAACACCTGCTGCTGGTCCCTCTCAAAAAAACTGAGAACCCACTTCCCCGAATTGGCTCCTAACTCTGACAGCTCCCACTGCATGGGAATACTCAGGCCTATACCAGACCTCATGTGATTTTAGACACTGTACCTGTCCAGCCCTTAGTGTGCTCCGGTTCTGCATCCCAAACCTCGCCAACACCTGATTCACATCAGCTCCCACCCGAGACAAAATCAACCTGTGATCTCCATGCCTCCCATGTCAAAGAATTATGCTGCTCCAAACTCCTCATGACATGCCACTGAACTAATCTTACCCTTAGCTCAGCAAAACCCTGTATGTACAAACCTACTAGCTAGCAAATATACCATCCACATACAACAACAGAATGATGTTGCAATCACCATCCCCCTTGTAAGTCAAATCATAGTAGTTACCCTGACATTGACTGAAGCCATGCTCCGTCCTCCACCTGTCAAAACCTGTACCACTGTCCTACAGCTCCACAAGACCATATACCTGGTCTTCTATCTCACGTATCCGTTCTCTCTATTCTTCTACTAAGGTATCCATTCGTCTCTGTGCTTTCATACCTGCTGGCAACCCTACCAAAACACACCTGTTTGGTTCTCCTCCAAGGAATCACATCCTCATCCATGCCAAGCTCACACCTATTTCCTGGATCCTTCCTGCTATAAAATCAGCAACAAGTATGAAGAAGAGGAACACGAATTTGAGGGCCTACTTACGCCTTCAGTCCTCCGTATGGGTGTTTGAGACTCCTTGACAACATGTTGTCCACCCAAAATTCGTTACAGTGACCGACCTTGGTCACTCCACAGTCTGCATCTGACTGACGTCAGTTCCATGCGTCTGTACCTGACTACCAACCTACCAGCGCTGGTGTCCCTGCTACCGACGTCGGTCCTCTGACTGACATCGGTCTTACATACTGCCGACGTCGGTCTCCTGACCGACGTCGGTCTTACCCTGCCCGACATCGCCGGCTTCGGTCTGCACATGACCGACATCGGCACCTGTCTGTTCGATGCCGGTTCCTCCTGACCGACATCGGTACTTGTGTTCACCTGTGAGTGATGACTTTTTACCCGCGAGCTTCTTTGAATCAAAACCCATGTCCAAACTGCCCTGCTCAGAAGTATCCAGCCACATCCACTGGGTTCTGTCCGCCATCTCCTCCATAAACACCAAGGCTTTCCAGTTCTTAAGCCTGTCAAATATATCTGTCTTCCGCTTAAGAACATGCATCTCCTTCCTGCTCATGTGACCAAGCCTACGAAGCCACGTCTCCGCAACAAAAGAAGAATCAGTAATATAAACAAGTAGATAAAGGATACCTATTTTCTTACCACCATCTAGTTCAAGTGCATCCGCTGTGAGAGTTCTTGTGCATCTCTCATCACCCAATCTTTCTAAAGAAATTAGCCATATCTCCAAACCTGGGACCTGCATGACCTTCATCAACACCTGTGTGTTGGCCACCTGCAATTTCAGCTTCACTTCCCCTTTGCCAATTCTTTGGCAAGGCTTACCAGCTCCTCTACCTAGGGCTGCATGGAAAGAGGCAACCGAATCTTTTATCCAAGATTCAACTTTATCCAAGAAACCTCCAAGAACATCCTGTGCAATAACACCTGCAACATCTGCTTCTTCAGTTTCTTCATGCTGATCTGCTACCAACCAACAATAATCTTTTACCTGCTCTTTCTTTCCATAGGACCGTGAGTGACCATCTGTGCTTTTCAACTCCTCCATTCTTAGCTTACTTTGATCTGTTGTTGCTCTACTCCCACTCGATCAGAAACCCCTGAGAGTGCCCTGTAACCAAACACAAAACTTGCTTCCTGCAACCTTAGCTCTGATACCACTTGTTGGTGGTATCAAGCTATGAGCCAACAACCTTGCTCCGATACCACTTGTTGGGAAATAAACCAGAAGCACACAATTTGATTACCAAACCAAGCAACTTAATATGCAGAAATTAACCAGATTCACCAAGTAACTAGAATTTAGAATAACACATGATATGAGAGACAATACACAAATTGTATTAACACTTTATATAGAAAAGAATACAATAAAGAAGATGCCACTTCTTCTCCACCACCTTACAGAGGTTTCCCACACCTCAAGTGAATAGTAATTCTCCTCCCCAAAGCTCTCCCTCTCAGGTCCCAACACCCAACTCAAATACAGAGTTGGTGTTCACCTCCCGTGCTCCATGCACAACACAAGTGCTCCACGCACTCCACAAGCACTCCACGTGCTCCACAAGTACTCAAGGTACTTCAAGTATATCTCCCATGAATCTGCAACAACCTGCAATTCAATAGACCATACTTATGGAAGGAACTCCCTTGCCTTCCTCTTGCTCTATCTGAGTACACACCTGTACTCCAAGTAGATCCTGCCTGATACTACTCCCTGTTGTGTTGCTGTCTATATGACCTTGCACACCTGCAAATCAAACAACGGTTCTGCTCACCTGTGAACCTCGACCTTACACACACATACACCTGCAGATCAACGATCTTACTTACCATGTAGATCTCCTATATATGCCATACAACTGTGACCAAGATCCTACACTCTTGAAGAACCCAGCTGGCTCTCCAATCCAGCACCAACACACCTGGTACTGAGGCACAAGGAGGAACGCACCATTGCTCTACCTCACACACAGAAGGAGCTTATAATTATGCTCTCTTACTCCCTAGCACACTATTCCAATACAACCATGAGTCTATTATATAGATCTCAACCAAAAAATAATTAGACATCTAATTACAATAATTAGATCTGCAGCTATGAGTCTAAAATTAGCACTCATCATGCAAACACTTGGTTCGTTAGCTAACTGCTCGTAATTAGCTCGCAGTCGAACCACATAGGCGACCAACGTCGGTTGATCAGACCGACCCCAACTTCTCTGCAACTCAGCAACCTTCAGCAACCTCCTCTCCTGTTTGCATCAGTGAAGCTTTTAGCTCCACAATCCTAACACTATGTGTTCATTCTTATTTTATAAGTGATCCAAAAAGAGTGATTGATCTTGTGTTGATGTTGTTTCAATGTTTCATAGTGAATTAGATATTTTTAAGTGTTTTAGACTCATTGAGTATCATCTATGTGCATTATGAATGTTTGAACAATCATATGTAATATGAAAAAAGTTTTATAAGTCAACTATGTATTCATTCATGGTGACTGTGTGCACAGAGTGTTGATTAAGCTTGCACAAAAGAGTGCAATGATGATTGTAAGCATTTGAGGATGAATAAGGGGTCATATAGTTTGGACATATGTTTTTATAAGTGGTCCTATGTTTTTATTTTTATAATTTTTTTGTTAAATGGGTGAATAGGTCTCCATGCGACTTATAAGAGTTATAAGGTCCTTATTAAAAGGTGTAGGTGTTTAAGGGTGACCCATAGATGCTATGGCCAACCTATGAAGATTGTATTGAACTATGTATTTATGAGATATGTGCCTTAATGGTTAATTCATGTATAATGACTAACAACAATGGTGATGATCATGAATTCTCTATAAATAATGAAATCAAAGATGGTGATTTCTAGACTTCAAGTGAGAGATTTGTAGAGGCCTAGGTGTGGAAACTATTCATTAAATCAAAGAAAAAAGGAGATTGAGTGTGACCAATGGTTAGGTTGATGAGTAGATAATATTTATGATTGTGTGTAATACCTATAGGTCATACTTATAATGGAAAAATAGTGCTCTTGTAGGTTGAAGATGAGTGAAGAGGATTATATGATTGGAATAGAGTAAAGAGTTTAGGAGTAGAGAGGAAGTGTCTCTATTGGATGGGTTGATGAGAAGATTTGGGTTGTGATTATGTGTATAACCTATAGGTCATATTTATATGTCATAACAATTGATCTTGTGGGTTTGATGCTTTGAAGTGTGATTAAAGGATAGGTGATGTTTGTGTGATCTTGGAGGTTGATTTGTGAGGTAGATCAGAGTATGGTCTATGTGAATGACCTCATGGTCAGATTTTTGTTGTGGTGACCAAATTTTTGTAAGTGTGTTGAAGTGAGTGTGATTGAAGAGTTGGATATTGGGGTTAGTTGGGATATGTAATGTGTCCTAAATTGATCTTTGTGTGTTGGTACAAGTATGTAATGTGTTTTGGCCAATAGGGAGTATTGGGTGAAAGAGTGAAGGTGAAGAGTGATAAATATAGATCCATCATCAAGTGTTGAATACATCAGTTCTAACGTGGAAATGTTCAAAGGAGGGTCTAAAGGAGTTGATATTTCTTAGGGATAGTTTCTCCTTGTGAAATATGTGTTTCATTAAATACCTCTGGTCAAGAGGATGTGATCAAGGTTTGATATTCTAAAGGAGTTGACCAATCTCTTTTTTATAATTTATTATAAGATAGTAGTCCATTTGTGTTATAGGCTTGAGAGTGGGTTTTATTCCCCATGAGGGTTTTCCATAGGAACTATGTGTTTTGTGGTTGATCTTGTGTATGCATTGAATAAATGAGCTCTTTTGTTAATGTTTATTGATCATGTTGATTGGTTAATAGTTTAAAGGATTGAAATTGAATTTAAAATATCTTGACTCACTAATTCACCCCCCTCTCAGTGATTTTACCTCTAGCAGATAGTTTATCATCCTTTTACTTTAGGCTATATCTATCCCATTTAATTATAGATAAATCCAACATATATCTTTTTAGAGTTAAAAATTTGGTGAACCTCACCTCTATGTCTTTTCATGCAACTACTAGGGTGTCCTAGAAACATGTTGATTTTTCTTATTTATAATTTGCTAAACTTTGTTTCAAAAATTAGTTTGTTTTCAAAATATAAAGAATACATCAACAAAATGGATTGCTCCCTAGATTTTGTGTTTCTTTCTTATCTTGTTCTCATATCAATTTTTAGAACATTTAAAATGGATACAAAGGATCCTCTGGCTCCTCCTAACTCTAAGGGAGTGATAGATCTCATCCCTCTAACCAAGTCTAGACTATCACTTATCTAAGGGGTAAGGTGGCCAACCCTATAGTTTCAAATGAAGGTACTCAATCTCAAATATGTATGGTTTATGTTTGTGAATCCCTAAAACATAAAATAATTAGTAGACCAAATTAATAAAAGAGTTACAAAATTGGATTGCATAATGTAAAATACCACATATGTTATTATTAATCATGTGTTCGCATTTTCCTCTATAAATGTTGTACCAAACAAGGTTTCTTATCCAAATTCAAATTTATAACAAACACATAGAAAACAAGCGATAAAATATTATATAAAAGGTTACTAATAAACCAAGTTAAATCCTAAGAGAAATACTTCAAAACCAAGTGATCAAATTGCATCCTATATATCCCATAAGGAGATCTAAATACTAGTGTGCACATCATATAATGAAAAGGCATCACATTATTTAACCCTCAATTGGATAAGTATCCTACTTGGGTAGATAGGGTTAATAATGTAAAAATGACAATGCAAAAGGGTGATGAATATATTTATGGTAGGCCAACTAGGTGCTAAACTCAGATATAAACATATAAAAAATTTCTTAAATTTACATAAGTAAAAAATAGTAAGTTCAAATATGCTAAATATTAAAATGAAAAATAATTAATCTACTTATATAGTTATAATGTTAATGTACTTATAGATCTATAACATGTAGAAATCAGAATAGAAAAGGATTCTAGAAAAAATTTCATATTTATATTTGGATGCTTTTGGAGTTGTGGATACTAACGTCATCCTAGGACAGTTATGTCAACACTATTATCTAAATTTGATAAAAGTGTCATATACAAAATACTTATTGGAAAAGGATGTGACCATCTAAATGCTTCTAGGTTTGACTTTACCTTCACTCTAGTGCATTTAGGTCCAGGTAATGGATTGTCTCTCCTCATAAATTTTTAAAACCTTAGTTCTTCATCTTTATACTGACCTTGGGGGAAAATGTCTTGGTGGGCACATGGTTTTGATCTGACCCCAAAGACCCCTCTATCAGTAAATGTTGCCTACATAGTTAATACTCTAAATAGGGCCTTAGACTAATGTAATTCTCCCCTACATTTCATGCCCATTTTTCCATAAATATAAGCATAACACATAAATTCAATAAACAAAACACCAATGAGCATGGATAGATACTAGAATCCATTCAATCATACATAAGAAAATACAAATCCTACAACTACCATTAGGACTCATATAGGCATAAGCCTCTAATTTAAAATCCCATAGTCCTAATTTGTTTGGATTAACACTTATAAATCCTTCATAGGATTGCATTAAATTAAAACTATGCTTATAACATTGAGACAGCCATAAAAATTGACCTTGCCCACTATTGATGTAGCCAGGCTCCACATGGTCACTTTGGCAAACTATGTGGCCACACGAAATTATCTTTAGGATCCTAGTTCCACTCTTGCCACCTATCACTTCCAAAGTGACTTTTATAAAATTCCATGTGGAAAAAATTGCAAATTTATTTCCCTACCCTTCTACAAGGATAGCATGACTTCCTAGGGGCTACGGAGTAGCATGGTTGTGTTATTTGGTAGCATCTCATTAACCCACTTTCCCACAAGCTTTGCACTCAATACAGACATATCAAAAATAATAGAGTTGTAGGATTTTTCCACATCTTCATATCCCTCTCACCTACTTACTCATGGTATTTATGCTCTATATAGATCTCTCCATGGTTATGGGTCATTGGGATGATGCCTCATGGCACCATCTTACTAGCTCACTAGCCTAGAGGCTTTCTACATTATACAGTCTTATCTAGGGTCATGAATCACTAGAATGATGCCACATGGAAACATCTCACTCACCCACTAACCTAGAGGCATCACTCCCTGTATGGTCCTCTCCAATACCATGGGTCACTGATATGATGCTATATGGTAACATCCCACTTGCCTGCTAGCTTAACACTAATTGTACATGATACCATGCTAATGTCACTCCCAAGTTAGTGAGAGGATGTCATGTGTCTTCCTTTGAACCATTCACAAAAATTAATAAAATTGAATATGGATAAAAGTCATGAAAATACCCAACTAAGAGGTATCAAGGCAAAGTCCAAGTGAAAAAAATTATTGGACAAGGCAAATCTGACTAAGGAAAAAAATAATATTCAACTAAGTTGAAGTGTGTGATCAGTTCAAAAAGTAACTAAGGTAATAAAGGCTGATTAAACCAAAACTTGCACATAATAATTTGTCAAGGAAAGAATCAAATGCTTAAGAGAAATTCAAAAACATCTAAGGCTAAAATGTGAAACTGATCAAACCAACAAGCAAGTCTGAGTTTAAATTGATAATTTAAAACTAAACCAATACTCACATTGGTTTAGGAAAAACATCAAAGATGGAGTAGAGTTCTAATAATAAACACAACAACATCAAAAATCACTTAGCAATCAAATAAATTAACCTCCTCATAGGTTAAATAAATAAGAAGGCATTGAGGCTTAATTTGATCTCTCAACACTAAACCAATAGTATCATTAGTTTAGTTGACTAACATAATATCTAAATACAACTTAATCTATCTAAAATTCCCTTCAATATAGTGTTCAAACTATGAGTTGTCTAATCCATTCATTAAAAGTTAAAACTTTTAACATCAACACATAGGCCTAATATGATATACCAAAGGCAAGAGGTTCTACAAGACATTTTCTAAAGTGAGGAGACATATAGTTAAGGATTGGCCTTCTAAATCATTTTTCAATCACTGATTACTTTAGGCAAGGCTATCAAAAGTTATACCCATTTGGTTACCTTACATTTTTATTTGCTTATTAGAAGAGCCCAACTCAATTATAAATCACCTCTTTATAAAAGTTGTTCTTGTAATAATAAAAGTCTTAGGTATAAAACTTACTCAAAGCTATACTAGGGACTCTTCCACAAGACACTTCTTTACCAGAATATAATCAAAATTTAAATCTTATATTTAAGCTATCTTGTTATCCCCAATAACATCTAACTCGGCTAATTATTAAGTTTTTTTCATGCATGGATATACTTAAATCCCAAATATAGACATAAGATAATATAGGGAAATGATTCCCTTTTTTCTATCCATATAAGGTTGATTGTTATGAAGGTAATGTTGCTTTAAAATTCAACAGATTCCATTAGTAGTATCTATAGTCAAAACCCATTAAGGTTCTCCATGGCACTCCTGGTAAGAGTTATTAAATATTTTATCTTTATTCTATTATACATTAGCAAATGTTGGCCAAATAGATCTAAACTAGTTGAGTTTAAGACATATCATGAATGGGTTTATATACCCAAATTCATACAAGTAGAACACAAGTTTTTTCTTTATTATCAAAGGCATAGGTAGACTACTTACTTGCCTTCATAATTAAATATGTATTTCACATTGAATCGTCTAGACATGAGGTATTATAAGAGATAGAGATATAATGCACAATATGACCATAGAATATTCAATCAAAGATATAATGTATGTATTTACACCATTAACTTGGCCAATCTCAGTCATGAATATATAAATATCCCCAAGGATTTTATTTTCAATAAAGAGGCCTAATCATATCATATAACAAGAAACTTATATATTAGTTACTTAAAGTAATAACCAAAACATTCAATTGGTAAAATACATAATATAGTGTCTCTCTACTTAGCCCATAATAGATCATTAACATATAAATATAATAGGTTAGAATGAGAATAAGTAATCCTTGAATTATAGCCAATTTTAAAATTTAGAAAAATGAGAATAATCAAATAATTAGTATGAACTCCTATTTATCTTGAGTGCACTTTAGTGAATATAAAGAGGGTTTACCTCTTAATCGATTTCCTTCATCAATAGACTGCTCTAGGCACTCCCGATCATGACTCCTAGCTCCAGGCATGTTCACATCTTGGTGTAAGTCAAATAAAGGCTGAAGTAGTAAAATGTCAATGGATCAAGGACATAACTACTCACAATGACAATCCAAACATCTCGTGGTCAAGAGGTTACCAACCTTGAATCTATTTCAGCAAGCATAAATCATAAAAGATAGAACACGGGGATAGAAACCATCAAGCATATAGCCACCAATATATATTATAAAACTAGTTGTGAGAGGGATTAAGAAACCTACCATCATGTCCAACATGAGAGACCTAACCCTTCTTACATAATGAATAATTTAACCTTTTAATGCATCAATAGTCTTACAGATGAAACCCTATTATCCAGGTAAGTATAAATATAATAATTATAACTATCATAGAGGAATATCTCAACTTTGAACTCCCACACAAGGAGTAATAATACTATAGGTGACCCAAGTATAACCATAGGAAAATAATGAATAGAATAAGTAATCTAACTTAATCCTCTCGAACATAATAACTTGATCAAAAATAACATAAACTTCATTTAGTCAAATAATAGGATATTTAATTCAATAGGATACTTACCAAATAATCCAAGCCCTTCCATGGATCATTTTTAAATGTTTCTACCAGTCGAGTCTCTCCCTCTCTAGGCTCTCTTCTTGTTTCCCTTCTCTTCTTCCTTTGTTCTCAGGGTGGCCAAAAATGTCAAAATTTCTAAACCCTTTTCTCAGATATCTACCCTCCTCAAATAGGCATTATCTTATTCTTACAACCCAATCAAAATATTTAAAGTGTTCATTCCTTCCTTATATTTACCAACCACTTCTATTGGCCATCACATGCCTTCATAAATGGGTAATCTTATGTCAGTCCATAATAGTGCATGGAAGCTCATACATAGTCATATGATTGATTATAAGCTCAACCTAATTATTCCCATTGGTTCAATGCAATGATTAATTAATGGATGGGCCTACAAGCTACCAATAGATAATTTATACATTGGTCTACTTCATATCATGTATTAAAGATGATAAGAACAAAGGTGGTTTGATCAACCTAATAGATATTACAACCACTACGACATGCCA
This sequence comes from Torreya grandis, assembly GCA_037957365.1. Classification (NCBI taxonomy): domain Eukaryota; kingdom Viridiplantae; phylum Streptophyta; class Pinopsida; order Cupressales; family Taxaceae; genus Torreya; species Torreya grandis. Next base: position 2,937,220 of record JARHVA010000303.1, on the reverse strand, counting down.
AATTTTAAATAAAATTCCAAATGGTAAACAAGGCATCCAACTAGGATCAGATAGGGTTAAGAAAAGATATGGGTTAGAGGTAGGATCACACATGATGCAATTATGTCTAGCATAGTCTTTATTCATTTATTGGTAATGACCTATTCTAGCACACTTATTTCACCCATGAAATCCATTATCCTAATAGATGAATATTGAAATCATAACATGCTATATCATTTACTTAAACCAATGTAATTAGCTTACCAAGAAATTCATAAGGTCATGACGTGATATTTTTATAGCACCTAATGCATATGTAATTTCCGTCGCATCCTAATGTAATAATTTAATCATTACTAAACTAGCATTTATCATGTGTATAATCCTCTTACCTTAATAGTCAGCACCACCAAGGGAGTATAAACATTGGTTTATAATAGTCAAATTATTTTCTCATGAGGTCCTTACACTACGTGTTGTCTTGCGTATGAATTATATAATATGTGAAAATTAAGTACAACATTGACATAGCTTGCAATTTGGTCAATATAAATCTTGGGATCTTTCTTCAATACTTCATACCTATGTTTGTGATGTCCCTATGACTAATATGGAAATAGGATAAAATAGAGAAGCTTTTCTCACTTTACTGTTTGATTGAATGCCTTTTTTAAGTTACCTAGTGATTTAATAACAAGTTTCTATGTGAGAAATGAATGAGGGTTGATCTTGTATTTATATCAGTCCCTTTGGATAAATAACTCACATTAAATCACATAGGTTGACCATTAGAATACATCTCATTTGTAAATTAGATTATTTTAGGGTACTAGATAATGTAGCGTAGGATTACGAAGGATAAATGTTAGTTTTATCTTGTTAATGGAATCTATAAATCCCAATATCAAACAACTCTAAAAAATAAATAACTACTTTCTTATATACTTGGGTGAGAAATAATAAAGCTAAGCATAGATAAAACTAAGAAATAAACACAACAAACCACCTTTACCTCCCTTGTCAAATGAGCTCATTCATTGGCATGTGAGTGTGTTGGTGCTTAGTTTATGTATGCAATGGAGTCTTTTGGTTAATACATTTATTTTATTGAAAGCACCTCTCTTTGTCCACCTTTTGCTTGTTTTGGATTGGCTTGGCATGTGAATATATCTCTTAACAATCTAAAATTATAACTTTGGCTTGAGAGATTTTTTTATTTGATAAGGGTGAACTATTTTGAAACCAAAGCCATGAACTAGATAAGTGAGGGTTTTTATAACTAGTCCCATAATGAAGAGAGGGTTTTAAACAATGGACCCATAACCAAGAGGGTTTACAAGATCCCATAATCATACCAAATCACAATAAGAGGGTTTTATGGCTCTCATAACCATAATAGATCACAACAATAAGAGGTTTGATAGATTCCACAACTATATCACTAAGAGGGTTTGAAGGATCCCATAACCTTAGCAAATCAAGTAAGGAAACTCCTCAGATAACAGAGAATGTAGATGATAGCTATAAAACTTTGGGAGAACTTTCTTGATGCTTATGTTTTAGAATAAAATCCATCTAGGATTAGGTAGTCTTCCATTAATTTTTTGTCTCCTCGAGACATTTGCATAGCTTCCATGCACACCCACTAATCTACACAACAACTAAATCACCCATAAACTAGAAACTAAAAAGTAGTACAAGAGGTCTTTTTTTAATATTTTATCTCTATAAATCTTTTATAAAACCTCTATACACTTGTAATATAACTAGTGGGAATGCACACCCACTTAGCTAAGTAGTCATTGAATCATGGCAATGAGATAACCAAATGAATAGAATCATGGATCTATCTAGACACCTAATAAAGATAATGCCATCCCAAGATGGTCTAAAATCCCTAAGGTATTTATCAAAGATTTCAAAATCCTAATATCATGTCAACCACAAGTTCAATATGGATTCCTTAAACATCCATGTGGATTCCTCTATCATCCACATAGAAAGGATGCACTTTAATTTGGTTTCCTCTATCATCCATAATCAAAACCTTCCTTGGGTTTTTATCAATGGCATGCATTATTAAGAAATGGTAAATTTTAATACAAAAAAGCTTCATCCATTTCCTAATGGGAGAAGAAGATAAGTTGATAGTGATCAGATTATGTGGCAAGCTCCTATAAGATAATACTAGTGTAAAACAAGAACATAAAGGGTAGAAAATAATAGCTAGACTTTAGAATCATGGAGCTGATTTGTCTTAACCAACATAATAAAAACCCTACAAAACTGCCATTTGGAGGTAGTAAAATTATCACTATGGTTTTTCTACCATAACCCACCCAAAAATACAAGTTTCTACATAGGGTAACCATAGGGTTAGCTTAATATTTTCCCACCCAAAAGTTTTTTTGAAAAATAGAAATTTATAAATAATACCTCCAAGCTTCCTCCCTTTCCCAATAGTAGGAGATAACTTAATAGTAACCAGACTATGTGAAACAAGCTCCCTTATGATAAAAACAATAAAAATGAAAAGCATAAAGGGGAGACAATAACAACCATCCTTACATGAGGAAAAGTCTCCTCATAGGATGAAGCAAGTTCTTAGGGGTGCATCTAACATTCTTCCAGATTGGTATCCTAGGGTATATCCTTGAAACTTATGATCAAAAAATGTTACACTTATGTTATTCTATTGTCTCACCCAGCACATTCTAAACCATGTGGATCTATCGCTCTGAGATAACAAAACTTCCACTCTAGTTTTTTCCATCAAATCCCATTTGAAACCTCTATAACAAGACCACCATCCTATTTTAGAGATTTTTATAGTCTGTAGTTTCACCAAACACAACCCAAAACCTACATATTTTTTTCCTAGAGTTATCACCTCTTTTGATAAGGGTTTTTCAATCATAACCCACCCAGAACATCAAGTAGAATGCCAACATTTTTTGTAGGGATTTTACTAGTCTATAATTTGACCAAGTGTTATTTGAAACACATATATATTCCACTTAAATTCATTAAATCCTCATCTCTATTTTTCTTCCAAACCTTACACAAAATATTCAACTTCAATACTTAGGGTGCGCCAAACTTTTACTTTGGTTCTTTCTTGCCCAGTAGGACTTTCCTAGCTTGAGAGCTTATTTAAAGATAGGGAGGGATCTCTTATTTATAGGTTAGGAAAATAAATTATGGCCTTTGGATTATAAATTATATGTGTGGTGGAGATTGATTCAAAAAGGTAATTAATATTCTTCAATTAATAAACATGACTTATAAATCTAGATATTTTGTGAGTGCTTGACAACTCACAAAACTAAAGATGGAGAGGCCTGATATTTTGCATATTTGAATTTCTAATTTTATATATTCACTAATCTCACATGGATTATTTAATTAATCACTTAATTGGGTTTAATAAATTAAGTAAATTTGGTTAGTCTTTTGACCTTTTCTAAAAGTTGGTTAAGTGCCCCACTCAATTGGTTAAAAATGTCAGATTGTTTGGTTATAGCCTGACTAGGGATGAATCCATAGGAGGATATTATTGAGTAAAAGATAATATAAAAAAAATGATGCCTCAACATATTTTGGATATTTATATCCCATGTATAGACAAAAATGGGACATTCAATGATTTCTAGGCTTGATTTGCAAGGTTTGGTAGAAACCAGTCTAAAGATGTGGTTAGACATAGAATGTAGCCAAAAAGGAGTTTCTATAGTTTTCCCCTATTTGAGAAGGAATTATGAGACATAAGGATAGTAATGTATTTTAAAATAATAAAAAATTCATTAATAATAAAAATAAGATAATGATTGAGGAATGATGCTCCAAAAAAAATTTGGGAAGCCTATGATGCCCCCTTGAAGGAGTGGCCAAAACATACGATTGATGGATGATGCCTCAAAAATAATAAATAATAAGAATTAAATTAACCCATATATGATATTAATCCAATTAAACTAATTCTTTCACGTGTTTATTAAAATATTTATTTTCCCAAAGGTGATTATAATCAATGGCATGATGATGTACCCCAGTAGGGCAGGTGGGTTAAACTATAGATTTACCCAAAGGTAGTTATAATCAATGTCATAATAATGTATCCTAGTAGGGTATATGGGTTGAACTACTAATTTTCCCAAAGTTGGTTATAATTAGTGACACAATGATATACCCCAATAGGGTAGATTGTTTGTGGAATAAAATTGATTTTACCTTAGTAGGGTAAATTAGCAAGCATAACTCAAGGATATAACCTATCACATAGTTTAAATATGAGTGGGCACAAATGTAGGTGCATTGGTCTAATGACTTTTTAAATAATTTAAAAACCACAAACAACTAGGCACATGAGGATGTGCAAAGTGATGAAAGAGATGATTGGAAGACAATAATGAGGATGGAATAATAATGGTGGCTAAGTTGACCCAAGATACATCATGTATCCAAGCACTACCTACATAGTCCAAATGAACCTCAAGCCAATGTAGTTCTCCATGAAGTGGTAGAAATTGGAATGATGAATAGAATATAAGAATAATAATTTAATAATGTGGATGATTCGGTTATACCTACCAATGTAAAGATGATCATCCTTATAAAAATTAATACAACTAGAATGGTTAATGGGTTGATTTGATTAAGGAGTATGGGATAATTACTAATTTACCATAATAGGGAAAAATAAGTTCATGTAACAAACCCATAATCATGGATTGATGGTGAACTAGTATAGAATATAGGTATGAATTTGGGCTACTTGTTAGTACAGAGATGAACATCATAACTAACAAGGATCACCATTCATTTTTGGTATAATTACTTTAAATTTGGATGATGTTTAGGATATGCCAATTATCAACAAGGAAAATTACTACCCACTGCATTGTTTGTATATCCATTAGTCTATTTTTTCTATATCGCGTGATGGTATGCATCATGATATAAAATACCATGATGACTTGGTCGTAATGTGCATAAGGACTGACTCCCAATCCAATAGATAATTGAAAATAATGCACCAATGATAATAACCATGATGAAAATTTTAATGTATTAATATGGATGGACTCAAGTATAATGCATAAGAAACCACCTAATGAATGCATATACACTGAGTTAAGACATAACAATGAAATCAAATAAACAAGCAAATAAACAAATAAATAACTAAGCAAATAAACATGTATAAATATTTAAAATAAAAGTAATAGAAAACATCTTATCATTAACCAAGTCAATATCTATGTGTAAAGGCTTAATGGAATGATAAACAAATGGTTCCCCCAAGTAAGGCTATATTAAAAATAATGACATGTAGGGATAAGATATCCTAGTATAAGTTACATGCTTTTGTTTTTCCCCAGTAGGTTAAAAGCTATGAACTTGGCCTAAAAGTGCAAATTGGAACCAACCATGAATTTACCCCTATAGAGCAAATTTTGGAGGGACACATCCCAATGGTTTTTAAAATAATTGGCTCAAGGAATAAGGTGCCCCAAAGTGAGTATATTAAGGACTATTGACTATTTAGGACAAGATAAATGTTTTTTGAATTTTTGGGCCTTTATATCTCTCTAGGAGATTTTAAGCCATTTTCAAATGTTTAGTTTTTTTTTAAAAATTGAATGTTTTGGAATTTTTTGGGTATCTTAACTCATTAGATATTGACAAGATACCACTCACAAAATGGTGAGAGTGTATGACAAATAATAGGTGTAGTAGTGCATCAATTTCAAATGCACAATGACCACAAAAGTGACTCATAAAATGGCAAGAGCATTGGCTTAGGTTTCTCTTAAAATGGTGAGAGTGTTACTTAAATTTCTCACAAAATGGTGAGAGTGTTTAGAATAAGGGTTAATTAGTGCATCAATTTCAAGTAAACAATGCACACAAAAGTGACTCATAAAATGGTGAGAGTGTTACTTAAATTACCCATAAAATGATGAAATCATTAAAATAATGGTTCATTAGTGCATCCATTTCAAGTGTAAAATAAAATGGCTTGAGCATCGGCTTAAGGGTTTACTATTGTATCTATTTCAAATTCATAATGTACACAAAAGTGACTCACAAAATGAAGAGAGTGTGAGAAATAAGGGTGGTCAAGCTGACTCAAAAAATATTAAGCATTACCTACATAGTCCAAATGGACCTCAAGCCAATGTATTTCCTCCCTATAGTGAAGGATTCAACTAGGTAATAGAAGGTTTGTGAATATAAAAATGGCATAGGAAGGTAAGGTTTGAAAGGATGGTAAGGCAAGGCAAAGTTTAAGACATGAAATAATGGTAAGCTAAGGCAAGGCAAATTTCAAGACATGAAATAATGGTAAGGTAAGGCAAGTCAAATGGAAAAATAAGGAAAATGAAATAATGTTAAGGAAAGGCAAATGGCAAGGCAATGAAAATGGAAAGTTAAGTTGTGATTATATTGTTCCTAATAATATGGAGATACATGTCTTTATTAGCATATGATACAACCAAAATTTCCAATGATCTTGATCTCTAGACCACACCCACTTTGAATAGTTTCTATGTCAAGAACCTTACTACTTATTTGGATTACAATAGTACTAATGTGATCGTCATTGGTCATCAATTAAATTTCCTCCAAACTTATAGACAAGAGGTTTTTGTAACCTCTATAAAGGAATATGTAGCCAAAAATGGTAAATAAGGATAAAGATTTAATAAAAGTTCTAATTTGGTAATGTAATATAGGTCTAGAATGAATAAATTGATCATAATGGAATGTATAATGGTTGGGTAACAAATGAAGATTGATATTTTTAGTCACACATAATGTTGTTGATTATGAATTTGACATAATTTTGGTTATGGTGGGGCCAAATAATTTTCAATATGTTCTCGATAGGACCACTAAATTTTTTTTTTATTTGGGTCTGAGAGATGTTGTTCTTTGATTATGTTGTAGATTAGAAGTTATATTGATGTTATCTTTAATATTTTCTTCATCAAGTAATGAATAACTATTGTGCTCAACTATTGGTTCCTAGAAGAGTTTTTCACCAATAAAGTTTTCTTGATTATCCCATAGCACCTTTGAGAAGGTTTCAATAAGGAACATTGACTTTTAAATTTAATTGTCTTCTAGCACCTCAAACAAGGTTTCACTAGAAGATGTTGAGTTTAGAATTTATTTTCCCCTAGCCCCTCTGAAAAGGTTTCACTAGGAAATTATTTTTCTTATGAATGAATTTGGTCTTGGTCCCCTTGATATTTTTCAACTAATATGTCACCATGGATTTTGTTCAACAATGTGTGATTCTGTTAGTCCTAATTGATGCTTGTGGGAGGTAGAATGTCAATATAATGGCTAGGATGATTAACAGTATCAATGTGAAATGGAATGGTAATGGAATAGTAGGAGGTAACATAATCCTCATAGAATATACTAGGATAACTTGTGTTGATGCTAAAGTAAACATCCTCAAAAATTATGGAAGGATCATAAATATATTCAAACTGATCTACAAGGGGTGTGTAACCAATGTTGTAACATCCACTAATGTCTTTTTATTCTGAAGCTGAGTCTAACTCAAGGGACTTTGAATATAATGTTAAGATTAACATCAATTCTAATTTTGATGCTAAATATAATATTGGTTCAAAAATAGAACCTAACTTTAATGTTAATTTTCCTTCTAGTGTGGTAGAAAAGATGTTATGTTGAATTTTTGATATTAGATGAATAATGGCATGTGGTTTAACAATGGGATATTCATAAATAGTCTCCTCTAAGAAGGACTCAACAAATATTGGCTTCTCAAAGTGAGGCTTCTTAATAAAATAAAAATGGTCAATAAGTAACTCCATAGAGATTGGCTTGTCAAAATGAGGCTCCTTAAATATAGGTCAATGGTCGAAGGGTGACTCAACAAAGACTAGATTGTCAAAGTGAGACTCCTCAACAAAAGGGAAATGGTCAATATGCAATTCCACAAAGATTGGCTTGTCAAAGTGAGGCTCCTAAAAGATAGGTAAATTTTCAAAGGGTGAATTAACATAGGTTAACTTGTCACAAATAGATGTTTTAACAAAAACATCACAAATTGGTTGGTTGTCTTAGCCTTGGCTTACACTTGATTATCAAATCTCAAATTTGGACACATTTTGGTCTTTAAATGATATCTCTTGGAGAGCTAATGATTGGCTTTATTGTATCTCACTCACCTTTGTCTTGAATTTTCTAATGTGGGGAAAAAATTTCAATGGATGAGTAATAACTTGTGGTTGAATAATGGGCAATGGTTCAATAAAGACTGGTTATGGGTCTAGGATGGTAACTATGATATGTCTAGTTGTAATTATGAAAACTTATTGAGATAATGAGCTACCAGTTTTGGAAGAAAAAGGGGAAGGTCCTAAAATGGTAGTCCTTAGTTGTTATAGAGCTTGGTTATTAACATAGGACAAAGGAGGAGGGCTTGGAATGGTAATCCTTGGGTATTTTAGATCTTGGTTGATAATGCATGCCAAAGGAATATGGCCTAAAATGGTAATCCTTGGTAACTATGGAGATTGGTTGCTAACACAATCCAAAGGATGATGGCATGGAATGGTAATCCTTGGATGTTGCAAATCTTGTTTACAAATGCAGTGCAAAGGAGGGTGGCTTGGAATAGTAATTATTGGGTGTTGTGGAGCTTGGTTGATAACATATTCCAAAGGAGGATGGCTTGGAATGGTAATCCTTGGGTGACATGGAGCTTGATTACTAATGCAAGCCAAAGGATGAGGGCCTAGAATTGTAATCCTTGGGTGTTACGAAGCCTGGTTACTAACATAGGTTAAAGGAAGACTAACAACATAAATAGGGGATTAGGTATTGTTATTAGATAAATTAGCCCCAAAAGGGTAAACTTTCTAATTTAATTAGCCTAAAGAAGGATGGTCTTAGCATATGAAAAATAATATGGCTTAAATCTTAGGTAATTAAATTATCCTAAAGAGGGAAGTCATGATCCCTGATAACTGGCATGACCCCAAATAGGGTGAATTTGGTCTCGGTAATTGGCATGGGTTTGATTGGCATGGTTTAAGTCTAGGTAATGAAAAGGATTTGATTAGCATGATCTAAACAAGATCAAAAATGACTCTGATTAGATTAGAATGTGGTTTCAAAAATAAACCCCAATTTGGCATGATTGTATAAGTTGGTTGAAATACTTGTTGTTTGGAAAAGGTTTGGCTTTGAACATGGTCAATTTGTACATGGAACTTTGAATTTATCTAGGTCTAAGTGTGAAATTAGAATTGAAAACAAATTTAAACTAGGTATTTGGAAACAAATTTGATCTAGGCATGAAATAGGTCATGACACAAACAAACTTGGTTTAGGCATTTGAAAATAAACTTTATTTAGGGACATAAAATAGGTTGTGGCACATAACTTAGGCTAGGCATGCAAATTTAAAAAACTCTCAAGTATAAAAATCTTGATTTGAAACAAATGGCACACTTGGTCTAAAATAGAAACTTGGAATCAAGGTAAGATGTGGTAAAAGGAAACTTTCTCTCTAAGAAAAGGACTTAAAAATTCAAACTAAAAATCAAGCCAAGTTACACAACCTAAAGACAAAAAGGTTAACCACTCAATCCCAAGTTGTAAATCAGACTCAAGCATAAACCATTTTTTTTAGATCTAAAATTTGAAAGATAGATTTTGAATGAGATTTTGAAGAACATGGATTTTCAAATTAATAATGACCTAGACTCAAATGGGTATCATAATGACACCCATGGGAACAAAGGTACATAAAGAGTTTCAGACTCAGTTTTAAACAAAGGTAGATGTCTTGAAATAAATTAAGTAACATAATAATGCCTCTTTGGATAAGATCACAAAAGGTGGTTTTGAAAATATCTAAGGAAAATGTTTGGAATGATTTCAGTAGCATAACACTTCTTGACTCTATGTGGTGTGTGCAACATGTGTTTTTAAATTCTTGACTTGTTTTGGACATAGTTTTGACACAAAAAGTAATTTTAGACCTTAAAATAAATGTAATTAAAAAAAATAAAATCACATAAGTGCACATCCTACCCTAAAAACTAACAAGGTTGTATATTCTCTACCAAATTTTCAACCAATATATCAATGCTCAAAAAGAATTAATTCTTAATCCAAAAAATAATAGTGCATGTAGGTAGATTTTTTAGTCCCCTCTATCTCTCGAGAATTAGAACATGGCAAAAACCTATAGTGCCAAAGAAACTCATCATTTGGTTATATATTCTATAGTAAGTGGGGTTGATCTAAATCTACAATTTTCAAACATCTTGATGTTCCAAATGTGTAGATAAAATGAGGTATTAACATGTCAATTAATTGGTCATCACCTAGATTATTATGTAATGGTCTAAACCTTTACATAATGAATTAATCCATGTACTTCTTAGTGAATTTTGATGTTTATTACATGCAACCTATGAGTAACTATTGGACTGTCAGGTTAACCGCTCACCACTATCCCATCCAATAGTTTACTCTATTTATATACCCCATCATGGAATGGGTTTGGAACAATGCCAGGAGATGAAACCCTAGTTCAAATTACTCCTAGAGAACTCATGAGGAGGCTATTAACTCTCACTCACAATCCAATACTAAAAAATAAATAAATAAAAATGGAAGAACTTTAGGGTTATTTCTAAGTCACCCGATTCACTCAAAGCTTAAGGAAAGCATACACAACTTTTATTCAATTATATGACTCAACCAACAATCAAAAATGATTCAATTTTGATCACCTGAGTTCCCTAAAGGGGGTGAGGGGAGAGCATACACATGAATTTTTATTAAAAATAAAACTAATTTAGGAAAATAAAACTAAGTACTTTTACAAAACAGGAAAAAAGCAAAAGCTTGTAAGAGAATTAATCTAATTTTTTTGTTCTTTTTAAAAACACTTAATGAAATGTGAAGTGAATTTTTTCATTTTGAGTGTTGAACTTGTAACTTTTAAAAATAAATGGTAAATTTATTTTTAAAGTGATTTTTAAGCACCAAAAATACAAGTGTGAATGATTTTTTAAGTGATTAAAACTATTACATCCTGATTCTTCACCATGCAAACTTGCTAGACTAGTCATGGATATTCATAGTGGACACATATGATATCGGTTTATATTTCTAGCTAGGCTTGAAATTTATGTTATTATGGGATAATAAAATGTTGCTTAGTTAGATGATGATACATGATTGCTTACTATGGGTTGGTAAATGTATGTATTTATGTTTTGAGCATAATAATGTATTGTTTCAATTATATTTTTACTTTATGTTTATCATGTGATATGATCTAATTACTTACGTGTTGTGAAGTGGATGTAGGAGAGTTCATCCCTTGAGCATGCTGGAGGGAGAACATCATTAGAGACGGTGATGTAGATTAATATGTCAGAGGATGATAGAGAATTTGACCGGTACCTTGCACATACCACTATAGTTAGAACATGATAGAATGCATTAAAAGAGGTTTGCACATGGTGTGTTCATTTTTACTTACATTGAAAAGATAATTTCTATGCATTTTCTAGTATAGATAAATAACTTAATGAATTATGTAGCATAATTAGTATGTTGGTAATTAGTGCTTGTAGAAATGTTATTAGCATAACTAGATTTAAAAATCTAAATTATTAGTAATTAAAGAAACTATCATTTAAATTTCTATAATATTGTGGATGCAAATTTAATTTAATAAAATTGTGAAATTTTGGTATTAAGTGATAAAATATATAAAAATAGAATTTGCCATGGAAGAGAGAAAAAATAAAGAAAAAGGAAAAGGCAATAAAGAATTTTTAAAAAAAAAACAAAAAAAGCATCATTCTCAAGGAAAAAGGAAGAATTTTTGGAGGATAAAAAATAAAATAAAATAATGAAAGGCTATTTTAAAATAAATCAAGCTTTAGAGAAAATAAATAAATAAAAACAAAAAGTGAAATATAAAGTTCTTAATTTAATAAAAACAAAGAAAGCAATATCTTAAATCAAAAAGAGAAAACTGATAGGAAAGCTACGCCTATATCCTTGAAGGAGGAAAAAGGAGAAAAGGGAGGAATGAAAGGCAACACTAGAAGCGAGAGGAGGATCGTGCCATTCCAAGATCAAAATCTCTTACAAGTAGGTGACGCCATTGTTTTAAAATTTATTTTTATATAAACCATGGGTAAATGAACAGAAATGATATATCCCAATTTTGTATAAGTATTATTAAAATGTAGTGTTATTGAACCAAGTATGATTATAGGACTATTTTAAGTCAAAACTATGATAATATACATGCTTAAATGAAGGTTATTAAATTATTCTATTGTTTTATTTAATATACAGAATGACATATGATGTAATTGGTAATCAATAACACTAGTAAATCCATATATATTATAATTAATACAATATGGTTATATATATCTAGAATACACAGTTTAGGTGGATTGGATATTATGAGCCATATTAGTAAAGGAAAAATATAGAGGAAATTTAAATAGATCTAATGACCAAGTAAATCACTAGATATTGTATTCTTTATAAATATACTTATTATATTTAAAGTATATTTAATGTAACATGGTCAAATCACTAGATGAGTCATAACTTTGATAGCATATTTAAATTGTTTTATTCTTTAAATATATAGGACTGTCAATATATTTAATAGAAAGGCATTGGAAAATTAGCCGATAGCAACTGAGACATCAGGTCTATGAAGGACCATATAGATAAATATATAACCCTGTATATCTAGAACCATTGGATATAATCACTACTTACTACACAATGTAAGATGAAAAAAAGTGTACCACACTAATATAATTGCTACCTATTTTTGTGGCATAAGTCACTGGGTATAAGGGTGTTGGAAAAAAATTGCATGCTTGCCTTGCTAAATATATATTGCTAAACACGCAGATGACATCATGAATTTAGCATCTAAGGCATCATTTAGAGGTAGTATAGATTTTAAAGTTGCATATAATTATAAATATTCATAAAACCATAATCCCAGCTTAGGGATCCTAAGGCATATAGGTGTATATGGGTGTGTTAAATAAAAATAAAAACACTAGGGCATAGGAGTAGAAGCTATGTTGGATATATATTACATGTAGAGAAGCCAAAAAAATTCATTATCCTTGTTTACATTAAATAATGGTCAAAGATTTAGTTATATATTGACTGAGGAATCCATATTGGTGGAGTGATTTTTTCTAGCAATATTAGTTTGTTACATGCTATATAAAAATAAGGATAAACTTGTTATACATAGCCTATATACTATTGTATGTACATTTAAAATTCTTCCTACTCTAATGTGTCACTTAAACTAACTATCACAGCATCTTGGAACATCATAAATGTATTGGTGAGCTTTACCAAAACACTGGTATGATAATTAACATAAAAATTTATGTTTTGGTATAACAGTATGAGAATGGCGATAGTACTATGTTGACATAATATGTAAAATAGGATGCTACCTATAATTTATTAGTATTTTCAACTACTTGCATGAAATATTCTAGATTAACTCAATTACATGGTTTTTATATAACATATATTTCATGGAACACATGGAATATTACATGGTTCATATAAATTTAAGTTGCTCATAATTCTATACTAATATTACAACTATATGTTACCATATATTTATTAGTAGACAAATATAGAATGTGGCAAGGAATTGATTTATGGAAGATTTATTACCAACACACAGCTTGTAGTCATTAGGATATAGTTGTCATGATATGGTGTCATTGTACTAGGTGCTCTGAGGATTTTAATATCTACTTGTCAAATGTGTATTATAATTGAATCATTGATTTCTATTTTAATTGGGTCATTGAATTATGTGGCCAAGTGTAAGATTGGTGTTGATATATTGGGTTATATATACAATGTTCATTAAGATAAAAATGGCCTATAATTATCTATTCATAATGTTTCATAGAGACCATTGCTAAGTTTATAAAAACATAGTCAACTCTCTCGGTATTTTTAATGATGAAATAATTTGATAAATTATTGGTTGTAATAAGTATAATTGTAGTAGTTATATGAGGTTAGTGATTGAGGACCTTTTCTAAGTTTAATGAGTCTTAGGATGAATAGTAAATCCAATGAAGTCTTCATTATAGTGGGTATGGACTACTCATTATATATTGTTTGTGAACTAAAACTCAAGGCATGAATGTAACATAAGAAATATAGGAGAATGTTTATGCATATTCATAGGGATTGCACCTATAGTTTTATAAATTATTTGAATAAGTTATTAAGTACTTTAGGAATTAGAAACTATAAACCTTTTTGGAATAATCTCTTAGAAACAAATGAAATGTTGGAATGAAAGATCATAATGTTTTTATAAGTTCTTTAAATCCCTGTAATGTTTGACTAACTGTTAGTTATTTAAATTTAGTATTGATTACTTACATAATACTAATATGTGTGAAGGCTTGGCTATATTTAATATATTATGGTACATTGTAATGCATGCTAATTAATGCCTTTAATGCTTATATGAATTTTAATTTAAGGTATACCTAGGTGATATGATTCCATATTAGTTTATTTGTTATTATATAAATGGATCATTAATTCTTGAAATCTTAAGTTTGGATTAATGTTTGGATTATGTGTTATTATGTATTTGGGAACCTATGATAGTATAGGATATCATAGGGTACTATGGTATAAAAATATGGTGTACCCAGATGGTACATATTGTAATTATTATGCTTAAACTCATATCTACATTTGATTTATTTACTGTATACATGTTGGCTATTGATGTAGATAGCATTTTTTATAATAGATGGTAAAATATTGTGTATGCGAGTATATAATATATGAGAGTTTAATGAATGTTGTGTCGGTACGTTATTATGTTCTGTGGGAACTATGACTTACTTCATTACATATAGATATTTGTGTAATTGTTTATGTTCTATGAATATAAGACTAATTTATATGATTATTTTTGGGAAAACTAGAATTTATGTCTTAGAATAATAGACTATGGTAATATGGGTTATCATAGGTGTAGTATGTTTGGAAATAAATTGTGGTAGTGAAATCTATAGTTATGTATATTTTACCTAGGTGGTATAGATTATAGTCATTATTTCTAGTATGGAATAGAAATAATGTAAGATCCATTCATACATTTGATGGAATAAATGTATTATTTGGTTATTATTGGCCATTTTTGGCCCACATATAGAACTTGACATTTTAGTAAAGATTATAGGGGTCTTGGTGTGAAGCAAAAAGTTAAGCAGAGTTCATGTTGAAAAAAGGATCCAATAGTAGGATAAAATATCTCATGCAACCTGCAAAGCTTTTGAAACATTTTAAGTTTAACTTAAAGTGTAATTTGTCAAAATTCTAAGGGATAGGTCTAGAGTTATAAACAAAGATCTAATCAGGTCTCATGGTGTTCAAGTAGTTCGTGGTTCGGGACAAGTTTGCACAAAGCCTTATGAGTTCATTCAGACCTTAGAAATTTAAGCAAAATTTTAAGAACAAGATTTGAATAGCCAGACTATCATCAAGATGTCATGAAGAAAATAGATTGGTCAGCTTGTTTTTACATTTTATAGATGATCTCAAAAATCCTTACATGACCAAAGTAACATGTGTGATCAAATTTATCCATGCCTAGAACATATTCTACAAGTTTCATGCCTTGATGAGCTTGTTATCTCAAGATCTAAGTCCTCAAATTTAGTCACATCGAGCAAGATGTTCGTGTCAGCGTCAAATCCAAGCCTCAGTAAATAACCATTTAGATTCAAATGATCAATGACATGTGCATGAACATCATGTAGAAACACATAGGTTAGCTTACTTAAACATTTTTTTAAAACACTTAGGAAGCTCTCAGAGCCAACAGATCAAGTGGGCACAATATTTTTAGTATCAATATCATCTCTTGCAAATTTGGGGCCTTCATTATTTTATTGCTTCAAGTTATGGTCCTTCAAATTTGGTCAAATAATGGGAGACATTCATGCAGACATCAAATTTAAGCTTGAGCAAAAATCCATTAGAGTTTAAGTTGTGATGGGCACATGAACTTAAATGACATCCTCATGGACGTATTTGACAATCATGTGGATGTCAAATTTATGACATAGCAATAAAACCATTGGAGACTATATTTTATGGTCATGTGGACATTAAATATAGTCACATGGATCTCAAATGATAATATTGAGGATATCAAATTTAAGCTCATGAAATAGCCATTTAGTTTCAAATAGTGTGTCTTAACAAGATCAATAGCTCACATTTGATCATACCATAGATCCAATGGTGAATGAGAGGTCAACAAGTCAAAATGGTCCCTCAAGGGTAGATCAATAGCTCACAATCATTCATACGTAGAGAGATCAATGATGTGAGTGAGGTCAATAGGGTCAGTGTATCTCAAGGACATGTGAGAGATTTCCAAGTGTCATTAACTTATTAGGCTCCCAGGAAAATCAATGGTCCATTGTATCTCATACAAAATAAATCAATGAGCGAGGTTCAAATTTGAAAGACTAAGGGATCTTTGATGGGAGGATGAACATGTGACCAAGATAAAACTAGGAAAATCAAGTCTTTCAGGGTCATCATTTTACCATTATAACTCGAGCAAACATCAAGGAGTAGACATAGCTATGCATTCAGGTATAAAGAACATAAAGGAACTGCCATTAAGGATAAATATGCACCTCTATTTCATATATTTATGGCATGTAGGGTTCATTTTATGACTATTTTCACCATTATTTAAAGGATCCCTATATATAATGAGCTCTCAGTTTTTATGAACGCTCAAAGGTAAAATAGGTCTTATAGACCTAATAAAGATCAAGAGCAAAGCTATGCAATTTATAGGTCTGCATCGATATATGTAGCTATATGGAAACCAATAAAGGAGATTGGTTTTCTGTCTATAGAAAAGATTTGGTCTAGATTTGATTGAGGGTAAATGTTTGTCCTCATCCTCCAACATGGCCATATTTTTAACAAATAGCCATCTAAAATAGATAGGGACATGATTTTATTAAATCTATAAGCATGAAAGCTTTGTCTTCAGTGGGAGATGGTGTGAAGGATCAAAGAAAGGATTTGGTGGTTGGTACTTACAGCTAAGTACATTCAATGCATCCTCAAAACTATTGGGGACTTTCCCACTCGATAAACCATGAGAAATGTCTTGATTGATCAAAAAGGTGGTAAGGCATTCATTGGAGAAAAAGGTGATAATTAAATCTCAATTAATGATCTAGAATGGTGTGTTTCATCTTTGATAGCGTACTCCCACTTTATTTCTCTCTCTTCCTTCTCTTATATATCCTAGTCTCATTCCCATTATGGGGGTTCTTGGCTCTTAGAATTTTTCATTCTTTTATGGGACAAGGATACTCATTGAGACTCTTGAAAAAGTGTGCTCATTTGATATGGTTAAACCCTATCAAAATATTATAATAATTACCTTTTGAAGTAATAAGATCAACTATTTTCCTATCTCTTATCTTCAATTAGTGCTTAGTATGCTTTTATATGGTGAATATGTAAAGGAGAGTCTTCCTAATTTATTATCCTTATATTTGACTCTTTGAAGGAGTTTTTAATCTAACTTATAAGTCTAGATTAGTGTTCTACATAGAACCTATTCTATGAAATATTTATGTAACTAGTGAGATTGTGAGATTGTGTGAGCTATAGTTGTCTTATGTTGATCCAGTGTGGGTTCAAGATTATATGAGTGTCCATTTTAACTTTGGTGCATCACATTTTTAGCCTTCTTAGGATCTCTTATCCTATTTCTAACCCTTTTCCCTATGAATTATTAGTTTATTATTAGTTTTAGGTGAGCATCAAGAGGAAGTCAACCTTCTCTAAAGGTCCAACTCCACCATAGATGACCCACAGCTTAGGGTTGTTCCCATTATGTATCTCAATTGGAGGGAGCCTGAAGAACTCTCTCTAAGGGTGCATATTTAGCCTACAAAATTTACTCCTATGTTTATCATCTAATTTGATTGTATGTGTGATTAGGATGTAAATTAAATTAATCTTGTGGTTGAATTGTATTTGACCAATTTGCATTGTTGATTCAGAGTAAGGAGTGAGACGGACTTCACTAGCTTAATAGTCTCACAATGATAGATAAAGGCAGTCTAAGCAAGTGGTGTGTATGAATTTGATTGATCTAGATCATTATCATTTATTAATTTTAAAAATTTAGGCCAAATTATGTTTAGTGAAACATTATCATTTCATGAGTATGATTCACATGTTTGTGTGATATCTTGCAATAAAATGAATGTATATGATACACTGCATGTTTAGTTTAAAATCATATAGTACATAGGTACTTGTTTGTCTCTCTAGATTCATATGATGTCACTATCTACTCATCCATGAAGGGAGGGCCATTCCCTAATGGGATTAGTTTAGGGGATCATTGGTCTATGGTTGGTGTGTAAAAGCACTTGGATGATGCTCTCCCTCCCTATAGCAGTACTACTATTGAGATGACACTTGATATTGCCACATATATTGGACAGACTAAGGAAATCATGTTCTTTAGAGCCATGTATCTATATGTACATTATATTATATTGAATTTATCATTTAGTATTGTCATGAAGAGTTGTAATTACTTGTTATTATAAATCAATAGTGGTGGTTTTAGACTTGTTTTAGTTGTAGATAAGTTAATGTAATTACTTTCTGTATTTTCATTATGATGTGTACTCTCATGATATTAGAGATCAATATTATGTGATGTATTATGCTTGTTTATATTATCACCTTTTGTTTTTCTTATGGGATCTGTAGCTTATCATGGTGTAATCTATATCTGGTATATGTGTTTAAAAAAATCTATGTCTAACCCAGTAAGGTTGTTGTCACAAAATATCTCACCCTAGAAGAAGTTGTACAAGATTCTTCTATATTTGGGCAACATGGGAGCATTTTTAAGTATGTGGGTGTACTTATAATGTAAATGAGCCTCTAGATTTTAGGGATATCTCTCTAGATGTATCTTGAAATGATCTTACCTATGATAACTAATTACTTATGGGAAAAAGGTTAGAGATCACAAGAATTGAACCTACTCTAAAGGAAGGTGATGCACCAAGATGTTTTCCAAAAGACTATCATACTCCATCACAAAGAGATAAGGCATGTAACACTAGTCTTAAGATTCTTGTAATGCACTAACATTAGTGTTTTGATATGAAGGTGACATACATGAAGATTATCTAAGGTAAGTGAAACCATAGATTAGTTGTAGATATTAAGGCTCATTTTATACTTAAGGATAGATCCATACACTTAACTACACTTCATATGACTTGCTAGGCTAGAATCACTTACATCAAACATGGAAGGACTGAGAGAAACTATGGATAGATGAATATCTCTTGACCATTCACTATATATCTCTTCACATACTTTGACAAGCTGATATATGAACTCAAACTAGATTGCATTTATTATTCTAAGGCAAAGTAAAATGTCAAAACCAGTAAGGATTCACCATACATGGGGTAGTATATATTTTCAAAGGCCAAAATGGTAGCTACTTATATAATTTGAGAGAGATTAAAAAAGAAAGAATTTTAAGAGTCACAGAAACACATGTGAAGGCATGAGAACTAGTTATTTTGTAGGTGCAATTGAGTGTGAAACGGATCATGAAAGCTTCTTAAGATAGATGTCCCTTTATGTCATGACAAACTTTTCCAAAATGGTGTAAAGATTCTTTGGCTAGCCTTTATGAAACTACTTTTATCATGAATCATATCTCAAGAATTTGAAATTAAACTAGGAGAGTCAACACATATGCACTAATTGAAGGAGATTAAAACATGCTATAATAGTCATAACATGTTCCCCTAATTACTAGTTATATTATAGATACCTATATTCACCATCTATAGTCATTCATTACTTTTTTGGACCTCATTCTTCACATTTGATAGTCACTGTTCATCTCAGACCTCAACTAAGCTCTTATGTCCATGCATGAGTCTAAAGAGTTCTCTCTAATTTAGAATATTTGATCTTATATATTTGTCCATGTGGCATTCCCTTTCCACATTACTCATTTTGTTCTCAGTCATGTCTATAATATTTGCTTACTCTAGTTGAAAATGGCCCTTTGATTCAAGATTTATCCATCAAAGATCGACTCAAACTAATCACATTACTCCAAGACTACATCTTTTCTTATTGGCTATTGATATCTAACTCAGCTTGTTGACATATTGACCTTTGCTTGCACCATCAATCTTGATCTGTATGATCAAGTGACATTCATCGTTCTTTCCTCTTGACTTGTTAACTTTATCTAGGATTATGCCACATTTCAAATGCACATTAGTTCTCAAGATTCATTGTCAGTCTATAGTCTCATGTGCTTATGCCATGTGTCAACCCCTCGATCTCCTTGACTATTTGACCCATCTCATAGCATTATATCAAGATGTATGATGCAACACAAACCATTAGATCAACTAAGACCCACTATTTGAAACCCAATATCTACTTCATGATCTTAAAATTGACATCATTTCTCCCATCATTTTACATTCATGTAACTATTATTGATGTCTCATAAACCATTAAATTTAAGCTATAATGGATTTCATTTGCTCTATCTAAAACTTGATGTCTACATGACTATCATTTGACATCCTCATAGATGTATTTGATGTCCATCAAACTATCAAATTTAGGCTCATATAGATTTTTACAATGGCTTATGATTGACATTTGCATGAATGTATCACGTTATTTGATGAACTTTGAGGATTTATATCTTAAAGTGCAGAAATCATGGAGGGGCCAAATTCATTGAGATGTTCATAAGACTAAAAATATTGTGCCCACTTGATTTATTGGCTTCAAGAGATTTCTAAGTGAATTTTAAAATGTTCAATTTATCTCACCTACGTAATTATACATGACAATTTGATGAGATTCTAGTTCAAAATGGCTAAGTATGGAAATTTAGTAAATTTTATTTGAGGAGCCAACTTTGCTTATGCATAAATTTTATCCAGATTTATTGTATGACTTGAAACTTAGTGCATATCAACTTGGTAAAACTATGAATAGACCCATATGATCATATATTCCTAAAAATAACACACGTTTGAGACATAACATCATCAAACTACCCACTTGGCTCTATTTGAGCTCCTTTGCAAAGTGGCTAAGTATGGAAACTTAGTGAGAAATGTTTGAGAGACCAACTTTGAACCTTAATAAATTTTATTGTGTTTAGATGCATATCCTAAAATTTGTCATGTAGCAACTTGGGACTAATTTGATCACAACCATATGACCAATTCTCCCTAACTCATTCGCATGAGTCAATGATGACATCAGTAAACTACCTAGTCAAAATTTCTACCACTAGACCAAAATGTCTAGATGAATACCATGAAGACCTATCACTTTCATATATGACTTCCAAAATGACCCCTAAGATATAAAATGGTATAAAGACTAAACTAGATAATGACCAAAACTAGAATGGCATATAAAATGACATTATATGAACTACAACACACCCTATGACATAAGCAGCCCGCTATTTAAGATTTTGACTATAGGGGAGTTGATCCATTTTAACTTGTGGTAAAAATGGTCAACATATTTTGAGATTTCCTAAGGATGGAATGCTCGATATGCCATGACCAATTACCTAATCCTATTCATTAAGCTATGGAGTCACATGTACAGTAGAATTGACACAAAAATGCCTTTGACAACACACAATAGTAAAAAACAATAAAGACAAAACACAAAGAAAAACAAACATATGTTCAACTCAAACATTTAGGGAACACAAAACACATAACTAAAATAAAACACACACCTAATTTAATATTTAAAAAACCTCATTTTGAAGTGAAACATCTGATCATACCTCAATCAGGGTCAAAAATTGTTCCCCTGGTATCTTCATAATTCCATGAAGTTAGCTTAGAATGAGGAGCATGTTCACTTAGAATGAGGAGCATGTTCATTACCAATCATTTGCATATGTAGGTGATCAAGAAACCTATCATAGTTGAACCATATTATGCCTACTAATGAACTATTTTTAACCTTCATGGATGATCCTTCTTGTTCTTTAGGAAGTAACATATCCATTATACCCATCATATCTATTGGATGTTCTCCAAAAATTGTAGATTAAAGTGTATGATAGTCTTTTTCACTTTATCTTCTTCTAGGATAGAAAGTAATTGATGTTTAAAAACCTTAATCCCCTATTCTTCATGATTCAATACATTTAAATCTAGCACAACATTAGGTGGGATTTTTGGTTGTTCTTGAGGCATCACAACTTCCACCTTGACTTCATTATCCGTGTTTACAACTTATTAATCCCTAGCATCAGTAAATAGCTTCATGATAGTATATTCTTGATCAGTAGAATGAATTTCACCTTCATAGTTTAAGGTACACTTGATGACATGATCATTAGTCTCATTATCAACCTCAACATTAGATATGGAATCTCTTGGAGAAAAGGGAGACTTATCAAACTTGTCAAACTCTTTGCATATAGCATTGAGTTTTTTCCATAATTAATCTTTTTTCACAACATGAGACCTTTCTCCATAGTTATTAATACAATCACCCACATTATTTTTAGAGGCATTAATCAAATCAGACGTAGACTTCTTGAAATTAAAAGTGATATTACCAAGCTAATCAAACTCATAACATATAAACCAAACTTTTTCCACAAGTCATTCTCATTGAATTCATGAATTTCACCATTTAAATCATCCTCATCGATAGAAAGAATAAATACATCATATTTTTCATCATGGTGTTCAATAAAATTCATCAGCTTATGATCATCATATTCATGGATCATATAGTTACCTGCAGTAGCATGAGAATGTCTGACACTTATTTCATTTCTTTCAAATGGCTCCTCATGCATGATGTAAGTCCTAAGATAATTTTATTCAAAGTACATATAAGGATCGTGTCCATATGAATATACACTATATTCATCAAAAAAAAATTATAAATTCCTTCAAAATTAAAAGCTCCTTCATCCACATTAGTTTCATCCTTCTCATGGACAACACAATTCAAATTAGAACTTGTCTCAATGTAAGGTTCTATATGAAACCTTGAAAGAGGTTGTGTCTTAATTGTCACCTTTGTCCCATACCTCATCTTGAAGGCCAAGAAATGCCAATAAAATAAAATTTAGCCACCAATCTTAGAAGTGAAATCCTTTGATAGGCAGATTGCAAAATGAGCTAGGATATCAATAACAACTATCTTACAAGATAGGAAAACTAAGATAATTATGTATGAAAACCTTAAAGTTTCTTATTGTTCCTATGGTTTTGGTAGGGGTGCCATCTAGCTAGAGAAATCCTTTACTATGAGGCTCATTTTTTAGACCCAATTTATTAACTACACCTTGGGCATGACTAACATTGAAGTTCCACTATCCACTATGCAGTTATGGACCAACTTGTCACCCACTATGAGAGAGATAGAATGGTGGAGGTCTCTTAGCTCTATTAGATGGTTAAACAATGGTATTAGGAACATTTACAAGTATAACATGACTTTGAATTTGATTTAAAAGAGGGACACTAGTAGGGATAATAAATAACTACTTTTGTAGGAGCTAATTCTGACTAGGCATATGCAAAACATCCTAGAGAGAAATGGATGTTTTACTAATTTTCAATGAATATAAAATATTTAAATAATACATACTTAATTTCTCCTATATTATTAGAGGCAAGGAATTTCTTGGATCCTAAAGAGTTGGAGTGTCTTAAATATTCCTTCCAACATTCTGATTTGATGGAAATGTAGGATCCCTTAGATCTATCCCACTTATTACCATGATTTGCTACTTTGGAGGATGATTGGATGATCTTTTAGGCACATTAATTTATCCACATAAATCCTTTCCTTTGGCTCTAGTTTTGTCTATGATCGAGGTACCTTGATTAAGCATGAAGGTGACCTTAACCAAGAAGTTGGTGAAGATCCCTTCTGGAGGCTATCTAATTCCACTTGTCTACATCATAACTTCATCCTCAATAAATAAGAGAGAAATAACCTCATGCTAATTAATAATATTTTTCTCTCCACCTTCACTAGCATCCATAAATTAGCCTTGTTTCTAATTTTCACCTTGTACCAAATTACTATTAACTACCACCATCTCTCTTGCATTGGTGGTAGAGCTGGGATTATATGCATTGGTAGTCCTATTGGGATTAGGTTGTCATTATCCTCTTACTCTTATAAATTGATAACCATATTATTTCTAATAAGGATATGAATTTTCATAGGCACCTGGTTGTATGTTAGATTGCCTAAGTTTAGATCTTAACATTTGAATTTTTGCATCTTTGTCCATGACATTATCCTCCTTTTTAGGAGCATCTCTATGCTTGGTATTGGAATTAGGAGTTTGAGTCACATTCAAATCACTAGCAAAATCATGAGACAATGGAGGCATTGACACTTTGTGTGGCAATCTTCCAACTTGGATGAGATTATTTTCAGCCTTGATAGTGAGGTCATATGATTTAGGTAGGGTGGAACCACCCACGGATTAAAGCATGATATCAATTTTAGTTCCAATAGATTTTAGGTAGGTAGGGAACACAAAATTGGGAGGTGGTCTCATAGGATGAGGCAATCTATTCCAAGTCTTCTGAAACCTTTCATTTAAATCATGCATTATTTATTTAGCTCCTCTTTTTATCACATTAAGTTGGTGTATAAGAGAGGCATGGTCACTCTCATTTCCAAATCTTGCAGTCATCAACACTCTAAAGTCCTATACCAGTCAAGAGCTTTCCTTCTAAGGGACATGGCAAGGATTCTAATGGAAATATTCTCTTGAGTGATATTGTGGAAGCTACAGAAGTTAGATACATCTCTAATATGCTCACTGAGTGTAACATGACTCTCACCATTAAATAGGGGCACACCTTTTATGGCATTTGGAGGCATAGCATCATATGCTTGAAGGTGAATTGGACGAATCTATGGGAAAAGCATGAGGTCTAGCGATTTCTTCTTCAAAATATTCAATTTCTTCAACTTGTTTACTCTCTTGACTTCCCTAGATAGGAAAATTTTGTTGATCTTCAAAGTGTAAATTATGAGGAGGATAATGAACTCCAAGGGGAAGTTCAAGCTGAAAGAGTGGGTCAATGGGATTGATAAATCTTCTAGAGGATGACCTTGTGAGAACCATGAATTATGAGAGCATTATTATATAAAATCAATGACCTTGAACCAAATTTATCTTGATGGAGTCACCAAATGCTGAGAATCACACTAATTTATAGTTTATGTTGTCAAGACCAACATTTATCTTAACAATTTATCTTGAAAACCAAGTTTTATTGACTGTGCCAAAACTATTTTCACCAAATATCTCACCCTAAAAGAATTTGTTCAATATTCTTCTATATTTGGGCAACATGGGAACATTTTAAGGTATGTGGGTGTACCTATAATGGAAATGATCCTCTAGATTTAAGGGTTAGCTCCCTAGATGTATCTTGAAATGTTCTTATCTATACTAACTAATTACTTATGGGAAAAGGGTTAGAGATTATAAGAATTGAAACTACTCTAAAATAAGGTGATGTAATAAGATGTTTTCCACAAGACTATCATACTCCATCACAAAGAGACAAGGCATACAACACTAGTCTTAAGAGTCCTATAATGCACTAGCATTAGTGTTTCAATATGAAGGTGACATACATGAAGACTATCCAAGGTAAGTGAAACCATAGATCAGTTGTAGATACTAAGGCTCATTGTACACTTAAGTACATATCCATACACTTAATAATACTTCACATGACTTGCTAGGCTCGAATCACTTACATCAAACATGGAAAGACTGAGAGAAACCAAGGATAGATGAATATATATTGACCATTCACTATATATCTCTTCACATACTTTGACAAGCTGATATATGAACTCAAACTAGATTGCATTTATTATTCTAAGGTAAATTACAATGTCAAAACTAGTAGGGCTTCACCATACATGGGGTGGCATATCTTTATAAAGGCTAAAATGGTAGCTACTTATATAAATTTAGAGAAATGAGAAAAGAAAGAAGTTCAAGAGTCACTAGAACACATGTCCATACATGAGAACCAATTATGTTATAGGTGCAACTAGGTGTGAAATAGACCATGAATGCTTCTTAAGATAGATGTCCCTATAATTCATGACAAACTTTTCCAAAATAGTGCAGAGATTCTTTGACTAACCTTTATGAAACTACTTTCAGCATGAACCATCTCTCAATCATTTGAAATTGAACCAAGAGAGTTGACACATATGCACTATTAGAGGGAGTTTAAAACATGTTATAATAATCATAACATTTTCCCCTAACTACTAACTATATTTTAGACACTTGTATTCATAATCTATAGCCATTCATTACTTTTTTGGAACCTCATTCTCACATTTGGTAGGCACTGTTCATCTTAAACCTCGATTAAGCTCTAATGGTAGTGCATGAGTATAAAGAGCTCACTCTACTTCAAAATATTCAATCCTATGTATTTGTCCATGTGGCATTCTCTTACCATGTTGCTTGTCTTATTATTAGCCATGTCTACACTATTTGCTTGGTCTGGTCGAGAATGGCCCTTTGATTCAACATTTGTCTATCGAAGATCAACTTGGACTAATCAAAATGCTCTAATATTGCCTTTGCTCTTATTGGATATTTATATTTGACTCATCTTGTTGACATATTGACTTTTTCTCACACCATTGATCTTGATATATATAATCAAGTACCAGCCATTAATATTATCCCTTGACTTATCAACTTTATGTAAGATTATGCCATGTGTTAAATGCACATTAGTTATTATGATTCACTATCATTCTATAGTCTCATGCACTTACACCATATGTCAACCCCTCAAATTCCTTGACTGTTTGACCTATCTCACACCATTGGATCAAGATGTATGATACAACACATACCATTAGATCAAATGGGACCCACTATCTGAAACCCAATGGATACTTCATGATCTTAAAATTTACTTCCTTTCTCCCATTAATTAATGTTCACATGACCATCATTTATGTCCTATAGATCGTCAAATTTAAGCTCCAATCGATTTCCTTTACTCTGTTTAAAACTTGATGTCTGCACAATTATCATTTAACATCCTCACAAACATATTTAACATCCTAAAAACCATCAAATTTATGCTCGTATGGATTTTTTTATTTTATAAAGGTTGAATTTTGTGTGAATGTATCACATTATTTGACCAACTTTGAGGATATATATCTTGAAGCACAAAAATCATGGAGGGGCCAAATTTGTTGGAGATGTTCCTAATACCAAAAACATTATGCCTACTTGATCAACTAGCTCTGGGAGATTTCTACATGAATTTAAAAAATGTTCAATTTAGCTCACTTGTCCAATTTTGCATGACACTTTGATGATGATCTGGTTCAAAATGGCTAAGTATAGAAATTTAGTGAATTATGTATGAGGATCCAACTTTGCTTATGCATAACTTTTGTCTGGCTTCATCACATGACTTGAAATTTATTACATTTCAACTTGGTACAAATATGAATAGATAAATATGATCATTTTCCTTAAAAATACCACATGTTCAATATATATCATCATAAAATTGGCCACATGGCTCTTTTTGAGCTCTTTTACAAATTGGCTAAGTATGGAAACTTAGTGAGAAATGTTTGAGAGGCCAAATTTGAACCCTAATAAATTTTGTTACACTTAGTTACATGTCCTCAAATTTGGCATATGGTAACTTGGAAATAATGTGATCACAACCATATGATCAATTCTCCCTGACTCATCCACACGTGGCAATGATGATGTCAGCAAATTACCTACTCAGAATTTCTGCCACTAGACCCAAATGTCTAGATGAATACCATGAAGACCTTCCACTTTCATATATGAATTCAAACATCACCCCTATGATATAAAATGGCACAATAAATAAAATAGATAGTGACCAAAACTATAATTTCATATAAAATGACATCAGATGAACTACAACACACCCTATGACGTTATAATCAACCCCTATTTAAGATTTTGACTATAGGGGGTTAATCCATTTTAACTTGTAGTAAAAATGGTCAATAGTTGTTACATGTGGTATTAGAGTCATGACTCAAACTCTAGGATGACATGAGTCCATTAGAATTTTTATGACTTTCTATTCATCAGTGTGAACTTAGTGACATGAAGTATTGCACAAATACTTTTGATTTATCATGCCTTAGTGTGGGAACTATTGATTGTGTGCCCTTAAAAGTACTTGTACCCTTTTGAGTTGTATAGGGAATTGATTTATTGAGTGTTCTATTAGTGATGGTTGTATGTGAGGTTTTGGTAGGAGAATATACAATGT
This sequence comes from Torreya grandis, assembly GCA_037957365.1. Taxonomy (NCBI): domain Eukaryota; kingdom Viridiplantae; phylum Streptophyta; class Pinopsida; order Cupressales; family Taxaceae; genus Torreya; species Torreya grandis. The sequence continues at coordinate 2,908,700 of JARHVA010000303.1, read as the reverse complement.
AGTTCATGAGTTATGAACAAAATATTTCTACCATAGTTGATCACTAAGATCAAATACCTCGAGTGTGTTGCATCCTTCTTAGTAATCAAGTCACCTTCACCATTTGTGTTTTGTGTTGTGAGTGTTTATAAGTATGGGATGCTTCTCACTTTACACACACACACACACACATAGATATATATATGAGCTTTAATTTTGTGTCTTATTTTCACTAATCCTAGGAATGGAAATTTTTATAAGACCAATTTCAGTACCACCTAGTGTGGTGGGAATTTTTTTGCAGTAAAGTGTTGTTTTGACTAAAATTTCCCTATGTGCTAGGAGATTGTTTTGGTTGGAACCCTTAATTTATGTGTACTAGGAAGGAGTATCATCTCTCTTAGTTAGCTAAGAGATGATTTTGTAATATCTCATTCTCTTTGACATTTTTATGATGCTACTGAGAGGAATCTTATGTGCATGTTGTTGTTATTTAATGTTATCTTAAATGAGAATTTGTTTTTCAATATTGTTTGATCATACTCCCTTGAATTTGGTGGGATAATGTTTTCTACTCTTGATTATAGAGAATATGTTAGATTGGATGGATGGATACATCTTGTGGTTAGTAATTTATTTTTTATGATTGAGGAAATAGATTAAGATACCATACAGATTTGGTAAGTAGGTCATGATGTGGCAACATTAAATTACAGTGTTTTCCTTTTACCTTGTAAAGATATATAGGAGTTTTTGAGATGATATTTGTCTACTTTTCACTTGAGACTCTTTTGAGTCACTACTTTAATTTACTTTTGATTTCAAAGCATGTGGAGTGGAAAAATTATATATTAAATTTTAGATTAAGAATTATGGTTGATTATGACTATATGTTATTATTTACCTATTGACCATTTTTGGTCCAGTAGGCCAAAATTGGTTTTCTTCTTCCTTATTGTTCTGAGCCAGTTCAATTTTGATTTTGTGCACAAATCTTTCAGCAAAAGGAGGAGTCAGTTCACTGGTTCGACGTCAATGTCCAATGGCTTGAGCTTTCAAAGAGCTTTGAACTTGAACTTTGAACCATTATTGGTTCAATGAGTTGGTTCAGTTCAATTGGTTCAATGAGTTGGTTAGGTTCAATTGGTTCAATGAGTTGGTTCAGTTCAATCAGTTCAAGTGTTTGGTTCAACAGCTTGGTTCAATGAGTTAGTTCAACATTTGGTTTAAAGGAATCATTCAATGGGAAGGTTCAAGAGAGTCTCCTGAAGGACAAATGCCCTTGCGAAGGGTAGGGAACACTTGAAAAAGGACCAAAAAGTGAACAAGGATGAAAAAGTAAGTTTTCTTCAGAGTTTTGTTTAAGGCAAAGGACAAGAATTTCTTCAGACAAAATGTCCAAAGGAATTCCTTCAGACATTTTGTCTGAAGAAATCCTTCAGAAGAAAATCTTGCCAAATGAAAAGACAAGGCAAAGGCAAGAATGATTTCTTTCAGAATTTTGTCTAAAGGAATTCCTTTAGACAAAAAGTCAAAAGAAATTCGGGAAAAAACTTGAGAAAAAACTCCTTAGGAAAGGAAGCAAGTGAGACAATTCTTGCAGACATTTTGTCCATAGGAAAAATGGCTAAGACAAAAGCCGATCGAAGAGAAAAGACCCAAAGAAATAAGTGAAAATAAAAGGAAGAATTCCTTCAGACATTTTGTCTGAAGGATGTGACTATCAAAAGGAGCCTGAAGGACCCTAAAGGGTAGGTATCATTGCAGAGGACTCCCAGCCAAAATGAAGGGGTACTTCTCCAAAGCTGAAGGGACACTTCCCCTTTGGGAATGATAAAGAGAAAAGAGCTGAAAGAATTGCCAAGGATGGTGATATCCCTGAAGTCATCAAATTTAGGGAAATAAACTAGCCATTGGCTTTCAAACGGTGATTGGCCTGTGAAAGCCAATTTTACAACAAGGAAATAGCTGTTTGATCTTTAAATACTTGAGTGCCAATCAGAAGGGAGCCCAAAAAGCTAAGAGACAAAGAGACAAAATCTAACAAAAGAGAAAACTAGGAAAAGATGATGCTGGGAAAAGACAAAAGTTAAGAATGAACCCAGAAACCTACTGATGGAAGAGCCCAAAGAGCCAAAGAAGTAGTAGAAGATAGCCCTCGAGGGTTGAAGGAGATAGAAAGAAAAAATATAGGAAGAGATAAAAGAGCTAAGTATGGAAATGGACAAAATAGTCCAAGTGGTAAAGGAAGGCATTGACTTGAGGAGTTACTCTAGCGATTGGAATAGTGCTTGCCAAGTGGTCATCAAGGGGCATGAACAGTGAACAATGTGACCCATTTTTCTCCATTTTGCATTAATGAGTAGACAAATGGCATGGCCTATATTTTTTAAATGCTTGAATTCAAAATCAGAGCTGACACAGCATTATCTTTCAGCGGCCTCCTCTTCCCAACACTCTCAATGCACATGGGCCAACTTGTCAAAGGGTGCCAAAAGTATTTTCCAAAAGAGGCACCTTTTTGTTTTCTCTTCTCTATATATATTATAACTTATCATTTTGAGAAATCATTTCTCATATTGTAAGGTGAATCCCTACCATTTTTCACTTGGAATCAATAGATACGCATTTTTACCTCTATTCTAGTTGGATATATCTCTGAATGCATGTGAGTGTTAGTTTTGTGTCTAGTCATTGCTTCCTAATGCTTTCACAAGGTTGACACCAATGTACCTGGTATATAAAAAGCACCATTCTAGTAGGTGATAAGAAGAGTTGTTCCTAGAATGCAGAGGTAGAAGGAGGTTACTAGATAGTGTGTTTTTCTTACAGTGCCTATGGTAAGTCAATTTTTTGTGTGTTTCCATTAAAGCCTCCCTATCAAGCTCCCTACAATTTGGTCCTCTTACCAGTTAGAGTGTATGTATGTGCTTTTATGATTCTGAGTGTGAGTGTGAGTAGATCAAACTTGTTTGGTGCATCACCCTATTGGGTTAGGTTCTATTGTTTTCAGCATCCTTCTCCCTTTTTAACCCCCCTAATATATATATATATATATATATATATATGTATGTATGTATGTATGTATGTATATGTATGTATGTATTATCAACTTATTGGAATAACTCAGATGCATCAAAGGGAGCTAGCCCTTATCTAGAGACTCTATATATATATATATATATATATATATATATATATATATATATATATGTATATATGTATGTATGTATTATCAACTTACTGGAATAACTCAGATGCATCAAAGGGAGCTAGCCCTTATCTAGAGACTCTCCCCCCAGTTTTGCCAAGCCCATAGGTAAGAGGGGAGTTTCCATTGTGGTGTGTGGAAGGTAGGAGTGTAGCCTCCTATCAAGGGTGCAATCCACTGCATCAATAGTTTTTGGCACACCTAGTGGGATTCAGTTTTTTTACACTTAGTAAAGTTTCAAGATTGATGCTGGTCCTATTATAGTAAAATCAACCATTTTTAGCATCTGGTGACTCCACTAGTAAGAGCTTCAATTTCTGATCAAAGACCAGTCTGACCTCCTATACCTAAAATCACCACATGGTCTACTGCTAAGGGTGTCCCTTTTGAATTCATTGAATTGCCTTTGAACTTAGCAAAGCAATTAAGGTTTAAGAGGACTCATCCTTATTCAGTAAACCACTTTCCCAAACCTGCTATAAAATACACCTACGCAAGAAGGCCTTGGTTACACCCTGTCATAGCTATGGCATTACCCTTTGTGACTTTTCATGGTCAGAGTCCTTTGAATCTCCTACATTATCACCTAATTCTAGGAGTAGTCCTTAAAAGTGTGCCCCCCTTTAATGGAGAGGGGCCCATTATATCTATTGAACACATCATAAATATTGCTAACCTCTGCAATATTCATAATGTCACTGAGGAGAATATTGCAATCAGATTGTTGGCATTATATTTCAAGGGCAAAGTTCTGGACTAGTATGGGACTTTACCCATGAATTAAGTCAATTCTTGGAATGAATTGGGCACCCTAGTTGAATTGGGAGATAGTTAGTATCAACCATAGCAAGGGAGAGTGGTCAACTAGATGTGTAGTTTTACCGCATCAAAAGGGGACAAATCTCTCCTCTCATCAAGGGGATGTTCCTTATTAAATATGAGGAGCTATATACTATATATATAAGCATAAATTAACACTTAGGGGTAGGAAAACACCATCCATATCTCTTTTTTTAGAGATGATGTTCACAAACAAATGAGAAAATCTTGGTGAAAACACTGAAGGCACTTCTCTTCTTTCAGAAGTGATCTTGCAAGAAACAGTAGGAGTTCTTACAGGTAGTGACAAGTGACTAGTAACAAAGGGCATAGTAACCAGTAGACTAAGATATAGCACAAAGTCTCGAACTTGAATGCCCAAGAGTGAAATACTAAGAACAATGGGGGCACAAAGCCATCCCAAGCTCCTTTACATAGAAACAAAAAATAGATAAACACACTAAAGGAAATTGTAGATAGCACAAAGTCTTCCATATTTGGCTTCAGGATACCTTCCTAATTACTTCCACTAGTTCTACTTGTTAAATTGAATAAACAAGAATACATTCAGGAAATAGACATAAGAACAATCTCCTAAAATGACACAAGCTATAATAGCACAAAGTCTGAGAGTAACTTGATTTCTCATTGAAATAAAGAAATATGCAGAACAATCTAAGCTCAAAGTCTCAGTAATCACCTCTCAATTTGGGTAGAGTTTCACTTCTATAATGGAAAAGTCCCCTTTGTGAAAAGAAGAGATTTAAAATATATAGCAGCCCAGAAAGACTTGGTGCTTTGTTCCATGGAGTGGCCCATGTTGCATTCAATGCCTTGAATGCATTTTTCAATTTTATCAAAGAGGCCCATGCTAGAATAGGGTAGCTACCTTAACTGTGGCATGTTGATTCATCTCAAATGTCTTCTCCTAGGCTTGAGTCATCTGGTTTGTCCCCTGATGTCTGCATAGCCATCGACCTCACCTTTACTCCAAGGGAGACAAACAGGCCATGCCTTCAATGTTTATAAGTTCAAATATCTACTCAGTGGATTGTTTCACCTACTGGAATAACTCCAACATAGATATTTCTAGTCTTTCCCTCTTTCATATTGTATATTGAGCCCTTGGGCTATCTTTTCTCCCTTTTGCTAGCCTTTTCAACTCCTTCAGCTGGGCACTGAGTTTGCTTTCAATTTCTATGCCACTTTTGAAAATCAATAAATATTTCATTAGCTTGAATTTGACATCCATGAGGACGTCAAAGGTTCACTGTTTCAAAAATTTAAGTGGCCTCCTTGGTTCATCCGCTTGAACCTTCTCCTTGAACTAGTCTATGGAAACTTTCACTTCTTATCTTTGCTTAGAGCTTCCCTTGAACTATGAAACCCGTTGAACCTATGAACCATTTTGGTTCAAGGTTCAATGATTCATCTTCTTCCTTAAAAGCCTTTATTTTCTCTAAGTCTCCTAAGTTTTGGAAGAGTCTGTAGAAATATATCTGAAAAGTTCGTAGAATAAGTTGGTAGAATCAAGCCTATGGAGTACGTAGAATTAAGCCTATAGAGTCCATAGAATTTAGCCTGTAGAACCAAGAAACCAACCTGCAGAGTCCATAAAAATGAGTCTATAGAACCCAGCCTACAAATTTGGTAGAAATGAGTTCATATAAATCATCCTGTGGATTTCATAGAAATGAGTCCATATAAATCATGTTGTGGAGTCTATAGAAATGATTCCATATAAATCAGACCTACAGAGTCCATAGAAATTAGTCACAAGCCTTAATGTCTTTGGAACATCCTGAAGGGAAGGTGTCCCTTCGAGCCTTGAGAAGGTCTATTTTTTGGTCGCTAAGATCCCCCCATAAGGGTACCTGCCATTTGAGGTCCTTCGAGCGGCCTTCAAGATTTTATTCCTTCGGAGGGTCTTCGGGCTCCAATTCCTTCAGACAAAATGTCTAAAGGAATTCCTTTAGATAATTTGTCTGAAGGAAATCTTTCCTTAGCTTCATCCACTTTTTGTCAGGCTTTTTCTTTCAGGTAAAAGTCTGAAGGAATTCCTTCAAACAATTTATTTGAAAGAATTCACCTCATCTTTCACCTTGAACAAATCTAAAGGAATTCCAACTTTTCCTACCTTGTTCATTTTTTTGAAGAAAATCTCTTAGTCCACTTTTGCTCACTACCCTCTGCAAGGGCACTCAACTTTGGTTCGCTACCCTCCACAAGGGCACTTGGCCTTGGTTTGTTACCCTCTACAAGGGCACTTGGCCTTGGTTTGTTGCCTTCAGCAAGGGCACTTGGCCTTGGTTTTTGGGGCACTCCTTTGAACCGTTTGATTGAACTGACCGATAGAACCAACTTTGGTTCAATAGTTCAACGGTTCATTCCTTTATTTTGCTTGTTTATTTGATCACTTGAACCAACCACATTAAACCAACCACATTGAACCAAATGCATTAAACCAAACATGTTGAACCAATCGCTCATTGAATTTATTAAACCATTGAACCCATTGAACCTTTGAACCAAAATGGTTCAAGGTTCAATGGATCAATGGTTCAAGCCTTCTTCTTTTCATTAAGTGTTTTGAAGCTATTGAACCTTTTGGAAGTGGGGTTCAATGGTTCAATGGTTCAATCCTTCCTTTGAAGCTTGTTGATGAACATTTTTGGTTGAACCAAGGCGTTGAACCAATCTGGAAATTGCCTAAGTGCTGGGAACTTGTTCCTTTGTGAGAATTCACCTATTAAATCCATTAAACCGGTTGAACCTATTAATCCCTTAACTGAAAAAGCTTGAATAATGAAGAATTTGAATGCTTAGAATAATTTTTTGGGAAAAGAAGGGATAATTTTGGGCTACAGGACCAAAATAGTTCATGTGTTGTTCCAAAAATGAGTGACAGATTTTGGGAACAAAAATTGGCATGAATGTATTTGACATATCCATGCATTTTAAAAGGTATTTATTGATGTGTATAGATCAAATGTCTTCCCAATAACATATCAAATATTCCCATGGAAGTTATGACTAAAAATGTAGTAACCATATGTGTGGGACAACCTATAAAGGTAGGTCAATATTTCTAAGAACCTTTTGGGAGGTCTCATCGAATGTTCTAACTGATATAGTAGAAGGATTCAAATTGTGATAAGTGTAACCCAAGTGCGTAATTAATTTCATGATTAAAACATTCTTGATTCCACCATTATCAATCATAACATTGTGTATAGGGTGTCTATCAAGATATGCTTAAATGAATAAAGAATGAATATTAGATTCAACATCCTTAACCTCATTATCATCAAAATAAATAGAAGGTCTCTAACCATAGGAGGTGTATTTCATTTGTAATTAACATTAATCCCATCTAATTGGTAACCATAATGTGATGGATGAGGATGTTCATTAAATGCCATTTTCACTTTTGGTTCTTTCTTAGAATGGTCTTATAAAGGATTGTTAAATATTCTATGTTTGTGGTGATCACCAGGTTATGAACCTAATTCCTTAGGAAGATCATCAAATGTAATATTTTGGTCATCAATTAGGTTTTATATTTTATGATTTAAGGTAAAATATCTATTCATACAATGTCATGGTCCCTGATGATAATCACAATAAGCATTCACATCATATCCTTTGGGTAGAGATCCATTTATGTCAATTTTTATAGGATGAGGGAGAGATATAAGTTGACACTCTACTAACTATGAGAGTGTTGAGGCATGATACTCAGGTAAGTATGTAAATTGTCTCTTTGGTGTATTAGACAAGATAAGCCAATTATTATTTTTTTGAAACTATGTTAAATGTGGTGGTTGTTTCCTTTTTAAGCTTGGGAGGTTGTCCCTTATAACTTGGTTTGATTGTAAATTTGGTACTAGATGTAGATACAATTGGTTTGTTTGATACATACTTGAGCTTATTCAATGAAATAAGCTTGATTTCATGGTCCCATACAACATGGCATAGGTCATCAAAATATTTGAACTTCCTAAAAATAATGGACTCATGTAAAGGAGCAATTAAATGTTGTTTGAATATGTCTTACAACTCCTTATCTATCATAGGATTGGTCATTTTAGCTAACATTGTCTTATATCTAATGACATATTCATTGGTAAGTTTATTTTTTCCTTATTTGATTTTTTAAATTTGAGCATAGTAAAAAATTTCATAATATAAATGAAAAAAATTGTTAGAAATTGATTTGTAATAGGTTTTGATGATTTCACAAATTGGAGAGGTAAATCATATATCCACCTTAAATCATAGTCCTTGAGGCTTCTTGGAAATAATTTGGTCAAAATTTTATCATTGGAGGCATAGTCGAGGCATGTCACAAAAAGGTTCAAAGATGTTTTTCAGGATCATCATTGACATCATAAAATGTGAACTCAGGTGTGACAAAACTTTTTGGCAAAGGGTGAAAATATATATTGAGTGCAAGAGGGTTATATAACACATCTTGGGAATCAATAGTATGAGGAGACTTTAAAGCATTTTATTCAATGTTTTTAACCTTGTCCTCCAAGGTATTTATAACTTTAAGGAATGTTTGTTTACATATTTCATCTCTTGTAACATATAAAAATGCGTCCATTAATCTCTTTTTATTATTTAGATGATTAATTAATGCTTCTTTATCTTCTATTTGGAATCAAATTTTTACATTGACATTTTCCATTACTTCACAAATGAAAATTTTATAAATTTGCAATAAAGTACAATAATGGGGAAAATTTTATAAAAACGTAATTTTCATAGGGTTTGATGTTCAAAGATTGAGTTCACCAAATGTTTAACCCTAAATTACATAAAGATACTACTTGGGTAGATAGGGTTAAGAATATAGAAATGACAATGCACAAGGGTGATGACCAGATCTACAATAGGCTGATTGGATGCTAAACTCAAATTTAAACATATAATAAATTTCTTAAATTGAGATAAGTAGGAAGATAAGGAAGATAATATTATATCTATGTAATGGGGAGATAAAGAGTCATCTTCCATTGATGGTGTTTATAACTTTATTTTGGTTGATTACCTTAGTTACCTATGCTTCCTTTGTTTTCATGTGTATTTTTCTATGGTGCCCATGGTTGGTCAAGTTACTTTAGCTCTTATGTTCATTTTATTTAATTTTTTTTTAGTGTGTGGTAAGTGTTTATTATTTTTATTTTTCTCTCTATTTTATATCTCTTGATATGTGGCCCATACCAGCCCATGTTTCCCCTACCTAGTTCCCTGTGCCCATGGCCTTTGAAAAAAAAAGAGGGGTATGGTATTAATTATTTTTATTTATGGAAACTCTTAGAAATGATGGTCTCGAGCATGCAAAAAGGGGTAAAAATGGTGGTTTTGATGAGCCAAATATTCATCTAAGGGATGATAAGAATTGTAATCTCAAATATTATGTCTTTCCCATCTTAGGTGGGAGGAGTTTTTAGATCATTGAAGAATTTGTTCAGTGAAGTCCTACATCAAGAAGTGGCAAAACACATAGAATATTTATAATTCATTGTCAGTTGTGTTTGTGAAGGTGGGCATGGAGAGCCGGAGCAAGATGAAGCCCAAATTGATAAGTTCCCTAGAGTTGATAACTCCCTGAATCTTGTTCTGAATGTTTTTATGGAAAAATATCTAAAGCATGAAGAAATAAAGTTAAAAAATGTTAGAGTTTTCTTTTTTATGTTTAAAAAATAATTCTCTCCCTTATATAAACTTCTTTGATAATTGGCTCAATTTTATTTGGGGTAATAAGTTGGGTATCTGAATTAGCTTTTATTAAATGATTCAGAAAGGGGTTTTTATGATTTTATTTAAAAAAATTAATATGCAGAAAAGGGTTATCAATAAACCCCTATGGAATGTAGGTCAATCTTTATTCAAGGTAGTCCTTTAGATCCTAGATATGAATTGCAATGACCTTATTTTAAAAACTACACCTAGATAGGTGGATATTAAAAATGTTCCTATCTAACTATGGAACTATCTACCACAAGCCTTGAATCCCCTTGGGGAAGTACTTAGAATTGAGGAAACTAGGTAGTCATTAGCTCATATGAATGTTAGGGTTATGATATCTTTAGATCCCTTAGATGTTTTCCCTAAATCCATAAACTTTAAAATCAAAGGGATATCCCATATTTGTGATATCATAGGGCTAAGAGGATTAAACACCTATTTTTTGTAAAAAATATGGACACCTCAAGAAAAATTATCCATTATTGGCTAACAAGGAGGACCTCCATAGTAAACAAAAAGTCTAGGTAGCATAAAAGGAATATTATTTATTAGATGATTTAAAAGTCTTTGAAAACCCTATGTTTAATAGTGAACTGCTCAAATATCATGCCTCCATTAAGGATCCACTAGCGAAAAATTCTCCAATGACTATAGATGAGCTAAGAAAAGTTGTGACTCATTGTTCTCCCCAGTCATGTAGTTCCCCATCACTATTTATTGACATAGTGAATTTTCTACCTGATGTGATTAATTGGTTTTCAAATAATTTGGATGATGATTTTATTGAGAAGAGAACTCAATCATATTATTCTTCCACATAGCTCAATGATTCTCCCTCAGATGAGTATGTGGTTTTTTAGTCGATCCTCCTGTTGATTATCTTTTTAACTCTAGTAGCATGCTCTCATCTAGCCTTGATGAAAAAGGAGATGACTCCTCCCCCATGGTGATTTCTATAAGAAAATAAGAACATAGTAATTTTTGATTTGAAATGGATATGATAATGATTTCACCCTTGTCCCTCAAGAACCCCAATGTTTCTAAAAATTAGAAGCCTAAAAGGGGTGGTAAAAGACTCAAAACTAAGTCTAGGCCCACCCCTCTTGATCATTCTCTTGTAAAATATAGGAAAAATATAAAGATATCCCTCTTGGTAGCCTTGACCTAGCTTTTAATAGAAAGGCCAAAGAAAACAAGGTTTTGGATTATTTTAAAAGATTGTATAGCAGTAGGCAAACCCCCTAGTCAATCTAATTGACCCCTACCTCCATTTATTATGCATATTGTAAGTTTAAATGTTAGGGGCTTAGAATCCCCTAATATAAAACCCATTGTGAGATAATTAGACACTCGAGAGACAAATTGGAATTTTTGTGTCTTCAATAAGTTAAGGCTATGGGCTCCCAGTTATCCTTAGTCCTTAATTTTATTTGGCCTAATACACCTTAGTTTTCCACTAATCACCAAAGAGGTAAATGAGGGGCCTCCATATTGGTTAATTGTGAATTGAAGGAGTGAATTATAGACCATGGTGTTTCCCCCTATAATAGAGTTGTATGGATTTTACTAGAAAAATAAAACCAATGTTTTGGTCTATGTAATATATATGATCCAAATCATTATAGAGAAAGGTATGAGCTATGGAATTGGATTGAAACTAACTTATAAAATTTCCCTTAGATTTTTAGAGGTGATTTTATATGGTTGAATAAAAAGAAGATAAAATTGGTGGTGATCATCAGTCTTGGAAAGGCAATGAGATTTTTTTTTGTCCAAATTTAAGTGAATACTCAGACTCCATGATCCATTACATAAAGGTAAAAATCAAAGTAAAGTAATCTAGTTTACCTAGTGTAATAATCAAAATAATAATAAAAGACAATATTCTAGACTTGATAGGTTTTCCTTGAACAAATATTCTTTTCAAGTGGCCCCAACTAGTGCTAGAAATCTAGTGAATGTTCTGCCCTACACAATCTCTAACCACCATCCCATTAAATTTGGATTTTATTTGAATACAGACATTAAAAAAATTTCCTCTTTTTTTAAAGGACTTTATAAGTTCAATTTATTTCACCTAAATGATTAGGTATATATGGATGGTATTTGTTTTTTTGGAATATATGGAAAATCTCATGTAATTATAGCTCTAGTATTGCTCAGTGGAACTCATATATGTAATTGTCTAAGAAATTTGCAAGAATGTATGGTCAGATCAAAGCTAAAATTAAAAATAAAGCTACTAATGTCACCTAAGAAAAATTAAATTAGGATAAAAGTTCTCTTCAACTTGATCCATCTAATGGTAGACTTGTGGATGAGCTTAATTCTCTTAAACATCAAGTCATGCAATCTCAGTGCAACTTTGCTAGGGGAGCACAGATTTTAAAAATATTGACATGGATTAAGCTTAGAGATAAAGGGTCTAAGTTTTTATTTTGATTCTTGAGAACCAAAAACCAAAGGATTAAAATTAATGGTATTGAGATTCAATGGAGAATTGCTCATGACTCTTGTAGTATCAAAGAAGCTTTCTTCAAATTCTACTCCAGCTTGTTTTTATCTGATGGTTCCAATGCTTTCATAGAATAAAATAAGACTATTTATGATATATTTATTCCAAATAAAGTGTCACATATGCAATAAACCTCCATTGATGTGTATATCACTCTTTATGAAATTAAAGTGACCATTGACTCACTCAATAATGACAAAGCACCTAGTATTGATGGCTTCCCTACTAAATTTTACAAATTCAATAAGGACTAGTTAGCCAAGGATTGTCTTGAGGTCTATAAATAAGCTATTATTGCTAGATCCTTGGGCCTTAAAATAAATAGAATTGTTATTAATTTCATCCCTAATTAAGGGGACCCATATTTGGTCAAAAATTAGAGGCTAATTACCCTCCTTAACATCTACAAAATTTTGGCAAAAATCTTGGCCAAGAGACTCTCTTCTCTACTTCCCTCTATTGTTTCTGGGACTCATAATAGATTTATTGAAGGAAGATACATTATAGATAACTTGATTACTAGTTGGGAAGGGATGTACTAGGCTTGTGATTCTAATCAAGATCTGAGCATGATTTTGTTCAACTTTGAGAAAGCCTATGACAGAGGCCCTTCATTGAAAGAATTCTCAGAGCCTTTGGATTTCAAGAAAAAACTAGAATGGTAAATTTTATTTTTAAATATTCCTCTATTGTAGATGAAGTGAATGGGTAATTGATAGACTCACTCAAACTTCAACGGTCCATCAAACAAGTCTATCTTCTTACCCATTCTTTGTTTGTGTTGGCACCTGAATCCTTTTATTATCTACTTAGATTCTCATATGTGGATCCTCATGTCAAAGGAATCTATTTTCTCAATGAATATTAATTGCTTAATGTTTTATTTTTTGATGACACTACTCTATTTGTCATACTAAAACAAAGCAACTTAAATCAGGTTGTCATAAGGTTGGATATATATTGCTCTACTTTTGGATCTAAGGTCACTATGCATAAATATTGTATGTTAGGGTGGTAGGATGCCCCTCCTGATCAGATTACATAGTTTGGTTTGGATTTGAAAGTATCAAATGAATTGGTTGTGTGTGTGTGTGTGTGTGTGTGTGTGTGTGTGTGTGTGTGTGTGTGTGTGTGTGTGTGTGTGTGTGTGTGTGTGTGTGTGTGTGTGTGTGTGTGTGTGTGTGTGTGTGTGTGTGTGTGTGTGTGTGTGTGTGTGTATTCTTTTTACACTTACCCCTTCATTCAAGATCATGTGGAAATGGATATTTTTTAAAATTAATGAGAAAATTGAAAAATTGTAGGGACACTTGCTTTCTTTACTTAGAAGGATCTAGGTCTACCAAAAATTTCTTGCCTCATATAGTATATATTATACTTCTTTTTGGATTTTTAGTAAGACTTAGATCAATTTGTTACACATAATCATAATGTATTTCATGTGGTCTGATGGAAAAGGAGGGAGGAAAAGACATGTTATCTCCTAGTAATTTTGTTCAAATCCCAAACATATTAGGGACTTAACCTAAAGGATATAAGGATCTAAGGCATCACCCTCATGGTTAAATGGATAATCATAGCATTCAAAGGTAATGATCCTTAGAAAATATTATTCATAAATAATATCATATGTGGCTCTCTTAGAGGTAAACAAAACTAGAAAGGGCTCAATATTACGGATCTTCTTATAGGTCACTTCTCTGTTAAAGTAGTTGGGTTGCCATTTTTTTATTCTATTTGGTCTTCTTCTGACTTTTTTAAAAAAAAATTATCAATACCAAACATATATTCAGCTAGTTTACAACATGTTGCCAAGGCTATAGATCCATCTGGTAGAATCTTTATGTCAACAGAAGGCCGCTTGCACTCATCAAGGGATGTTTTACTTTTAACTAGTTTGTTAATGGTTTGAGGCTTTTTAAAGATCTTTTCTCATGGAATGGTTGGACCACTTGGTCAAAAATTAGATTCATATTTCAAATTCATGTCACTCAGTGTATAACATGTACTCTTCTTTAAAAAGCACTACAGGGGAATAATAATGTCTCATTTATGGATAAAGAGGGTAAATTATGGGAAAGTGTTAAGTGGTTAAAGGGTCCTCCCATGTTTGAGTTCTCTACTAAGATGATATATAATAAACTCTCTTTTTCCAAAGTCCCCTATCTTACCCTTAATCACATTTAGAATGTGTGTGATCCCCTTTGTTCTCAGTCCTTTAGGTTTGATGTTTTCTATTATTCATATATTAAACCTAAAAATCCCTATTTTTCTTGGGTTTTGATATATAATAAACTAACTATTGGTACTGTATTGGGTAAAGTGGATTTGGTTAGCCATTTTATTCTTTTTGTAGCGATGTTGAAACTATTGAACATCTTTTCTTCTCTTGTACTTATGCTTCTAATATTTAGAAATTTTGTCTCACGGGATGGAATATTGTTTTTGCTTGTGAGATTGAATTGTTGAATATTGATTTGGGGTATATTTGTCCTTAAAAAAAGTCCATCTTTTTTTCATGAGTGTTGTCTTGTTTTCTCAACTAAGATTTTATGGTTTTTATAGAAGCAAATGAACTTATAGATTTTTCATTTTAAGGATAGGGTGGTTACTGACTTTACTATTGAAGTCATCCTTTATATTATTTATTTATAGATTTTTATCTAATTGAAGGTGACATAATTACAAATAGAATAGTTCTTAAGGTCTATAATGCTTAAAATCACATCAGAGTACCTAATTAATTCTAGCAATCATCCCAAGTTGAGTTCAATCCAGATTGGGGATTTTTCCATGGATCGACCATAGACGTTAAATTTTTTTAGTATGAATGGGAGTGCATCAAGGACTCCTATTTTGATCAGGTAGAAAACCTAGTTTAAGAATGGGTTAACTCTTTAAAATCCAATAAGAATGGTGTAAATAGTTGGTTGATGGCCAATAATGATATGATGATAGATGTGCAAAATGTTGATTTTGAAAGTAGTGTGATTAAGTAAGTTGAGTAATATGTTTCTCTTATTGACTTAGATATTTATCTATTCTCCAATGATAAGGATGCTCTATTAACCCTTCTCCCCCTTGAATCTCCCCTCCATGGTATAAGTTTCTGATGATCAAAGTGAGGTATATAAATTAATAGAAGATAATTTTAATATATTTGTTTATAAATTGGAGAAGTTCATTGAAAGGGGTGGTTCTAATGAATTGGATGAGGTGACAGAATATGTCAAGTCTAATCACATGAAATCCTTACTAGAGGTACAATCACTAAGAAAGGGGGTGAATTAATGAACCCAAATATTTCAATTTCAATTCCAATCCTTTCAAACTATTAAACAATCAGCATATATCAACTTTGATCAAGTAACATTAACAAGAGAGTTCATTCATTCAATGCATACACAAGATCAAACACATGAACACATAGTTCCTATGGGAAACCCTCATAGGGAATAAAACCCACTCTCAAACTTGAAACACATGAACTAATTGTCCTATAAGATATTACAAACAAGAAACTAGTCAAATCATTTAGACCATAAACCTTGATCAAGTCCTCCTAACCAAAGGCCTTTAGTGAAATACCTATTTCACTAAGAGAAACTACCCCTAAGGAATATCAAGTCCTTTAAACCCTCCTTTGAAGTGAACACCTCCACCTTATAACTGATGTCTTCAACACTTGATGATGTATTTATGACTTTTTAACCCTTGCACAAACTTCCTCTCTATTTGATATAGGCCTCTCACATAGGCATGTCACAATCTCTCTCCTTCTTTACTCAAATTGTCCTCATATGCACACTTAAACCTCTTTACATATCCTAAAATTTCAAAAGCACTATTATAAAATCATAAACATGACCTATAGGTCATATACATAGTTAAAAAACTATTATTCTCATCAACTCATCCAATAGGGACACTACTTATCTTTTCTTTGATTCAATGCTCATTGCTCTCACACAAGCCTTACACAAGTCTCTCTCAAGTCTAGAAACCAACACATCTAGTTTCACTATTTATAGATAATTCATGAATTACCAAGTCCAAAATCTTTCCTTATCATCCACAATACATTCATTCACCCTTAAGGTACATTACATGGGTCATACTTAAGCACAACTCTCTTTCAAATAGGCCTAAGTCACCTTTTAGGTCCTATGATGACCCATACACCTCTTTGACACTTCTCTAAGAAAAAATGGGAATATAGGAACACTTTAAAACTCATATACCCATGGCACATGATCTATAGGTCCCCTTTAAGTTCTAACATCCATTATATCACCCTTTTGCTAACCCTAAATTATCTCAAACACTTCTTTGTACACATAGTCATTATGAATGAAAACATAGTCAACTTTTCACCCTTTTTTCATACTATATATGATTGTTAAAACCTTCATAATGCATATATATGATCTTCATGGATTCTAAAACATACTCTAATAGATAATTCATCAATAGATATCTAAACATCATCAAAACAAGCTTGAACAATCTTCTCAGGTCACTTGTAGGACATACATGAAAACATAGTCAACTTTGAACCTTCATAAATTTGACTGTACACACTTTCAGATCTTTAAATCTATATTTCCAAATGTGCCTTGGAGTCCTATAAAAAATTTATTTTTACACCATGAGAAAAAATTTCTTGTATCAAAATTCGTAACCAAAATATAGAGCACTAGTTTTTCTTTCATTAAACTCAAATATTTAAATGCAAATAATCACAATTAAACCTCGGTACCTTTGATCACATCTCATGTCCTTGATACTTATATAAATCATGCACTTTTGATATAATTATAAGGAACTCAACCTTTACCTTTCATCACTTGTCATTAGATCTTCAGCTAGACTATTTGACTTAATATGCTTCATCGATCTCCTGTACATAACTTGGTCTTTAACTATGTTAAACATTGGACACCTTGAAAACATCTCACTTAATGTACACCATTTATCTCTATCTATATGAACACCCACTCACCATTATATCTTGGAAAAGGCTCAATATTTATCTCTGCTTGATGTTAAAATTCAAACACTTGTCCTCATAT
Source organism: Torreya grandis (assembly GCA_037957365.1). Taxonomy (NCBI): domain Eukaryota; kingdom Viridiplantae; phylum Streptophyta; class Pinopsida; order Cupressales; family Taxaceae; genus Torreya; species Torreya grandis. Next base: position 2,891,350 of record JARHVA010000303.1, on the reverse strand, counting down.
CATTGCTTCTAGACATCTTGGAATGAGCATGCTCTATTGATCCTTTTGTAAGGAGCTCAATATTTACTCAGTTTAAGCATCAAACACTTTGACCCATTTGAATTATTATGAATCATATATCTAGATGTATGAACTCTCATGAACTTTTGGATCTCAATCTAGTATTGATCTTTTACATCATGCAAAATAGACTAAGTATGGGGACCATTGTTATCTACCTAGAAGGCCAACTTTGCACAGGGACATCTTTTGCCTTGATCAATCTCATGATCTCAAATTTACACCATTTGATATTCATTTAAATATTAATCCAACCATGTGTCAAACTATTCTTAAAACCTTTTCATGTGTGAGATATAACTCCATTAATCTGCTTACTTAGATTTCTTTCTACCACAAAGACAATTATGCCCAGAACTGTTTGGAAGGCCAACTTTGCACATGCATATTTTTTATGTGCTTCATCACATGATTTAAAATTTAGTACAAATAAAATAGGAAAAAAATTTAACAAACACATATGATAATTTTCTCTTTACATCTTCAAACATGTGAAATATAACACCATCAAAATGCTTACTTAGTTTTTCTTGTCACATTGTAAGTTTGGCTAAGTATGGGAAAACACTATCAAATTACTTGGGAGCCAAAATTTGCACTTATATATATTATGTTTCACTTCCTTTCATGACCTAAAATTAAGGACATATAAACTAGGCACAAATTTGATCACAACCATATGACCAAATCCCCTTGACTCATCCACATGTGGCAATGGTGATGTCAGCAAACTGCCTACTCAGATTTTTTTCCACTACACCCAAAATGTCTAAATGAAAACAATGATCAACCAAAAAAACCACACATGTACACAATCACTCAAATCATTATTTAATTTTTATATGACCCCTTGCACATACTCAAATCACCATACTCATCCTTGAACATTTCTAAATAGTCAAACTCTGAAGATCAACCAAGCCTCCTTCAAGCAAATTAAGATAAACACATTGAACACTTTATCATTGTCACTTTAACTATCAAGGAACTTCATCCACTCACTAGGAAACCTCCATGACATCACCATGACATCATTTAAAACTCTCCAACAATCTCCCCCTTTGTCATTGATGTCAACACCCATCAATATATAGCTCACCTTTCTTTCCTCTCTTCAAGCACTCTCACAATAGAAACTTTCTCCCCCTTTAACATAATGAAAAAGTGGGTACAAACTAATTTTGAGGACCTAAAAACACCATCAATAGGAGAGGAAAATCTTAGAAAGATGATACAAACTCCCCCTTACCCTGAGCCTACCTCTTCTTTACCTTGACAACTTCCTCTTATTTCATGCCAACACTCTCTTCAACCAAGCATTGTAACCAATGAAGAAAGAACACACAAAAATACTGATATCTAATGAAACATATCAAAAAACATCTAAGAGGGACTCCCCCTAATATTTTTGATCAATTACACCTCCTAAGCATCTTCAAATCTCCACACACCATGAAGAACCACCATACAGGCTTACTAGCCTTCTCTCTCAAACCACCTCAAGAACCACCAACAAAACTTCATGATACTTACCAAATAGGAAACATGCTCTAATATAACCTAATAACTCTCCTTAAAATACTCATGCCTTACTCTTTTGGATAACTTAAACAAAAATTACTCTTTTTCTTACAAGGCCTATCTAGTCTCCTTATAGCCCTCCATAAAACTTACAAAGCCCACAAATTTTAATAGATACACTATCAAGACCTAAAAATTCAAAGTTGGATCACTCTCATATGCCCCCTCAATAAAACCAATTTTTACCACCTAGATCATCCTCTTCAACATACTTCACAAACCTATTTCCCAATTAGGCCTCTAACTTGACAAAATTTTGAATAACTTGAGAACCACAAACTTTCAAATTTTTGTGAGGATTTATTTGACAAACCATTTGGCCCATTAAAAATATTAAAAATCCTCAAACTTCAAATCATAAGGCAAACCAATTAATTAGTAGCTCAAAACCCTAGAATCTCAAAACAAATAGAGTTAACAAACCTTATTCTAGTTAACACCCTCCTCTAAAACTTCTTGCACACCTAGAGACAAACAATACACACTTTTTTACCAATTTTTGAGCTTCAACACCTTTTGGAACCTTGACTTATTATACCATGGCTTTTGACCTATAATAAGACATATAAACCCAAGAGTACACAAAAACTTCCAAAAGGCACAAACAAGATCATCAAGACACAGAACTACCTGGAACACATCACAAATAAGTGCATAGACCTTTCTGAGCACCAAACTCTTCTTACAACTCCATCAAACTCATTAAGCCACCTCTAAACACCCATTCTAACCTTGAACTATAGCTCCTTCACAAACCTCTGAAGCAAGCTCATGAACATGTTGTTTCCCCTTAACCAGTGACCTTCTAAGATCAAAAAAAGTCTATATAGATTGGCAATAATATCCTAAGCATACAAAATTGATTCTCCATAAGAAAGATATCTCCTAAGAATAATAGGTAGAGACACCCTACTTCATAATATCCTAGAATAATGTGAATCTAGGAGTTGCCCACAACTCCTCATATTCCTTCTCCTCTTTGTTCATTTGATGTTTGTAGTTCTTCTTCTTCTTAGGCTTAAGAGAAGCAACATGCTCATCCATTACAACATTATCCTTCTCTTTTATGATTTTTTTTATAATACATAGAGACAACATAGATTCATGGCATACCTTTTCATCTGTAGAATCTTCTTTATAGTTAAGAACCTCATCACTAGGCACAGACAATTGATGTTCTTTGCATGATATATACTTAGCAATAACAAGATTTTCACTTAGATCCATACACATATCAGAACTAGCCTCAACTAGTACCTTAGTCTTTTTCTTAAACTTGGTCTCTTCATTCACATTATGAGTAGAAAATGAGAGCCCTTGGCATTCTTCAAATTTTTTAGTATTCTCCACCATATTAAATAGATTACTTAGACCTGTAGTCTCATCGTGACTCATACTTACCACCTTTTTCTTCCATGAGTTGATTTTCCTTCCTCCTTCCACTCTAGGAGCCTGATTAAACCTATTTTGACTTATAGACCTATGTTTGTAGAGTCTAACAATGTGACCTCTATGTTCATAGTTGTATAAAACCACACTCCTTAATGAAAACTTAGCTTGTCTTACCTTATTCGGACTAAAACTATCAATATGTCTAATGTCATGATAACTAAAACAAACTACTCTTTTTGAATAAGACTTACCTTATTTGGACAATACTTAGCAAAGTGTTCCTTATCAAGATAGCTAAAACACTTGACCTTGCTCACACCTTTTAACTGATGATCTCCATCATAGTTCCATGTAAACTCATTTCTAGTAGGACTCTTGTATTCTCTAGATCTATGCCCAAATTGATTACAAGTATTATAGTAACCATTAAAATTTACATACCTCATGGAATTTAGTTGTCTGATCTGATTTGTCTTCAAATTATTATTGTCCTTGTTCACATTAGTCTTCATCTTGTCTTGAGTTGTATTCCCTAGTTCATCTTTGTATCCAAGACTAGTTTCATAACTTTCATGCTTTTTATCATTCAATATATTGTCTAGATCACTTGATCTCTTTTTAAATCTCACAAATAACTTTAACTTACTAGATGTCTTCTCTAACTCAAATTTCAATGACTTATTTTCAATTACATACCTTGAACATTCATATTATTTATATTCAAAGATTTTAGACATGATTTCTAATTGATAATTGAGATGTTTGACTATATCTTCATGTTCCTTGGAATCTTCAATCATCCTTGCCTCAAATACGTATAATTTTTCCTCATAGTCTTTGAGTTTAGATTTCATCTTCTTAGTGATCTGCTTCTCAATCTTCAGTTCTTCAATAGAATTTATTAATGCAATCTCATAGTCCACCTCATATTTATCATCATCTGAATCACTCCAAGTAGACTCCTTTTGATGTGAGAAACTACCTTCCTCAGCCATGAATAGGGCTTCATCTTCAATATGACCGTCATCTTCATGATCATACTCAAAGTCACTGACTTCACTCTCATTTGATGAGCTGTAATATTATTTGGTGTAGAGACTCTTCTTTTCCTTGAAGTACTTCTTGTTGTCAAACCTTCTGAATCATTTTTTGCTTTTATCAGACCTAAATGATCTTTTTCCATCATCATGACCTTGATTATTCTCTTCATCATCATCTTTCTTATACTTATTAGGGAACTTATTATAAAAATGTCCTACCTCTCCATAATTGAAGCATTTTATGGGTATTTTACCCTTATACTTTCCTAAACCTATTTTCAATTTCCTTAAAATTAAATAAATTAGTTCATCCTCATTAATATCAGATGTTTCATCCTCTTTGGGTTTCTTACCTTGTAATTTCTTCTTTGGCTTCAATTATGTCTTGAATGTTACTTCCTTCTTTGGTGGTATATCATCATTCTTCCTCATTTCATAGGCAGTAAGGGTGCCATGAAATTAATCCATATTCAAATAAGTAAGATCATGACTTTATTCTATAGTAGATAATTTTGGATCAAACTTGAGGGATAGAGACCTTAATACCTTTTGAACTATAGTATCATTTTTAAGTTTCTCTTGAAGACCTCTAATGATGTTCACAATCTCATCAAATATCTATATAAAAGATACCATAGAATTTTCTTCCTTCATCTTGAGACTTTCAAATTGCCTTATTTGAGTTTATAACTTAGCAAGCTTGACCTTTGAATCTCCTTCATAAATGATCTACATTTTGTCCTATATCTCTTTATTAGATTTACAATGGATTGCCTTGGTGTATTTAGTCTCTGAAAGAACATAAGTGATAGCATTCATTGCCTTAGAATTATTTTCAAACAGTGTCTTATTTGTAGCACTAGATAGAGGAGTAGTAAGAGAAACATAACCATCTACAATAGATTTCCATATATCAAACCCTAAGGACATAATGTATATCCTCTTCCTTACACTCCAAAAAGCATAATTGGATCCATTAAACATTGGTGCTTTCTTAGTAGAGAAACCTCCTTGATGACTACCCATATTGTACCTTGGATCACCTTCAAGTTGTCAAGCCTTTACCAAAGGACCTACTCTAATACCAATTATTAGAGTTACAATCACTAAGAGGGGTGATGAATCAGTGAGCCCAAATTTTTAAATTTTAATTCCAATCCTTTTAAACTATTAAATAATCATATTATATCAAATTTGATCAATTAACATTAACAAGTAATCTCATTCATCCAATGTATACACAAGATTAAACACACAAAACATAGTTCCTATGGGAAACGCTCATGGGGAATAAAACCCACTCTCAAGCCTACAACACATAGACTACTTATCCTATAAAATATTAAAAACAAGAGATTGGTCAAGTCATTTAGACCAAAAACCTTGATCAAGTCCTCCTAACCAAAGGCCTTTAGTGAAACACATGTTTCATAAGGAGCAACTACCCCTAAGGAAGATTAAGTCCTTTAGACCCTCCTTTAAAGTTAACACCTCCACCTTAGAACTGATTTCATCAACACCTAATGATGGATCTCTAAATTTCTAACCCATACACAAAATTCCTCTCTATCTCATATAGGCCTCTCGCATAGGCATGTCACAATCTCTCTCCTTTACTCAAACTATCCTCATATGCACACTCAGACCTTTTTTCATATCCTCAAATTACAAAAGCACTATTCTAAAATCAAAAACATGACCTATAGGTTATACAAATAGTCAAAAAAATAAATCTACTCATCCAACAGGCACACTACTTATCTTTTTTTGTTTTAATGATCACTACTCTCACACAAGCCTTACACAAGTCTCTCTCAAGTATAGAAACCAACACATTTGGTTTCACTATTTATATAGAACTCATGAATTATCGAGTTCACAATATTTCCTTATTATACATAATACATGACTTCACCCTTAATTTATCTTACATGGGTCACACTTAAGCACAACTCTCTTTCAAATATGCCTAAGTCACCTTTTAGGTCCTATGAGACCCATTCACCTCTTTGACACTTCTTTGATAAAAAAATAGGAACAAAAGAACAATTTAAAACTCATATACCCATGCCACATGATCTATAGGTCCCCTTTAAGTTCCAACATCTATCAGATCACCCTTTTACTAACCCCCAATTAGCTCCAACACTTTTTTGTACACACAATCATTATGAATGAAAACACAGTCCACTTCTAACCCTTTGTTCATACTACATATGATTGGTCAAACCTTCATAATATAAATAGGTTGTCCTAAAACATACTATAATATCTAATTCATCAAGAGATATTGAAACAACATCAAAACAAGCTTGAACAATCTTCTTGGGTCACGTGCAGGATATACACAAAAACATAGTCAACTTTGAACATTCATAACTTTTATTGTACACACTTTCATATCTTTAAAACTATATTTCCATATAAGACTTAGAGTCCTATACAAATTTTCTTTTTACACCATAGGAAAATTCTACTTGTTTCAAAAGTTATAGTCAAAATATAGAGCACTAGTTTTTCCTTTGTTAAATTCAAATATTCAAATACAAATGATCATACTTAAACCTCAATCACTTTGCTCACATCTCATGTTTTCAATTCTTAGATCAATCACACACCATCAATCTAATTATAAGTAAATTGACCTTTACCTTTCATCAATCATCATTGGATCTTCATCTTGCATATTTAACTTAATGCAGTTCATCAATCTCCTATATGTAGCTAAGTCTTTAAGTGTGTTAAACATTGGACACCTTGAAAATATGTCACTCAATGCACGCCATTGATATCTATCTATATAAACACCTAATCACCTTTAGATCTTGTAAGAGGCTCTATCTTTATCTTTTCTTGATGTTAAACTTTAAACACTTGTCCTCATCTCGCTGCTTCCAGATATTTTAGAATGAGCATGCTCTATTGATCCTTTTGTAAGGAGCTCAATCTTTACTCGGTTTAAGAATCAAACACTTTAACCCTTTTGACTTACTATGCACCATATATCTAGATGTATGAATTCTTGTAAACTATTTGATATCCATCTGGTCCTAATCTTTAACATCATGTAAAATAGACTATGTGGACCATTGTTATCTGCTTAGAAGGCCAACTTTGCATAGACATATTTTTTGCCTTGATCAATCTCACATTATCAAATTTACACCATATGATCTTTGTTCAAATTTGAATAAAACCATGTGTCAAAATAATCCTAAAACCTTTGTGCATGTGATATATAACTCCATTAATCTATTCACTCATATTTCTTTCTTACAAAGAGATAACTATGATAAGAACTATTTGGAAGGCTAACTTTGCACATGCATATATTTTGATACACTTCGTTGCATGATCTAAAATTTATCAAAAATCAACTAAGTATAAAATTAAATAAACCCATATGATCATTTTCTCCTTGCACCTTCGCACGTGTAAAATATAACACCATAAAAATGACTACTTAGTGTTTCTTACCACATTGTAAATTTGGCTATGGGAAAACACTATAAAATTGCCTAGGAGCCCAATTTTGCACTTGTATATCCTATGTTGCACTTTATCACATGACTTAGATTTTATTTTATAGAAACTAGGCACAAATTTTATCACAACCATATGATCAACTCCCCTTGACTCATCCACACATGGTAATGGTGATGTCATCAAAATGCCTACTCAAATATTTACCACTAGACCCAAAATGTCTAGATGAAAACAATGATCAACTAGATGAAAACCACTCATGCACACAAGCACTAAAATCATTATTTACCTTTTATATGACCCCTTACACATTCTCAAATCACCATACTCATCCCTAAACATTTATAAATATTCAAACTCTAAAGATCAACCAAGCCTCTTTCAAGCATACTAGGATAAACACATTGCACAGTTTGTCATTATCACTTAGACTATCACGACACTTCATCCACTTACCAAGACACATCCATGACATCACCATGACATCATTGAAAACTATCCAACAATATTTGTTAAAAAAATGTAGACCGATCACTCCACTGTCGACTACTAGACTGGAACAATTAGGACCTAGAATGAAGATGAGCTCTGTTGAGTGACCTCTATGTGTGGATTCTAATGAGGATATTGAAATAGACTGTATTGTGTCTTGGAGGGAACTTTAATACAATTCTATGTACTTAATTTTATTTGGGGCCACTTCTAGTCTAGGTGGTAGGATATGTGTGCTAGTTTTTTTGGCTTGTTGGGCTGTGTATATGGGGCTAGTTTTTATATTGCATTATTGATTGGTATATTTAGACTTATGAGGTAATTACTCCTAACTTGATACTATATGGTGTTTTGATACTTTTAAAATTATTTTGCATCATTTATTTTTATACTTTGTAATTGATAACTCAATATAAAATTTGGCTACTTAGTGTTTCTTACCACATTGTAAATTTGGCTATGGGAAAACACTATAAAATTGCCTAGGAGCCCAATTTTGCACTTGTATATCCTATGTTTCACTTTATCACATGACTTATATTTTATTTTATATAAACTAGGCACAAATTTTATCACAACCATATGATCAACTCCCCTTGACTCATCCACACATGGTAATGGTGATGTCATCAAAATGCCTACTCAAATTTTTTACCACTAGACCCAAAATGTCTAGATGAAAACAATGATCAACTAGATGAAAACCACTCATGCACACAAGCACTAAAATCATTATTTAATTTTTATATGACCCCTTACACATTCTCAAATCACCATACTCATCCCTAAACATTTATAAATATTCAAACTCTAAAGATCAACCAAGCCTCTTTCAAGCATACTAGGATAAACACATTGCACAGTTTGTCATTATCACTTAGACTATCACGACACTTCATCCACTTACCAAGACACATCCATGACATCATTGAAAACTATCCAACAATATTTTTTTTAAAAATGTAGACCGATCACTCCACTGTCGACTACTAGACTAGAACAATTAGGACCTAGAATGAAGATGAGCTCTGTTGAGTGACCTCTATGTGTGGATTCTAATGAGGATATTGAAATAGACTATATTATGTCTTGGAGGGAACTTTAATGCAATTCTATGTACTTAATGTTATTTGGGGCCACTTCTAGTCTAGGTGGCAGGATATGTGTGCTAGTTGTTTTGGCTTGTTGGGCTGTGTATATGGGGCTAGTTTTTATATTGCATTATTGATTGGTATATTTAGACTTATGAGGTAATGCCTCCTAACTTGATACTATATGTTGTTTTGATACTTTTAAAATTATTTTGCATCATTGATATTTATACTTTGTAATTGATAACTCAATATAAAAACAAATTGAGATAAGCTAATAATACTAAGTATAATTATGCTAGATATGGAAATGACAAAGAAGTAATGTACTTAGCTTGTTCCAATGATAATGAAATTTTGGATCTAGAATAGGAAAAAACTAGAATGGAAGAGGATTTGCACTTTCATATCTTATGTTTCACTTTGTCACATGACCTAAATTTGAGTGCATAAAAACTAGGCACAGATTTGATCACAACCATATGATCAACTCCCCCTAACTCATCCACATGTGGTAATGGTGATGTCATCAAATTGCCTACTCAAATTTTCTGCCACTAGACCCAAAATTTCTAGATGAAAATAATGATCAACCAAATGATAACCACTCATGCACACAAGAACTCAAATCATTCTTTACTTTTGATATGACCCCTTACACATGCTCAAATCACCATACTCATCCCTTAATATTTATAAATAGTTAAAATCTAAAGATCAACACATTACACACTTTATCATTATAACTTAGACTATCAAGGCACTTCATCCACTCACTAGGATACCTCTATGACATCATTGACAAGTATTCATCAATCCTTATTAAAAAAGGTAGACCAATACACTCCATCATTGACTGCTAGGCTATAATAGTTGGGACCTAGATTGAAGATGAGCTTTGTTGAGGGACCTATGTCTATGGATTCAAATGAGGACATTGAAATAGACTACACTACTTCTTAAAGGGCACCTAAATACAATTCTATGTAGTTAATGGTATTTGGGGCCACCTCTGGTCTGGGTGGCAAGGTATGTGTGCTAGTTTTTTAACTTGTTGGGTCACCTATATGGGGCTAGTTTTTATATTACATTGTTGATAGGTATATTTATACTTATATGGGATTTCCTCCTAGCTTGATACTATATGGTGTTTTGATACTTTTAAAATTGTTTTACATCATTGATGCTTATACTTTGTAATCGATAATTCAATATAAAAACAAATTGAGATAAGCTAATAATAGTAAGTATAATTGTGCTAGTTATGGAAATGATAAATAATTAATGTACTTAACTTGTTATAATTCTAATATAATTTTGGATCTAAAATAGGAAAAACTAGATTGGAATAGGATTTTGGAACAATCATTAGATTTTGATTTAGATGCTTCTAGAGCTATGGACACTCACATTAGTCTAGGATGGTTATATCGATGCTACTATCTAAACCTGATGCAGGTGTCCTATATATAATACTTGATGTAAAAGGATGTGACCACTTAGATACTTTTGGGTTTGACTTCAACTTCACTCTAGTACATTCAAATATGGGTCATGAATTGTCACTCATGAATTTCTAAAACCCTAGTTCTTCATTTTTATAGTGACCTTGGGGGGAAATGGGTTAGTGGGCATATGGTGTTGAGTTGACACCAAATACACCTCTATCATTGAGCTTTACCTATATATCTAATACTCTAAATATGGCCTTAGAATGATGTAGTTTTTTCCTATGTTGGATTATGTGTGAATCATATCATATGTGTAATGTAAGTACAATAGTGACCTAGCTTGTAGCTTGGAAAATATATATTTTGGGATACTCCTTCAGTACCTAAAACATATGTTTTTTTTTTCCCTATCACTGATATAAAAATAAGATAAAATAGGGAAGCTTTGCTCACTTACACATGATTTAATACCTTTTTTAAGTTATCTAGTGAGTAGGTAAGAAGTTTCTAGGTGATGAATAAATGAGGTTTGATTTTGTATTTATATTTATCCCTTTCGATAAATCACTTTCATTAAAGCACTTAGGCTGATAATTAGGATATGATTCATTTGAAAATTGGATGACTCTAGGGCACAAGACACTTGTGTTAGAGTGGGACACTAGCATCAATGTAGGTCTCTATCCCAGATGCCACTGTCCAAGAAACAATAAAGTAAGTACAGACTCAAAAAATTTAGAGGTGGAAGATAGATAGTTTTTAAGCATTCTGGGTAAGATATAAGGTCTAGGTCATCAATATAAGACTAGTCAAATTAAGAGATAGGCTAAAGGACACAAGACAGAGTAGATGAGAGACTTCAAAAAGAGAGAAAGGTCCATAATTGAGAGGAACATCCAAGGTCTAAGTTTTTCAAGTGTACAATATTGAGGTTCTATATAATCCATAAAATAGTGTCTACACACACAAACCATTGTATGGCCCTAAAAAGAGGATACACCATAAAGTTGATAGCAATGATCCTACACTCGACACATCTCACTTTGGAACATAAAAGTTCCAATATTCCAAATACCAAAAAATATAAAATAAAAATCATTCATAAATACAAAAATATTATTGGCACCAACATATTCTATTGGATCCTTAGCATATATGTGTTAGTTCCATGTTAATGGATGACATATCAATTAACCCTACATACACATGTCACACTTCTATGTGAGTGTGATATAGGTATATAGAGACACATGATATATTCCTATTTCATATATTGGGATTTCCATTTACTCATGTCATATGGACATTGGTGGTATCCAATCCTATGATCATGATACTTCCAAATTATATCATTATATGGTCACTTTACATTACCATGTTTTGAGATCATATATGTACTTACACATGCTTTTATCCATGAGTATATCTTTCACAAGGTACTTGATACACTATGCAATTGACATTTTTTGCTAACACATTAAGTATATGGGATGATATGATATGTTTATGTCGGTTGCTTATAATTTCCTTTATGCACTTCCTTGAGTGTTTGAACTTATTATTGTCTTGCTTGTTCATGTCACACTTCTACGTGAGTGTGATATAGGTATATAGAGACACATGATATATTCCTATTTCATATATTGGGATTTCCGTTTACTCATGTCATATGGACATTGGGGGTATCCACATCTATGATCATGATAATTCCAAATTATATCATTATATGGTCACTTTACATTACCATGTTTTGAGATCATATATGTACTTACACATGATTTTATCCATGAGTATATCTTTCACAAGGTACTTGATACACTATGTAATTGACATTTTTTGCTAACACATTAGGTCTATGGGATGATATGATATGTTTATGTCAGTTGCTTATAATTTCCTTTGTGCACTTCCTTGAGTGTTTGAACTTATTATTGTCTTGCTTGTTCAAGCATTTGAATATGCTCTTTTATTTGTGGCCCCCATGCTATGTATAATTTTTTGGACATTTAAATATGTCATTGTTTGTTGTATGGACATTTCAATATGTCATTATTAGTTTTATGTAAATTTGATTAAGTCATGTCCCTTAAATTATGTGGCATTTAAATATGCCCCTTATTTGTGGTCTCCTTGGACCATTGTCTATTGACTTGGTTTTTAGTGCTCTTATGTGTGTGAATGATTTACTTGTTGATATTGTATTGTTACTATATATATGTTGTCATGATATTTATCATGCATCTTAGGCCTTCAAGTGATCACATTATTATATGTGATTCAATGCTACATTTACCTAGACATATTCTTCTATATGCTACATGGTTCTATTCATAGATTATATAGTTGTCTTATCCTTTTTAAAGTAAGGTAGCTATATACACATAATATTTTCAAACTTTTATTGATTATTGATGCTCTTTATCTTATAATAACTCATTGATTTTCAATCCCTCTAAGTGCATGCCTTAAAAGGTAAACTGAGAAAGGGATGGGCATACCATTGGTGCTTTGTAGGATTTTTGTTCCTTTTTCCACTTTTTATTTACACACTTGTCTCCTAAAAACCTTATCCCTAAGCTTGTTCTTCTCTATTGAACACTCTCCAACCATTTTCTACATTTTCCCCCTTTTCCTAGCCTTATCCCCTTTTTGAATGTTTAATGTACTAAGTCAACTGGGTCAACCCTGTATAGTTATGGGTGAAATTCACTTAGGGTCTAGGTTGGATCTTAGTTGACCTAGTGAATTCTTGTCCAAAATTGTGTTAGGTTGAGTGGGTTGACCCTGTCAGTTGCAACTTTCAAAAGGGCTTAGTGTTAAATCTACCTATATATATAGGTTCATTTCACCATTATTTAGAAAAGAGAATAATAAGTAATAGCTATTACACATTTAATTATCCACCATTCTACTTGAGGATAAAGTTTAGGGTTTCATACTTTCTTTGAAGATAAAAATATTATCTTTTAGAGAAGTCTTTTGGATGCAACAATAGGTTTTGTAGCCTAGATCTGATTTATCCTTATCATCCTTATGTACCAAAATAACCTCTTACGAAGCACCCTGGCCAAGGGAGAGATTGAGGCTCAACAAGTTCATCTTTAAAGGTAAGTATTCTTAAATTTGTTCCTCCTTTGTAAGAGTAGATAGATATGCATTTGTAATTCTCTTCTATGCATTAGAATTTTGTATACATTGATGTGAGTATATGTCTCTTATGCATGTTTAATTTATTGTTTCTAACCCCCACTTTGTGCCACAAGCTTGGTGAGCACTAGATTAGATGTTACTTTACTTTTTATTAGTTTAGTGAGATGTATGAAAACATAGGACTCTTTTAGGGTTGTTTCATGATTGTGCTTCATTGGAGGCTTTGGAACCCCCCCTAGAATTATGTATTGTGATAAGAGATCCCTTAATTGGGTCCACCAGATCCCCATATTGGTCATGTTCTTGATTATCTAATGTGTCCCTAATCAGAAATGTATGGTATGTTTTATATTCTCTGAGTTATGATTGATTTATAGACATGATGCATTTATGATTTCATATTTCTGGTGAACCTAATGTGAATCTAACCCTTACAAGTTTTATCTCACATTTTTCATTATTTTATCATTTTATTTTTCTAAATTTGTGATGATAGGTCAATAATGTCGATATAATTATAACTTATGTGCATATGTTTAACACACAGTCACATCAATACAAATTTGTTCTATTTGTGTAAGTTTCTCATTAGGTACAGGATACTAGGTCAACTCTATGAGCATAGTAAACTTTAAAACTTCTAAATCAGGTTATTAGGTTGATTCTATGGACATGATACACTTTCAAACTTTAAGATTAGGATAATAGGTCGTCTCTATTGACATATTACATTTTTAGACTTATAGAAAACATACTAGGTCAACCCTATTGATGCAGTATACTTTATAGGTTTTCAGCAAATAGGGAATTATAGAACTCGATCGACCCAGTTGGTAGAATTTAGAAGTATAAATTAGGGTACTTCAATATCAATCTCATTTTCCTCTACATCCTCCAACCCACCAAGGTTATTTTCTATCCTTCTCTATCATTTCTATTATTCATTATAGTTCTTTTTTCATAGTTTGTAATATTTAAAATTGTCCTTGTATAGTCAACTAGGTTGACCCTATCTATGTAGTTCTATATTTTGTATTGTATCTGGAAAACTAGGTCGACACTATTGATGTAGTTCATTTTTAGACCCTTGCTTCAGTAGTATAGTAGCAACATGGTCGACTTTGTTCTATAATATCTACATACATTGTCATCTTAAATGACACTATACTATGTTTTAAAGTTAGAATTCACACTTATTGCTAGTAATTAGCTCACACTTTTATTTCTTATTGCTTTCATGCTTGGAATAGGTCACAGAGTCTAATCAGGTGATTTTTCAATATACCATTTAGTTGCACTATTTTTCTCTTTTATGCACACACTAACAAATCACAAAATCTTAAAATGTATTTTAACAATTGTCTACCCAAGGCCTACCTACTTAGATTTTATCACCAAGGGGGAATCCAACCTGATTTTATGGCCAAGTATAAACACATGGTTAATGGTATATATTAGCTAAGCACCCAACACCCTTATCATTGTGGTGTGTGAAGTGAGGGGGTAGGCCCCAATACCAAGCCAGTACCATTGCCAATATAGATCCCTTTTAGCCTAAACATCTTGAAACCATCCATAGATTACTTTCTAGTTCCTTAATTATAACCAACTCCCTATCACATCTAAAATCATATTCTAATAATCTAACAACATTCAGGATGACCACTTAGTTAGCATTTTCTTTCAATGTTAACTACTTACTCTTTGCTTAATTGTATATTGTATTTTAAAAACTTGCATTGACCAATATTGGTGTAATATTTTGTGTTGTGTGCCTCAATTGTATCAACCTCATTGACCCAATTGATTGTGTGTTTCCTTTCATTCTTTACTTTTCAAAGTACATTGAAAACTTTTTCTTATTTTAGTACACAGTCATTCTACTCAAAATAGTCTCTTACAGGTTGTTTGTTTTCCATGCCTACAATACTAGGTCAACCTTGTTGACTCTATATAATTTTTTAGATATTTTTTCCAGTACTAGGTCAGCCCTATCAACTCTATACAATTTTTAAACTTTGGTTTATATACTAGGTCAATCCAATCACTCTATATAGTTTTATGTCACTTCCTATTTCCTTGTTTTTGAATCACTTTTTCCTTATTTAGTCCTTCTCCTTCATCATGAACTTATTATTTGAAGATAACATTGAGTTTAATTTGATGGATATTATGAGTCTTACCAACCCTCATAGGGTCTCCCATAGCAATTTAGGGCTCCTCTCTTAGATGAGATTAATGTTCATATAGCCACTCGCATAATGAACTATGGGATCCCTCCTCATTCCTCTTCACTTCATATTCCTCTCTTATAACTTAAATATCAACTTGAATTAGAGTATACACCTAAAATGTTATTCTTTATCTATGAGTTTCCTCAACATCAAGGAAATGATCTTTCAACCATTTACCATCTCATGATTAGTGATCAAGCTAAAGAACCTGATTTGCCTTTTCGCACATTCTCACATGGATTTGGGGATACTAGTTTCATTGATTCTCAGCCTCTTCCCTCTATTTTCACCCATTCTCATACCATGAATTTTTTATTTAACTTTGTCTACCTCCATGCCTAGTATCTCCACTAACATGGTAGGTTCTACATCTAGTGGGCCTTTCCCAAGACACACTCTCTTCAATTATTTCACTAGTACATCATGTGTTACCCATGGTAATTATGCTTTTAGTCTTTCCTCTTCTCATACCTTCACTAGTCCATCTTTTACCACACAAGCAAATTTTTCCACTAGTGCCTCACATTCTAACAACTCTTCTCAAGCTCTTACCAACACCAATAGTGGTACCCAAGCCACTACTTCTAATTTTAATGCTAGAAATAATGCCAATAATGTAACTCAAACCCATCAACTCTTTTTATAAACCCTTAATCAAATGAATATTTTTCAATCTCATAATACAAATAAAATGTTGTGAATGCAAAACCACCTTATCCATCTTCAAACCCACCCTCAACAAATGCCATGGGGCATGCATAATCAAAATGTCCCCCCACCTCCTCTTTAGGATTCCCATGGTAATATTATCCCTCAACCTCCTCTTATCAACAAGACAACTAAGAATATTCAAAATTAAATTCTTACATCTAAAATTACTAATATCAATATAGGAGGTATCACCCCTACCATTTCTTATAATGGTTCAATTGACCCTACTTTTCATCTAAAAACATTTGGAAATCTATATAAAGATTGGATCAAATTAAATACCTTTGTCACTACCAAGATATTAGACAAAACCCTCATAGGTGATGCTTTAGATTGGTACAATAAACTTAAAACTCATTCTATTACTAGTTTGGAAGATTTATTAAATGCTCTAGTCCAAGAGTTACAAACTAGTGATCTTCTTGGGAATACCTTGGCCCATTTTATCAATTATAAAAAGCTTTAAAATGAAACTGCTTAAGTTTTTTTTTAAAGGTGGAAAACTTTTACCAACAAATGTGAACATAACATGGTTGATGATAACCTTTTTCATCTCTTTAACAATGCTCTTTTTCCCAAGTTGCAATATCGGGTCTAGACTCTCTCCACATACTTTGGAGGAGGTTATTAACCAAGTAAAACATCAAGATTTCCTTATGCATCAATTTGAGCCACCCCAACCTTCTACGGGTACTCATATATTACTTAAGAACAAGAATCATCATGATACCAATGATGGTGTCACGGACTCCTATGATACAATTCACACTATTCAAGTTGTTATTCCTAACCAATATTTAGAACTAACTCCCCCTTATCAACAATTTAACAATCCTCATTTATCTTCACCTAATAACATCAATGTTCATAAACCTTTATCCTTAATTGAATCACTTAAACATTTACGTAGGCCTCTCCCATGAGAACTTGATCCCACTCATCCTATGAAATCTTGGTATAAACCCAAAAAGTTTTTTTGGTTTCACACTAATTGGGGTCATTCTCATGAGACCTATAGGTAGATTCATAATTTGACTATGGATTTTCCTCTTGGTACTAATTTTAACCATGATTCTATCATTTGGAAATTCCAACAAGCCTATGACATTGCTTTCAAATCCCATGAAACTAATACTAAATCTCAAGATTTGAATCAAGCTAATGCTCATTTGGCTATTTATAAAGACCCTCTTCCAAATCACCAAGATAACCAAGATAATCCCACCCCTTCTACCAATAATTTATATAGTCTTATTGACCCAACTCCAGAAGAGAATATGGTTAATATGAATAATATGTGAAGGGTGGTTTATTTTATTGATCCTCAACCCATCTACACCCCTCCATTGTCTCACACATTTTGTGTTATCAAAAATTCCTCTCCAACTCACTTAAATGAGTTAGGGAAAGATGACCTTATGACTTTTGATGAACCAATTCCAACTCCTCCCAAGGATAAAACTTCCCATTCTATTTCTACCATTCCTCCATCTTCTTTACCTAACACCAATGATACTCAAGCTTTTATCAACACTTCTAATGATTCTCACAATCAACCTACACCAATTACTTTAGCTTCTCAAAAAAATTTACAACATTATTATAAACCTTCTACCTCTTATCAACATAACTTCCAACATACTTTGGCTCCTCCTTCTGAGGACCTCTTCCAACACTAA
Source organism: Torreya grandis (assembly GCA_037957365.1). Taxonomy (NCBI): domain Eukaryota; kingdom Viridiplantae; phylum Streptophyta; class Pinopsida; order Cupressales; family Taxaceae; genus Torreya; species Torreya grandis. Next base: position 2,872,983 of record JARHVA010000303.1, on the reverse strand, counting down.
GAACTTATTTATAACAATATTCTTATGGGTTATAATGAGTAGGATCCCATCATGGAACTCACTAATTTCCCATCCCAAATTCCATTTATTGAGCTTATGAGGACCTCTCTATGTCATCAAAACTATCTAATGCAACTTTTGTTCAAAATGAGCATCCCTCATCCTCCCCTAGTAGGATCTAAAGCAACCTTATATGGATATGAAGATAGCATATTGCAATAATTCAAAGAGATGTCCATCCATGTTGATGAAATAATGGACACTTCTCTTTCCTTAAATTTTCCCATCACTTTTATGATTCCTGATGAGATTCTACATCATGCAGATGATCCTCCTCTATTAATCAGTGTCTAAATTATAGATATCCAATTCAAGTGTGCCTTAATTGATGAGGGTTTTTTCACTTGTGTTGCCTCATTTGATTTTATCAAAACTCTTGAATATTCTAAATGCAATCTCAAATCCACATGTAGCATATGTTAAGGATATGATTAAAGGCAGATGCCTCTTTTAGGTTGTGTGTGGCTTCCCATTACCATCCCACCTATCACCATTCATGTGAAGGTGATGATATTTAACTTTCCTCTATCTTAAAACCTTTTACTTGGTAGGTGATGGACTCATCGTATATGAGCAAGTTCTTCTTCTATTTTCCAATGTGTTAAATTCCCTCACAATGGATCTATCTATAGGATTAAAGGTGATACTAAACCTTGGAATTTTGAATAATTCTAAAACCATGGTGTCTTCAAGATTCTTACTCTTGAACCTTTAACCATTGTTCTACTTCATGAGTTTCAACAGTTTAATTTTTCCATCAATTCCACTCAAGGTTACAATAGTAATCAAAAAATCATTGGGAATATTCCCCCTAACCTTATATATTCTAATGATAATGAGCCTGATGAGATCAATCTCAAGATTAAAACTTCCAATTTCTCATGTCATCTCATCTCCTAGCTTCCTGATTCTTTACAACCTCATTTTTGCAAACCACCTTGTGATGACATCCTTATTATCTTAACTAAGACTCTGCATCCCATTCATCACACCTCATTGGATGACAATGTCATCCCTACCTATGTCATTGATCTTTATACACCTGATTATGATGATGATTATACCTTAGATGATTCATTCCTAGGTGGTCTTATTCAAGCCCATGATATTGAGATTATTTGTTATCATTCCTCTTTGCTTTAGTATTTTAGTATATCTTCCTGTATTCCATCATATATAGTTCCTAATTTTAGCATTTTTCCTCTTTATCATAGGGTAGAGATGGTGCAGAAACCTCTAATTTTTAAATAACCTTAAAGGATTATGCTTATGAATCATGCTATGAATGGGCCCCATCATTTTACTAGGTACCATGACCCCTATAGCCTAATTATCCCTAAGATGCATGCAACTCTCCTTTAACCTTATATAGACCCTACCCCTCCTTTAGTAGAGCCCACTTCAAAGCCCCTTCCTACTCCTACTTTAGTTGACTCTATCCCTACTTTTAATCCCATCATTCCTTCTATTGAGCCTAGTCTACTCCCTTCCCCACCACCACCTTCTTGTGGTGATGGTTTGCTTCCTTTACCGTAGATGGCTTCATTTCCCACCAAATAGGTTTACAAGCCTTCCCAAACTCCTTCCACTTATTTTACACCTCCTCCTATGAGTACTTATATTAAGCCTTCTCATAGGCATATCTATTGATTCCATGGCATAGATAATCATCCATCCACACATTGTCACAAACTATGATAATATATTAACACTTTGCATCCTTCTACCCCTTAGTCCTCAAACAAGGCCATACCTCCCCCAAAGGTACTACCTAAGTATGGAGAGGTGTATTATCTTTGGCACTAACATGGCACCCATCACACTGATCATTATTGTATACTTCAACAACACCTTAAATATCATGTCTTAACTATTCTCATATCTTTTATTGTTCCTCCCACAAGTTGTTCCCATAAGAAGGTTCCCCCTTCTTCTCCCATGGTTATACATCATGTGATTTCATCCCCTCCTATATTCCTTTATTCACCTCATATTCCTCCACCTATGAATCCTTCACCTATGTACCTTCCCTCACTCGTGGATCCTTATCTACCTATGAGTTCCTCACCTATGGATCCTTCTCCATCAATGATTCTTTCATCTCTTATAGAGTCCACTCCCATGCATTCTTATAGGCATCCCTTACTTAATATGCCTCCTCATAATGATGTTTAAATCATTCATACCTTTTCTATTGAGGATATTAGATGTGAATTATTTTCCCAATTTTTGTTGAAGATAAATGAGACATTAGTCGCAATTCACATCCAACTTTATAGAGACTTATCAGATGTTCTAGATAATGTATGTGGGAAAATATATCATTACTTATGAACACATGCATGTTGTTCTTACATTTTCATTTGGATTGGATGTGTGATCCAATCTTATCTTTATATATTTATTATATCATTTGACATTATATCAAATTATTATTTATCTTACATGGTGACTTAAATTTTGCACTCTATATTGTTCATAATGTCATTTATGTTTGCTTATGGATGTCTTCTTTATCAATGCTTTTTTTTCTTCTTGATTTTATTTCTTAAAAACTCCCTTTTTATATTTTCATTATTTTTTGCTTTATTATCTCTATATACATGGATAATTATCATTGTGACTTGGTTATTAAAATCTTGTTCCCTTTAGTCATTCCTTCTTTACCATGTGATTAGTTAGAAAATAATTAATCTCATTATAGTCTGTTTTCATCGATCCACTTTGGATCTCTTTTATTCCCTTCATTTATTTTTCTTAAACTAAGAATATACATGGTTGAGACTTGAGATAACATGTTAGTTCATTATTAAGAATAAGTATTCTAGTCATTCTTGTCTTTGGTCACTTAGCTTCCTTCAACCTAAGCCTACAGCTCATTCATGTGTATCACTCTATCTCTCATGATTGGTCATTCCAATTCTGTATAGAGGAGGAATATTAAAAAATACTTAAAAACATTGCTAATCTAAATAATTTAACAAAAGGAAATGATATAAAAGGCAAAAACATTCAAAATTATTAAAAGTCAAATCACACTAAAAGATGTGATTCAAAGCACATCTCCTTTTTCTAGTTGAAGTTAAAAATCCACATTTGCCTCACAATATAGCCAAGGTCCATTGGGGTATATTAGGCTAGTAGATTATAAAAGGAGAATTTAAAAAAAATAGTGCTACTTACTTTCTCATGTAAGTACCCAATCTTCACAATAAACTGACAACTTTGTAAGGGGTCTTGAGAAATAGCGAACATGTTAAGGCAAGTTAGGTCCATTTTAATTTTTTATACCAATATACCTTCATGATTTTGTCTTATTAGCATGATTATTTTCCTACATAGCTTAGTGTTTATAGTGAATAGGTTTCCTTTGTACAATGATAGTCACTAGTCATTTAGTGTCTTCTCATGTCCTTAGTATGCCTCTTGTCTCCTAAGGTCTCCTCATAATATGCCTAAGTTATTATTTTTACATTCCTTTTCTCACACCCTACATTCCTCATATTTCTTCTTGAGAAATATTGTTTTATTCACTGATCACTCCCTTAAGGATTCTATTTGTCAGTTGCATTGTAAGACCATGGATAGGACTTGGCCTTCCTCACAAATTACCGCAATTTCACCTCCCTATTACTAACATACCTTGTTACCAATTTTTCCAATTATTACACCTCATTGGTGTTCCCTTTGTGAGTTGTAGTGTAGAACCATGGATAGGACCTGGCCTTCCTCACAAAATTTTCCAATAATCCAAGTCACAACAAAATTGCATGTGTTAAATATGAGATAAGATGTGATTGATTATGAAGTTATTTATCATTGACATGCTTCCCATATTGATTTAGTATGTCTTATGCTTACTTCATTACTCTTTCACTTTTATCTTCTTATTTTTTGATTGCATGTAAGAATCTAACTATTTCTTGAATTTTTCATACTTCTCATCTTGAATTAGTGTGATAAATTTAAGACCATGTTTTCCAATTTTATTTTTATTTTATAATTCCCAACATGATTTAGTATGATTTATTGACTTTGTTTATTTATTTTTATATCATATGATTTTTTACAAATTTTCCACTTTATTACATTATTTTCATACTTCCCAACGTGATTTAGTGTGATCTTGTTTTAATTTGGTGCCAATTTCTCTCTTGGTTTAAAAAAAACTTTTTTTCATCTTGTTTACCACCCTTTGGTTCTTTATACTTATTCACTTTCTTATTATTACACATTTCCCAACATGAAATGGTGTGTAGTACATTTTTTTTTATTGATTATATTTTACCAAGTCTTTTTCGTCTATTTATTTTTAACCATGCATGTGTCCTACATAATGCTAGAAAAGAAACCAAAACTCATATATTTCCTATATAATATAAACAAAAGCTAAATGTTTGCTATAAATAAATATATCTAAGCATCCACAACCATAATCATAATACAAATACACATAATCGACATCCAACTGCCAAAATAAGATATCCATATATACATCATGTGTTTCAATACAAAATATAACAATATACATCATCCCAGATCTAAGGTTAGGGTTTATCTTGTCTATCTCATGGCCTAGACACGTTTCCCATAGATGCTTTGAACTATCCCCTCTAAATAGTATGCTATAAAGAGGTTGTCCAAGATCTTAGACCTGTCACCTATCCTTATAAGTTGGACACTTGGGCTTGTACCTATGCTAGTTGGGTCATGATAGCCATAATAATATCTCTCTCTTGAGTCAAGGCCTATCATGCTTACACCTCTCCTACTCCCACCACTTTTGGTGGCTATGAATCCTCCCTACATGCCCGTACTCATCTCACCACCTCTCTTGCCAGTCTAAACTAGCTCCCTAAGGAAGACTCTATCTTAGGATCCTTTAGTGTCATCAGGTCATAGGGTACTAGCGCCTCATTGAAGATCTCATGGAGTGATCCCATCACTCAATATCCCCATCTATTCTCCTCCTCCATAGCATCTATAAAAATAAAACTAGATAGATATTAGATCACTGATATATCTCAAAATCTATCTATAGTCTATTTCAAATAACTTAATAAAATTTCAAAACCATTTATCATTACCTATCTATATGTCACCTATCATTGTCTCCCCATCGGCTCATATTATTATTATATTTATTACTAGTATTTGGATTTTTCACTTATTTTTCACTAATCTCTACAGTTTCACCTAATGTTCTTCACATTGAACACCTTCACTTCTCTCACAGTCTACTTCTTTATCTACAACACTAAGTAAGTAAAGGTATGTGTTTTTTAATTTTGTCCTTTCATTTATCTTATTTTATCCTTAATACATTTTAATTAGCATGATCATTATGTTTTATCATGTTCTAATCCTAAAGCACCATCCTGTGTTGCACTTATGTGACACGTGATGAGCTTCAAGTGGGGCATATGTATACACATAATATTTTCAAACTTTTATTGATTACTGATGTTTTTAATCTTGTAGTAACCCATCAAGTCTCAATCTCTTTGATTGCATTCCTTAAATGACACTTCAAGAAAGGGTGGGAAGACCATTGGTGCTTTAAAGGATTGTTGTCCCTTTTGACACTTGGTATCTACACATTTATCTCTTGAAAACCTTATCCCTAAGCTTGTTCTTCTCTATTGCACATTCTCTAGCCATTTTATACCTTTTAACCCCTTTTTTCTAGCCTTGGCCCCTTTTGATTGTATATTATACTAGGTTAACTAGGTCAACCCTATACAATTTTAGATGAAATTCACTTAGGGTCTAGGTTAGCTCTTGGCCAACCTAGCCCATGACCTAGTCAATTTTTTTCTAAAATTATGCTAGGTTGACTGGGTCAACCCTATTGGTCAAAAATTTTAGAATAGACTAGGTTTAAATCAACTTATATATACAATTTAATTTCACCATTATTTAGATAAGAGAAGAATAAGTAAGAGCTATTACGCATTTGCTTATCCACCATTCCACTTGGAAAACAAGTTGAGGGTTTCATACTTTCTTTGGAGATACATATCGGATCTTGTGGATAAGTCTTTTAGATGTATTTATAGGCTAATTATCCTAAATATAATTTTTCATTATCATCCTTACATACCATAATAACCTCTTATGAAGCACCTTGGCTAAAGGAGAGATTGAGGCTCGATGGGTTTGTCTTCAAAGGTAAGTATTCCTAACTTTGTTTCTCCTTTGTAAGAGTAGATATATATGCATTTGTACTTCTCTTCCATGCATTAGAATTTTTTATATGTGAGTATATGTCTATTATGCATGTTTAATTTTATTTTTTCTAACCCCCACTTTGTGCCATAAGCTTTGGTGAGCACTAGATTAGATTTTAATTTAGTTTTTATTAGTTTAGTTATATTTATGAAAACATACGACTCCCCTAGGGTTATTGCATGATTGTGTTTGATTGGAGGCTTTGTAACCCTCAATATCATTGTGTATTGTGATAATATATCCCCTAATCAGATCTAGTGGATCCCCATATTGGTCATGCTCTTGATTATCTAATGTATCCCCAATCAGAAATGTATGGTATGATCTATCTTCTCTGAGTTAGGATTCATTTATAGACATGATGAATTTTTGATTGCATATAATAACTATTAGTTTCTATTCTTCCCTCAACTCAAAAGGTGGGCATATTAGTGGGGGCATGTCATAGGGATGTGCTCTTCACATTTGGCATAGTTTTTAGATTACGTGGGAGCATGTCATATAGGCATGACTTCCACACATTCATAATTTTTAGATTCAGTGGGGGCATGATTTGGAAGCATTTTCTCCACACTTATTTATTATTTGGCACTTATATCAATTTTCAAATTTAGTGGGGGAATGTCATATAAGCATGGATTCCACACATTCATAGTTTCAAATTCAATGGAGGCATGTTTTGGAGTCATGTTCTCCACACTTATTTAGTATTCATCAGACCTAGATTCAATGGGGGCATGTTTTGGAAACATGTCCTCCACATTGGAACTTATTTCAATTTTCATATCTATCTATATATAGTGGGGGCATGCTTTGGAATCATATACTCCACACTTACACACTTTCTAAATTATCTAAAGTACATAGTTATATATTTCAAATTAATAGTTGTGGTATAATTCTATACATTGGTACCATTGTTATACACAGTTTTAGCATGAGACATATTTAATGTGCATATGTTATGTAATGTGTACCTAATATTACAAAATCCAATTCAATTTTAGATTTCAAAACACTCTCAAAGACTCATCACCCACTAGATTTACTTTTATGGACTATATTGATCAAATCTAATGTAGTAGTTGGTTTGCTTTTAGTATGGTTGAGGTGCTTAAATCACTCAATCTTGTCAAGTTTTTAGGTTGGAATTTATTGTTTCATCCAACCTTACCAATTTGACAATATGAGTTAACTTTGTTTACTCATGATCACTAGGTTGTAAGCATGATTGGGTTGCATGGTTGATCTAATCTCAACTGTCGGGTGGTAACTCACCTTTTCTCTAAGGTTTTGAGTATGTGCCATCCAATCTCTCTCTGTATCTCCTTAGATATATGAAATTTCTAGATTTATATAATTTTTCCTAATCTCAATTCTAGAAACTTATAATAATATATCTTTTGAATCAACTTTCCAATAGGTAAGGTAGTTACATCGATACATAGGTGTATTTCCAAACCTTGCTTTTTCAATTTCAATCTTTCCAATATTTTCACTTTTAGAATATATGCAATAATTATTTAATGTAACATTCTCTTGGTTGTATGTTAGTAACCAATAAAGCACTCAAGTTGGACCCAAGTAAAGGATAAACACTTAGGTACACATTTTTTCTCCTTTAAACCAATAATTTCATTACTAGATTAAATAGGGGACAAATGTAGACAATGTTTATGGATTATATAGCACCTTGATCTTATACACTTGGAAAACTTAGACCTTGGTTGTTCCTCTCAGTTATGGACCTTTCCCACTTTTTGAATTCTTGCATGTGCTCTATCTTGTGCCCCTTAGGTTATCTCTTGGTCTAATAAGTCTTATGTTGAGGATCCAGACCTTTTATCTTTCCTAGAATGCTTAAAACCTACTTATCTTACATCTCTACAAGTTGAGTTTGTACCTAATTTCATGCTCCCTAGACACTAGCATCCTAGATAGACACCTATATCGATGTAGGTGTCCTAATCCAATGCAAGTAGTTAGTGCCCTAAATTCATCCAATTTACAAATGAAACATATCATAATGGTTGGCCTAAGTTATTTAATGTGAGTTACTTTTTCAAAGGGATTAATATAAATAAAATATCAACCCTCATTCATTATTCACTTAGAATACACTCAAAAAGACCTAAGGCATTTTATCAAAGCATTCAATCAAGCACTCAATAAAGTAAGGCTTTCCTTTTTTCTCTTATTTTCATATCAATCATAGATGGCACATACATAGGTCTAAATTACTAAAGGATTAATGTAAGAACCTAATTTTCCAAGTTATAAGTTAGGTTAGATTTGTACTTGATTTACACATATTGCATGATTTATACACAAGCTAACATGTAGGGGATAACTACATTTTTTTGAGGCCCTCTTCTGATAGTGCTCATTAACATAGGGGTCTTTGGGTTTAACTCATCACCATGTACCCACTAACTCATTTTTCCCCAAGGTCACTATGAAGATGAATAAATAGGGTTTTGTAATTTCATGAGGAGTGACAATCCATCACCCAAATCTAAATGCACCAGATTGAAGGTGAAGACAAACCTAGAAGCATCCAGGTGGTCACATCCTTTTCTAGTATGTATTTTGTATATGGCACCTACATTAGGTTCATATAATAGCATAAATATAGCTATCCTAGGTTGATGTTAATGTCCTTGTCTCTAAAGATACTCAAATTATAATTTGGTGATTGTTCTAAAATCCTCTTCTAGTCTAATTCCTGCATGTTTCAGATCTAGAATTGTATCAGCATCAGAACTAGTTAAGTACATTACTTCTTTATCATTTCCATATCTAACATAGTTGTACTTACTATTTTTTGCCTATCTTAATTTTTTGAATTTAGCATATGTTATATCTAAGTTTATCATCTAATTTGCCTACTATAGAGATAATTTGTCACCCTTGTACTTTAGGCTATCTCTATCCCATTTAATTATAGATAACTCCAATCTAGATCTTTTTAGGGTTAAAAAATATTCATAGATGATATTTTACACAATTTAATTTATCTATAGATTTTGAATTATATATATATATATATATATATATATATATATATATATATATATATTGACTTTATTTAAAATTTTAAAGTATTTTTTATAATTATATTGACAAGTGGCATGGGCTATCAAATGATCTCATCATTTTATCAATATTTAAATTAGCATATATATCTTAGATAAATCTATGTAAAATATGTTGAGATATATCATTCTCAAGGTGAATGTATTGTATTTGTGACATAAGTGGAATAGGCAACTTGAGAATGGTATCTTTCAACATCTTTTACATAGATTTATCTAAGATATGTATGTTAGTGATATTATCATGTATATGCCATATGTTAAATTTTGGTATATAATTGTGAATTTACCCTTGAGATTTATCAATTTCATTAGATAGGGGTGTAACACTTAAAATATACCTCTTTTCCAATCATTTCTAATTACAACTTCATCTCATATTAATACCATCCATTTACCACTTATACATCTTAATCCCTAATTATCCTAATATTAATATAATATCCTCTATTTATTCCTCCATCATATCAACCTTACCCCTCAACCCATATCAATTAATCATCCTATCATCACTCTATTTAATCACTAATCAAATCCTCACATTATCTATGAATTTAAAATACCTACTCACCTACCTCCAACTAGCCCCACTAAACATTCCTAAAAATCACTTTTATAATCCTCATTTATTATCCTAACTACATATATAACCACTTAACCTCCATATATAATCCTCTAAAATTTCTAGAATCCTCTACACCATCCCTCTGTAGATTTTTCTAAGAAATTTCAATTTATATTGCCACCTACCAAATCTTGACATCCATTCCTTGCCATTGATCTTCATCTTGTATGAAACAAATTAAGATAGGTCTATAACTTATTATGCTTAGTAAATCTAAGCTTGGATAAGGTAATCAACTAAAATATATTTTGATACTTTGTATATCAAGAGCATGATCAAATTAGATTTGTTAAACCTAACTAATCTAACACTTATCACACAACACTAAAAGAGAGGGCTTCAAAGCCTCTAGGCAAATAATATTATGAAATAACCATAGCTAGGTATTCTAATACATAAAATTAATGTAATATAATTTTATCAAAGCTTATAACACAAAGGGGGATGGCTTAAAATAAACAAGGGATCGTGGTAGGCAAATGGGGGCCTATATCACCTAAGGTGGAAGATGGAAAGCCTAGGAAACCCTATAACTACACTAAGTTTAAGTGCAAAGGTAATATAAGAAATGAGTTATACATTCAAACCTATTACTTTGTGCAATATATATCTATCAAATGAAATAACAAAAGTTATAGATACTTACCTTTGGACGAACCTATTGAGTCTCAATCTCTACCTTGGCCAATGGTTCTTTGTAAGATATTGTTATGGATTTGTAAGGGTCACACTATGGTTAAAATTAGCTATATGCTAAAATATTTTTACTTGCATCCAATAATTCCCATAATACAATCTATATTTCCTCCAAGGCAAACCCTAACCTATGGCTCTTTTAAATGTAGATGTAGCAGAATTACAAGTTGTAATAATGTGAAAATGAGTGTTCCTCTTTATTGGATTGAAGTGAAGGTTGTATTTATATCAATGGATAAGTCCTAACCCTTATGTAATCTTAGATGATAAGCTCATCCTGCCACAACCCAATTTTAAAAATTTATTGTTTGGCCTCAAACTAGGTCAACTTAGATTGACCTAGATGTGTAATGTGGGTCATAACTTTCACAATTGGGTTAACCAAGGCCAACCTAATAAGAAAATTGGATTTTTTCTTAGTTATGGGATATTGAGAAGATAATTTACTAATAATTTAGATAAGCAATATTTTCATTGGTTTTAGGTTTGATATAATTAACCAACAATATTATGAAGCACCATTTGTCTACCCACTCCTTTCCTATGCACCCTTTAAGGCATGCACAAATATTGAAACTCGATAGGCTCCTACAAGAGAAAGTGTCAGTAAATGATAAATTTAATAATATTTTGTGTATGCATATACTCCACTCAGAGCATATCATGTGTTACAAAAGTGTAACATGGGATGGTGCTTTGAGCAAGAACATAGTAATGTATGAAATTGAGCTAATTAATTATAGTAGAAAGTGAAAAATAAATGAAATTAAACTTGTAAATATGTGCCTTCACTTACCTTGTTGTTGAATAAGAGCTACATGAGAATAATATGAAAACAAAGTCTAATGTGTGGAACAAGAGACGGACCTAAAAAATAATATATATTTTTTTTTAAATGCAACAATATATGGTTAACACTAAAAAATTATATACTTTATCAAGAATCCAAAATTTCTTTTTGTTTGTCAAAAGAGCTTATGAAAACAAAGTTATGATAAAATATGGAAGTTTTCAATAAATAATTGAAGGTTCAAAAAAAATTACTTATAAAAGGGTAATTAATTACTCATTTATACATTTGCTAATTTTGCAACCCAGAGGTCTGTGTGACCAAAATTAGTGACAAGAGACATGATGGCATGGGTGTGAGGAGAAGGATAATTTGGAGGATAAATCATAACAACTATTAGCGTAGTTCAAGTATTGAATGTATTCAAAAATATGTTTAGCATTTTTGGAAGTAAAGTAGACTAGTTGAGGAAATTAGATGTCAGGGTAAATCCTTGTAGCATAAAATTCACCAAGAAATTTAGTGATAGAGTAGAAATTACTACCAAAATGGGTAGGAGTCAAAAATTAAAAAATTAGGTCTAACGTATTTATTGAAATTGAGTGCAAAATTTAGAATTTTAATGGGGTCAGTCTGACTAACTTAATTGAATAAGGTAATTTTGGGTAGGTGTCAATTGTGTATCATTTGACTAACCTAGAGAGTGTCAGTAAGATGGCCAACTACATATCATATGGCTAACTGCACTATAATAGATATGGTGGCTAACTTAGTATTAGTTGGTTGATGTTATTGGGTATTATGTTGGTTGACTTAGTTTTAAAATGGGTTGATTGTGTATAAAATGTGGTTGACTACATAGCATGTGGTCGACAGGGTTAGAATAAGTGGCCATCAGTGTTATGTATGGTTGACTTAGTATGAAATAAGATTGGTCAATGTAGTAGGATAAATGGTTGACTTATTGAGATAGAATATAAGGTTGATATAGTTAGGAAAGATGGATAAAAATCAAAACAAGTTGATAAAGTAGTTAAGTGTATTGATTTCTTATGTTTTTAGTTTTAAAAGTATATTTGATTAAAATTTGGGATAGAGAGTTGATACTTGCTTTGTTGTTTGGTATTTTTTAAAGGCAATGGAGACTAGGGATATTGGTGGATGCAGTGTGACTACTGTATCTACTAGATATATTTCATATAGTAAACCGAACACATCTGACTACCTTGGGATTCAATGGGATTATAGAGATGCAACAGATTTTACTAAGTGTTGAATTGGTCACCATGTTCCTAGGAACATAGGAGCGATTGACTAACACTTTCAGATGGGTGGTGGATGGTGACACCATTGAGGTTGGTATCACCCTAGATAATTTCCATGCCTTGTTGGGACTCCTATTGTAGGCCTGCCTATGGTATGCGATACACCAAAGATGGATGTTGAGAGGAAAGACTTAGCCTTATGGGTGAATCTAAGAGGTGTAATCAGGTAGGATTGAGAGTGTGTATGTGTTATTCATTACATATATCTGGAAGGCCATTATTGGACTTGTGACATCTCATTTGATCTTTCACAAGTTGAATGGGAAGGTCTCATTATATATTATTTCATTGTGTCGGTCCATGTTGGAGAAGGGCACATTATATGACTTGGGGTCTATGATTTGGGTGTGGTTAGTGTATGAATTTTATAATATTATATCACAAGGGAAAATGATGACCCCATTATATTATTAATTAACTAGATCTATGATATATTCCCTATGTATTAGCCCATATGATTACCACATGAAATGGATGTTGCCTTGTCGCATGTGTGGATATAGACATAGGATCACATGGTACATGTTATACCACATGCCCTAGTGTTTCATACTAGCTCATGAGGGCATATTATTTGGTAGCCATATCAAGGTATAATAAATAATTGGTGTACCTAATCAATCACTTTTTAGGCACAAGGTCACCTAAGGATCATAGGCCACTATACATGGTGGGTGGAGATGCACCCAATACATTTTTTATCAAGGCAATTTTTATTACATCTTATAGCACTAATAGTAGTCCCAACATGTTTGTCATGTCATGTAATAGAGATACATGGTGTGGGAGGAAATGGGATATAAATAGAGGTTCCTATGATATGGCCTCACCAAGATAGGGAACCAAAATGAGAATGTTGATGACAGTGTGTAGCCCAGGTGATAGTCAAATGAGGAGAGGAACTAGTGGTGGTTACACATACACATATACCATTACCACCACCATGGTTGTAGATACATAGATAATCTCATCCACTAGTTCAAGCATCCCCACAGGCGCCATCTCAGGGAGATCCTTCAACGCAACCTGTAGTCATTTGGACTATTATGAGATGATTACATAGGAGAGCATCATGATGTGCTTAGATGATTTATCCTAGACAGTGGAGAGGTTTTGTGCCCTCATGGATCCATGCATCATAGGAGGTACTTGGTGTCTACGTGGATGGAGAGATAATGGTCGGTAAGTAAAATATATTATGAATGATACATATAAATGGATATATAGATGGTAGTGTGTATTATTTTGGATTGATTGATATAGGAAGTCTAATGTGATATTTGGTTTGTGTTTTTAGATGATACTTTAGAAGATTGATGATGGGGTGATTTAGTATAGGTAGTCCACTATATTATTTTAGATGATGTGTTAATTTAGCATTATATAACTCAATTTATATATCATATGATGCCTTTTGCACCTACATATGCTAGTTGGTTATGTTTACTTGGTGAGGCATCTTGAGATATGTGGAGACTAGTAGATGGATCACGAGTTTCTCTATTGGCAATAATTAGATGAGAGGAGGTGCAAGTGTGTCAAGAACTAATGTAGGAGAGAGTTTCTCACTTGGATATACTTGGACAACTAACACGTGTATAGGTTCAGGTGGCCCATTCAAAGGGAAATGTTGATGTCTTATGATCACAGACTCATTCTTTATAGCAGAGTCAGTAGGGAGGACTATCGAGGTAGGAATACATAGGTAGTGTGGTATGACCAATGTTATATGGGTAGGGTGGACCAAAAATATATAATTATTTTTGTATTATGATTATACAATTTTGTAGTTGTATCAAACTTTGAGCCATAGATGTATGATTTTATGACTTGTGGATATCATGGATGTATCTATTTTTTTATAGAACATGTTGTTGATTGTTATATTCTATGAAAAAAATGTGTTTATGGATGTTATGGATGTTATTTACTTTATTTTTATCATGTGCTGGTTTTTCATATGCTATAAGTAAATGTATAATGTGCATGTGATTCTTTTCTAGCAAATGTGAGTAAATGCATGGTACAAAAGAATGATGAAAACTAGAATTTATATGTAAAGGAAATGAAAAATAATTAAATTTAAATGGAAGAATAAAAGGTGAAGTAATGAAAGAGATGTAAACTATTTGTAATTAAACTATAAAATCAAACATCATAAAGGCATTTTGAAAGTATGTGAAATAGAATATATCAAATGTATGAGTGAAATGTGAAACGAGGATAAATAACAAGCCAAAGAATCATGAGAGAATTTTTTAAATAACGACATATCAAACATAATATGTGTGATAATGGAGAATGTTTACATGGTATGGTTATGTATGTATAAAATTATTATATGTGTTGCTAAGAGGAGATAGGGGTATTTTTGTGAGGAATGTTTGGTCCTATCTGAGGTATTATACTACAACTCACAAAAGAAAAACCAATGAAGTGGAAATAAGAAAGATGATCAAGGATTTGATCAGCATACAATAATGTTCATCAATGGGATTATTAGAGAATATAATGTAAAATATGGAATAAAAATCGCAACCATAGGTGATGCACAACATCTTTAGTAGACATGTGACACACGAAGAGAATTTTCAAGTACTAAGGATTATTTAAGCAAGAAGGACCTAATTATCAATTGAATTACTTATATCATCCTATTAATGGTATATATTCCAAAAAAAAATGAGCCTACTTTCCCACAATGTGTTCTTTGTTCCTCAGGACCCCTTACAGAGTTATCGGTCTATTGTGAAGATTGGGTATTTGCATGAAAAAGTAGGTGACACTAGATATATATTTCTGAGAGTATGAGACCTCCTACCCCATTATATTGAACTACCACACCCTAATGGACCTTGACTCTATCTTGAGTCCAACTGTGAAGTTTGAGCTTCAACTAGGATAGGAGATGTGCCTAACAATAACCACATATTTTGGTGTGATTTTGACTTTTGAATATGTTTTTTTTGCCTTTTGATCAAAGCCTTTTGTTTCTTGTATGATTTGGATTTTAATTATATGGGTTTTATGTATTCCTCATCTATAAAGATTTTTAAGAACCAACATGAATGGTATAAGTAACAAACACCAAAAAGCCTACACTTGGTTAGTAGAGAGAATTACTTAAAGACCAAACTGGTATACAAATTCTTAAACTTACCCACAAGTAAGTGTGTGATCTCAAAACTAACCTAAGTGTGCTTTGTAACATGAAAAAATTATATGAGGGATAAATTAAGATTGTAAAATATCTATATGTAATAAATGGTACAAAGATAACTATGTTTTTTAGTTGATCAGAAGGGAAATAGGATAATGTTGTGGGGGGTAAAATAGCCATGTCACATAAATAGCCATATCATTAAACCTTTGTTCTAGCATAAGCATAAATTTAATAAAATTTCATCCCAGAAGAGGGGGGATATAATTGTTTGTAAAGTGTAAATGAAATATAATTAAAGAGTAGACATTGAATATGTACAGAAATGAGATTTGTAAACCAAAAATCATGAATGTAAAGATAAAAGTGCAAAGATAGAGAAGATAACCATAATAAAAAAAGATAAGTGATGCATCACAAATACTATAATGAAATATGAATATCAAAAACCACTCAGGTGAAAATATGATAAATAATATGCCATAGCAAAATAATGTGCTCACAAATACTAATAAATTCCATGGAATACATCATCAATAACATCAGATAAATCATGTTGTGAATAGAATATAGCCTTAATCATAGTCTCATCTATCTTCACTAAAATTTGTGTGAGTACTTCTTGATGTACAATCTCTATGGAGAATGTAGGTATGCTAGAAGAAGGAGATTGAGCATGTGAAATATCATGTGAGGGGTAATCAATGTAACTAGTGTTGCAATGTTACTAAAAGAATATGATATATGGGATAATGTAGGGTGTAGGGAAGGTTGAGCCTTTGCCCTGAATGACCTAGGGTATGATTCTAAGAAGGTGATGGAGTAAGCCATGGGAAATCATGAAAATGTTGTTGCAATACCCAAAACTTATATATGTGATGTATAGTGCATTGATGGAAAAAAAAATAAACACCCCCATGTTTAGGGACATACTCTAAAAAAATATTAGAATGGGGTAGGTTCTTATCAAAAGGTTGTCTTCTCTAGATAAATTGCATCAATGTACTATCAAAGTTGTTGGAAATTAGTAAAGGTATGTGTGTTCATGACATGAAAATAACAAATGTATCTAAGAGTAGTTGACGATGGAGGTCTACTATATATAGTAGAGGTAGATATTGATGCTTGTTATTGTGCTAAGAACCTCTAGTATGCATAACAATCCTTGGCTCAATAACCAGTAACCTAATGGAAATCACAATATGGCTCATTTACCCATCAAGATAGGGGATCAAGCATGGGAAAAGGTATAAATCCATCAAATTCATTAGTAATAATAATATTAGGTGCATGACTAGCCTTGGGAGCTACAAGAGAATATGTCAATGTAGGGTGAAGTAATATAGCTTACATCTCAATAAGGAGTGTGCTTGAAGGATCAGAAAATTTAGCAAACTGATATGGTTCCATCATGGCATGACCAAGAAGCATACTTCGAAGAGGCTCAATAGTGAATAAATGTGAATTAGTATGTGTGTGATCCATCTCAAACTTGTGAACATCAAGTGAGGAAGAGATAATGTTAGGTGAAGTACAAGGATAAGTAACTACATCAAGATAAGAAATACTATGTAACAGTGACTAATGTTGTAAATAAGAATGATATATAAGTACTTATACATATTTGGCTTGAGAAAAGTCAACTAAAAATGGATCATCTAATGCATATCTATCATCATAATCATGAGTATAAATATCAGTAATGAAAAAATTAATTATTTTATCGATCAAGGGAAAATGAGGAATAGTTTTTTTAATCTTTGTTATGGTAGCAAGTATCTCATCTATTAGTTTTTTACGAGACTAGGGTCATAAAGAAATAATGGCTTCTATTAGATTTAACATGATAATTAAATCATTGATATTCACACATAAAAATTAGGTAAAGGTTCAAGGGTGGGTATTTTGAAAACATAGCGTTCTTATAATTTTTCAAGGGTTTGTGTCTCCTTGAATCTTATACATGTCACCATTGTGAGGAAATTTGACACATTGGCATGTTGACGAGGCTATAGCTTTCATGTGGTGTGTCCAAGGTTGACCAAGTAAAATATTATCTGATAATGGGAAATTAAAGATCATGACCTTGATATGAATTGTAATAGGAGGAACTATGATAGGAATCCAAACACAACCTAGAGGAAGCATTTATATTTGATCATAGCCTTAGCATGTGCTTTGGGTAGATTTAAGGTTAATTTAGAGTACCCAAGTGTTTTAATAAAGTCAAGGGAACCAACACAAGTGCCAGAACCTTTATCAATAAAAGCACGTTTGACTTGGATATCACTAGTGTTGACACTAATGAATAATGGAGGATCATCTGCAAGAAGCAATATTTCTTCAAGAATCATTGAAGTGATAGGAATTTTGAGTGAGAGAGAAGTATCTACAATTTTGTTAACATGTATAGACATTTCCTCCCATTGTTGAAGCATACTATCTTCAGACCCAGACAAAGTGGCTTCTTTCCCTATAGGTAGAGGTCAAGGCACGTTCATTTTGAATAAGAGTTTAATTAAGTGATTACGATGACGAGGAGAAGTCCTCATGAGTTCTAGAAAATTAATTTGATATGGGAGATGAGAAAGTTATATGATAGGATCACATTCATCATATCCATTTATAACAGATAATGGTGTGGAATATTAAACCAAGTTCATTGAATAGGGAGTGAAAGTGCATTTAAATTGATGGTGATAAGGAGTAGTTGATTGGGATTTAGCCAATGGCCAAGTTTTTCAGATTGGTTTGAATTAGTTAATGTCGTTAGTGGCATAATTCGGTTAATGGTTGATTCTTCTTAAGATTTGGATGTTGTAGGTGGTGAAGAAAGAAAAGAAGTAGATTGATTTGTAGTTTTCAAGGCGGGTGATTTGGAATGAGTAGAAGTTGAATATAATTAAGGAATAAAAGTCATATCAATGGAAAGAGAATGAG
Source organism: Torreya grandis (assembly GCA_037957365.1). Classification (NCBI taxonomy): domain Eukaryota; kingdom Viridiplantae; phylum Streptophyta; class Pinopsida; order Cupressales; family Taxaceae; genus Torreya; species Torreya grandis. The sequence goes on along the minus strand of JARHVA010000303.1, from coordinate 2,854,061 downwards.
TATCCAAATGTATCGTTTGATTGGACATATGTGGGATAGTGGGATAGTTGTGTTTTTAGATTTGTTGGAATCATTATCGTATGCTCAAGTTTTGTGAAATGAGATGGATAAGTGTATTGAATAGTGTAGAAAGTTGGGAAATTAGTATAGTTGGAATTTGGATATGTGTAAGATACTACTCTCCTCATATTTTTCACATTGAAAACATTATCATCATTAATGTGAGAATTAGGATCATCATAATTTTTGACAACATTAGAAATAGGAGGTTGAGTAGTACTTGATTGACGATTAGGAAGGGGTTCCTTGTAAATATAGAGATGAGTGTTATCTTTATTAAGGGCATCATCCTTAAGTTTGGTTTCATGAGCCTTAGTTTCTACTTCATAAGCTTGTTGGTGCTCACAAATTAAGGTTTTGTGATCAGAATTAGGACCAAGGAAATACTCAAGAGAAAAGTTTTTTTAAGTTGGCAAAAAAGTCTCATGAGAATGATCCTAACTTACATGATACAAACAAATTTGTGTGGATCATTACAATGTTTGGTAGGACGAGTAGGATCAAGATCTTGTGGTGAAGGCCTAGGAAGAAGCTTTTGAATTTCTATCATGGAAAGTGGTTTGTGAAAATCTATGCTATTCACATGGGAAGATGTAGAACTAGTTTGTTGTAAAGGATTGGTTAAAATTGGTTGTGAAAGAGTAGCATCATTGAAACCACTCAGGAGGATAGCGTGAATAGTTTGTATGAAATCATAGGTATTTGTAACACCATCATTGGTAGCATGTTGATTCTTGGATTTCATTAGAATTCGAGTTTTGGATAGAGGATGGGAAGGCTCAAATTGTCTTATGAAAAAATCTTGATGCTTAGCTTGGTCTAGGGCTTCTTCCAAATATTTTGGAGAGAGAGTCCTAACACAATATTGCAATTTAGGATGAAGAGCGTTAGTGAACAAGTGTAAGAGATTATCCTTCAACATGTTATGTTTAGATTTGTTTGATGAGGCTTTCCATATTTTAATTAAAACTTAGGTTGTTTAGGATTCTGATTGTTTATAATTAATAAAGTGAGTTAAGCTATTTTTAGGAAAATCGTTAGTTTAGAATTCTTGTACCAATGCATTAAATAAGAATTCCAAGTTGGAAATAGTATGAGACTTGGGTTGATTATACCAATCCAAAGTATTAGCTAAAAATGTTTTAGCTAAGAGTGTAGTGGTGGAAAGGATGTTGAGCTTAATCCAATCTTTATACAAGTTTATGAAAGCTTTCAAATTCGATGCACACTAAGTGGATCCATTATAAGTGATAGTAGGAATAGTACTGTCTATGTCAATATTTGTTATTTGAGGAACTAAGGGTTCATTTTGTAAGTGTTCGATAGCCTTGTTAATAAGTGGGGTTGAGATATAAAGTTACCTTATGCGTTTCTATGGGGGTTTGGGGAGCATTAGTATTTTTTCACTCCCCATTGAGTGGATTGAGGATGATTTTATAATTACAAAAGTTGGTTTTGCATTTGCATCATTTGATTTGCACTATTAGTTTAAAAATTATCCATTTGATTCATGGATTGTAATAAAAGTTGATTAGTATTAATAGTGGCTTGACAAGTAGAAGCAGGGTGAAATGCACTAGTGGTAGAATTTACTTGAGTATTAATGTGGGCATTTTGGGTAGGCCCACTAAAGGAGATGTCAACCATGTTGGTGGTAATGGCAAACATGGTAGATGAAGAAGTCATGGAAGAATAATAATTCATAAAGAAGAGAAAGGCATGGAATAACAATAAGGCATGGAAGAAGAGAAAGGTGTGGAAGAAGTCATAGGATGACTTGCCCCAAGCACTGTAAACAAGTTATGCATGGGTGAAGGGGGACACCTAATGTGAGGCCTCATCATGATATTATAGATTATCATGGGATCTTTACCCTAATGTTGAGGGTTTTCGTTGATGTAAAGGATCATTTTGGCAGTGTATTCAAGATCACTCTCATATTATACAATAGGCATTTTTGGAGGGTAATTAAGAGGATCAATGGTAAAAGATGGATTCCCATGGTTGGTGGTCCTAGTAGTGCCATGGTTATTACTAAGATCGGGATTGTCTACCATAGTATAGGGTAGGCGAGACTTGGAAAATTTATGAGAGTTAGTGAAATTCATTATATCATTATGATTTTATTGTTTAGCTTCATCAAAAATGTATTATATGGTGAAAGGTGAAGGTATAACTAAGAGTAATCACGCTGAGAGAAAAAGACTGATAAAAGAAACTATCGGCCACCTACTAAACTAGTCAACCAGGGTCGATATAGTTCAAAATAAAGGAAAATAGAAATGCACTAGGTTGACCAAGGTCAACTTAGTTATACATGAAGGTAGAAACAATAGTCTAGAACTATACTAGGTTGACCTAGGTCAATCTAATTACACAAGAAGGTATAAATAGTAGTTTAGAATTATATTAGGTCAATCTAGGTCGATCTAGTTGCATAGGAAGGTAGAAATAGTAGTTTGAAATCCTACTAGGTCAATTTTGATCGATCTAGTTGAATATGGGAGCTAAAGCTAGTAATCTAGAAGTCTACTAGGTCAACCATGGTCAATCTAGTTAGACAGGCAAGTAAAGACAATATAAGACTAGGTTGAGTGTGGTCAACTTAGTTGGATCTGGAGAAGTTTTGACAGCAAACTGGATGATGTAGTTTTAAAAACATAGGTAAATAAGACATAATACAGAAGACTAAGTCGAGTCTAGTTGACTTAGTCTATTCATGCATAGTCAACTAGGTCAACGTTGGCCGATCTAGTTGAAACACATAGCACAAAATTGTACCGATGTTGGCTGATACAGTGTGTAATACAAAAGAGAATAACAAATAGTAAGCAAAAAATGAAAGTTTGTAACTACTATAGATGACTAATTATCTAAAAGGAATATCAACAAGATATATTTAAAATGATAGTGTATGCTCTCAAAGATATGCATTTGTTTGTTGAATTGTGTTGGCCCAATATTTCAGAGTATTGACTATGGAGGAAGTATAGTTCCCATAGTCCACTAAACTTGATTTCAAGGGTAAATTGAAAATAACTTCCTGGTCATAACCACTAACTGATGCACTACATAATCAGATGGGTGGTTGGCCTTTTAAGGTTCAATAAAAAAGAGAATCCTAGGCATTTTTGAGATACCGTGAGGCATGTGGAAACTAAAGTCTATGTTTAGCTCTATATTATGTCTATGAATATCGGGGCAAACCCCTCGTGTCATTATGTTTTTAAACAATATACAAAGATTGTAAACAAAACACCGCGTATCTCTTCATGATAGTAGCTACGTAGTCTGAAAACTATCAAAACACAGTTTCTAGGGAAATCCAATCAAAGAAAAAATAAAAGTGAAATTTAAATATCAAAAATCAATTATACAATTTTCTAAATGAAAATGAACTTGCAGCGAACTCTTTTCAAATCAAATGTGAGATTAATTACTACAAAAAAAGGTGAATTTCCTTGCTTATGTAGAAAGTATAAACACAAAACTATGTTGGCCAAGGCTGATCTAATTGAATAGACATAATAGAACAAGGTCAATGTTGGTTGACATAGTCTGTTGTGAAAAAAGGGCAAAATAAACTAGGTTGACCGTGGTCAACTTAATTTAGTAGCCAGAAAAACATACACATAACTAAGTCAATCAAGATCAACTTAGTTGATTGTGTAGTACAATTTTGACAAAATTGAAAAATTGAAAAACAAGAGTGAAAAATATAATATTGAGTTGTTTAACTGGAAAACATGATTGCAAAAATTATTTAACAATTATTTTATTGATCTAGCATAAAATGTAAACTAGGTCAAGGTAGGTTGATCTAGTTGGTTAGAAAGACCCTGAGATATATGACTAGGTCGACCATGGTCGACTTAATTGGTTGACTGGGAATGTTGTAGATATGAATGTTGAAACTGAGTCATCCTACATAATGAAGTTTGATATAAAAATGCAATTAGCATTAAGTCATCCATGATCAATTAGCCTTGTAGATGCAAAAACTTGAAAAACATAGAGATTAAAAAGGGTCGACCATAGTCAACTTAATCTATAGCAAGTTAAAAACTGAAAATAATGAAATAAGACCAAGTCGACCTATGTCGGCATGGTTAAGTGACACTGAAAATTAAAAATTACATAAAAATGAACTAGATGGACCTGCATCAACTTGGTTGTAGATGAAAATCAGAAAGCAGATAATAACGTGATCGATTTGCATCGACCTAGTTGTCTATAGATGAAAATCAGAAAGTAGAGAATGTAATTGGGTCGATATGCATTGACCTAGTTACCTGTAAACGAAAATCAAGACTGAAAATATAACCGGGTCGATCTTCGTCAACCTAGTTGCTTGTAGATGAAAATTATGAAGTAGTAAATAAAATTGAGTAGACCTGCATCTAATTGACTATTAGAAGAAAAACTACAATGCAAGAGTTAGATTCACGTTAGGTTCACTAGAATGTAAGCAACAAATTAAAATAGATCTACAACTTATCCTACTTAGTAAATCCATGCTCGAAGAATGTAATCAACTAACATCTAGTGCGATACTTTGTATATCGGGAGTATGACCAAATTGGATCGGCTAAACGTAACTAAAGAGGCACTTTTCACACAACACTAAAAGAGAGGGTTCCAAAGCCTCTATGTAAATAATATTATGCAATAACCCTAGCTAGGACTTCTAATATATAAAATCTAATCTAATCTAGTGTCATCAAAGCTTATAACACAAAAGGGGATGGTTTAAAACAAACAAGGGATCATGGTAGACAAATGGGAGCCTAGATCACCTAAGGTGGAAGATAGCAAGCCTAAAAAACCCTATAACTACACTAAGTTTAAGTGTATAGGTAATCTAAGCAATGAGTTATACATTCAAACCTATTACTTTATGTAATATCTATCTATCAAATGAAATAACAAAAGTTAGAGATTATCTTTGGACGAACCTATCGAGTCTCAATCTCTCTCTTGGTCAATGGTGCTTTGCAAATGATTGTTATGATTTTGTAAGGATTGCACTATAGTTGAAATCAAATCTAAGCTAAAACATCCTTACTTGCATCCAAGACTTCTCACAAGACAAGTTAGTTTTCCTCCAAGGCAAACCGTAAGCAATGGCTCCTTCAAACACATATGTAGCAGAATTGTGTGTTGTAATAATGTGAAAATAAATCTTCTTCTTTATTGGAATAGAGGTACAATGCCCATGCAAGCTATCTTAGAAATCATAGAGAAAATCCATTACAATTGAGCTATCATCCCAACCAAGCCATCAACTATAACAAAGCGTTGTCCAAGTCTAGCACTGTCAAAAGGCAATCAAAGATCTAACATCGAGAATCATTGCTCAAAGTCATTTGGAGCAAGTTTACATGTCAAAGAAGAATGATCCAATTGCCAATTTAGAAGTATGAATTTTGTGTTTTATATTTCATTTGGTTGCTTTTAAATTCTTGTTCCTTTAGCTCAATCAAGAGGTAGTTTGTTGTTATTTAGGGAAAAGCTTTAAATGTAAATTTTCATGGTTTTAACTATCCCCTAGATTGTGATGATCTACAAGGGGTGCTACATGTTGTAACTAGTGCTAATAAACTATAACATTTCATTTGTAAAAAAAACTCGCCATTTAATTGAAGTGGAAAAAGATGAATACTCCATGTTAGTAGCTAATGCTAATAAACTATAGCATTCCTTGATTTGCATTTGCAATTTTCTTGTAGCTAATGACAATATGAAAAATAACCTCTCCATAATCATCACCTCAAAAAAGATAAAAGCTTTCGAAGTTATTCAAGTAAAATAGATTGTTAAATACAATGGAGTGTAAAAGCAATAATTACTTTGGACATTTCAAGGTGAATGACCTCTAACAAAAATAAATAGAGCTAGTTCTCCACGAACCATATAGAGCCTAAATTAGGCTTTTTATTTGAATTTGTTTGAAAGCTCTTGAATCAGCATATTTTCTTGCATTTCCTAGCCTTACAGGGAGTGTAATGATTTAGTGTTTCACCCACCCTTTAATCCAATTTTGAAAACCTTCAAATTAAAGCATGAGCCAAGATAAAGGATTATTTATCACCAAGGAGAGGAATAACCATCGTACCGCAAACAAATGTTACTTAATTTCGTGGGCAAGAGCTCCACCTGCCTCCACCCCTCCTCCCTACACACCACCAAATTTTCCAAATGTTCAATTATAAACTCCTCTACTTTGTCTGTAACTTAAGGACCAATTGTAAAGACCTAGTCCCCCACAATGATCCATAAGGATCAGAGAAACAATCTTCTTTATAACCAACTGTGGATTCAGCCAAAACAGTCCTGCAAATACACTACTTTTAGTAACATAGATAAACTACCAGTTCATGCAAAGCAACGATTGCAGGTGTCAGCTACAATTATGCGACCAAGTGTCAGTTGTGCATGCATCTATGACAGTTCTACAACCATGCAGCAGTTGTGCATGTATCAAAGGCGGTTGTGCATGTATCAAAGGCGGTTGTGCATTGAAGCAGCGGTTCTTCTCTTGATATAAGTGATGGTTCCACATGAAGCATCCAAACAAAAAACAATGTCCTTACTATCCTGAGTCTTTTGGGAGTCCTTTCTTTCATGGAAGGAAACTCCCAACACACTAAAAATGTGAGGCGCAAATTCAATTGTAGCATAGGAGGGTGTGAAAGTGAGTGAATTCAGTTGATTTGAGGAATAAGATTACCGCAAAGTAGTTTGAATAAGCATATCAAATAGACGAATGTTGTAGCATGCTCTTTTTGAGCTCTTTATAACTGTTTCGACTAAAAGAATAGGAGATGATGGTGAGCTATTGCCACTCCCAGCTGGTTTTACCCACACTAGATTTTCAGATTAAATCCTTGTGTCAAATTTTGGTGGTGTCGCTTCTTTCTTGATGTTTCCTGCCTGTTTTTTATTAATTTTCTGCAACTATTATTGTTATGCTTTTGCCATTTAAAAGACATTAATTCTAGTACAAATTTGCATTCCAATACTGTCATACAAAGTTAAATTCAAGTCGAACAATATTCTTTTCTGTAATTTCCAACAAAGTAGCTGAAAATTCAAAGATTATTGATGACACCAGGCATTCACTTCCTTAAAACTCCATGTTCTCAGTTATATCCCTAACCATCGTGAATATTCCTTTATGTTTGAAAAGTAAGTTTCAAAACACGATTACGATGCTCTCCCAATGTTTTCCTAAAGCATTGCCCCTTGGATCCAAGTCCTCTGTACATTCGTAAGAATATGCCAAATAAATGATTTACATGCTTCAAATATGACACGATTCCAAATTCTTGCTCATACAAAATAGCAACCCATTGGAATCAACGCAAATCAAAAAAAGATTGTCATTTCCAAATTAAAGAACTAACATATTTCATTATGTCATTTTTTGCTTTCATCTTTGTTAAAATTCTCAAATCAATGGTACCATCCAACTGCCCAATTCAAAGCAGAGAGAGAATGAGAGAGAGAACATGCCTCTATCGCAAATATGAAATATCTCAATGAAAGGAAGTCCCACACATGAAAAGTTAAACATTTTAGTTAAATACATAGATCCAAACAATCAAATGTTAATAATACAGCCTCTGAAGGGCAGAAGTAACAATGATCAAATGCTACGGGTTGTCTAACTTAAATAGTGCCATCCAGAAATGTCAATAATTTAGTACCTGTGAAACTCCACAGTTCACAAAATATCATAACTAATATAACATATATCATTTAAAGAAAAAACACTTTCCAGCTTTGTGTTAAACTCACTTATGCAAGAAAATCCATTTATTTGAGAATTAAGTGCTTCAAAATTTGGACAAGAAAAAAATGTTTCTGCAACCACCTCATTTTTATGCAACAAAAAGTGAATGGCTGAGAGCAATCTCTATGGTACAACGGAACAAATGGGCCTAATAATCAAGTGGCCTACCCAACGCATAAACAAATAAGCCTGGACTAAAGGCTCTGATTGAAAATATGGAGATTGATACAAACAAAGTTTAAATACAAATTTCTTCCGCTATAATTCAATTGGAACTTGGATACAATTCAAAAGCACTTTGGGTGATGGAATCAAAGTCCAACGAAAGCAAAAGAAACACGATGATGGAATATGTGGTATTGTTGAATTAGCACTTACAATAAATAGCCACATCAGTTTGCAATGGCAAACGTTCTGTACATACAAGGTTCTCCTCAAAGAGGACTGCATTTGATGACAGATCACAGTAGGATGCAGTGCTTAGGCGTCCATTCTGCGATGTCTACATTTTATTTCCCTATCTTATATTGAAGCTCAAAATAAAACAAGCATTAATTCCTTAAACAAAATAACTACATATTTCCCTGTAAAAGTCATAGTATGTTCACCCAGAATCTGCAACTTCCCCTTGTTGTTTAGCAAGATATTTCTCTCTCCGTTCCTTCTGCATCACAACAAAAGTTTATTGAATTTTGTATGCTTCAAAATAAAACTTGGGACTCTATATAACATGTAGAGCCTTGAGAAACAATTGAAGATATGAAGTATGAGGACTGCAGTGAATTTTGTTTGCAAACCTATAACAGCTTATATATATCACAAGGCTATGTAAGCAAACAGTTTGTCTTAGAACAGCTGTAGAAAAGAAAAGAAGACCTACCCATTCATCTATAACACCTTCTGCAGGGGCAGTTGGTTTTGAAGCTTTGTCCTCCTGAGGCTTTTTACGTGCTTGATTATTGTCTTCCGCTTCTTTTAGACGTTTACTCAATTTCTCCACCTCCTTCAGAGTTGCAGGGTTATAAAACCACAAATCAGAAGCAATTCTGAAATTGCATTTTATTCCCAACTTAGAAAGAAAAAAGCAATAGTAACACTCAGATAAATTATGAATAGCATGCATGAGAATAAAGCTTTTGTAAACTTACCTTGGAAGGGTGTTGTGGATCAAGAAACACTACACGCAAAACTTTCTCCACCGCAACCAACTCCTTATTCTCTTCGAACTTAAAGATTTGACATCCATTTAAAAGAAAAACATGATTCATATTCCACAATAAAAATAAAAATTCATATTAATTACACTCTCAAAACTGTAATGAAAGAACTAGACACTGACAACTAATATGAAATCAAAACAGCAATCTATATTTATAATACCAAGTAAAGATAAAAGACCAAATTAAAAAACAACAACTAGAAGCCAAGATCCAAATGCTGACAACTAATTAAATCAACAGAACTGGAGTATGTTAAAATAAAGCTAAATAAACAATCCTCAACGGTATCTATGTCATGAAAACCTGTAAAATACTGAACTTCTAAATCGTGATGCTCGTCTATAAGCATCTCAATTACTAAAGCAAGTTCTAACTCAAATGGAATACGTGTAACTGCCAAACCAAAAACATGGGGTTTAAAGAAAAAAATTCTAAGGTCGTTGACAATATATATCACCATACCAGTTCTGGAGTGTATTCAACACCTTCTTTCACTTTCAAGCTCACAATCTTGAACTTATCCTTCGTTTTCCTTTCCTTCGAGTTTTCTGGCTGCTTCGACTTCCCTTCGTGAGAGTTTTCTGGCTGCTTCGACTTCCCTTCTTGAGAGTTTTCTGGCTGCTTCGACTTCCCTTCTTGAGAGTTTTCTGGCTGCTCCACAAATTTTACAACTGCATCAAATCTTTCCTGTCAGAAGACCTGCCATTTAGGAATGCTAAATATTCAAACAACAATAAGAAAGATCAAAAGCATAATGTGGACATCAATGCCCTGCAGCTTACCCCAGATGGAACAGTTTACAAAGGAAAATCAAGATTTTGTATGCCACCAATACTTACCACTTGTCAATATTGATTCATTTGGAGCAAGGATACCATTTGGAGGACGCATAAAACAGCTCTTGGGAGCATTTGTCTGGAACTGGAAATATGATCCAAAAATGTCCAAACAATAGGTTACTACAAAGTACCATTGCTTCTAAAAAGGTCTCCAAATTGACAGATCACAAATCCAGAAATACCCAAATCCTATTTCTGCTGCTTCTTATGATCCTCCAAAATGCTACTTATACTTACTTTAAAAGCTACAGATGATCGACTGACATTCTTTATTCTCACCGCACTGGAAACTTGCTTCCCAGGTTCATCTGTGCGTGCCAAGATTCATAGCAAGATGATTAAAAAAACTGGCGTTTGTCCAAGTTTGATTGAATAGTCAATACAAGTAAATTTAGTTTTTCCTTAATCTTCTTGGTAGACCCTTGTAGTTTTTCCTTAACCTCCTTAATAGAGCCTTTTTAAGTATGATTCAATTGGGTTATGTATATTTCAAAATAGAGAAAATATCATCAAAGCTAATAAACTGAAAACAAGACAACATAGCAAGATGAGAAATTTCAAAACTTTTCCAATTAAAATAACTTATATATATTTGCCCAAGTTTGATTGAATCCACAACCTGTGTACATTTACATTTTCCATGATCTTCTCGATAGACCCTTTGTAAGTGTGATCTGATGTGCTTCCATATTTGAAAACAGAGAAAACATCATCACATCTAAAACGCTGAAAGCATGAGCACATACCATGAATTTACCCAAGTTTGATTGAATCCACAACCCATGTCAATTTAATTTCCCCTTAATCTTTGTGATAGACCCTTTCTAGGTGTGAGCTAATTTGATTCGATATTTAAATATAGCACATACATTATCAAATCTATTGTTTCAAAAACACACAAAGAAAACAGAAATATATTGTAAATTGCAGTGTTGATTTTATGGTTGTAAACTACAAATTGACATTATGTTTTTTTTAACTTGTTGCTGATGGGAGTGACCAAACTTTTTGCCAATGCTCTCGGCTCATGTGAAGTCGTGGTGGTCATCTGAAATGTGTGTACTGATTAGCTGCTAGACTAAGGTTGGGTCAACGGATGATCATTATCCTGATGTAATTGTGCGATATTGTCCGTTACTCTTTTAATTTTAGGTGAAACCCTTGGCAGGAGAGGGTCGAATCCCACTCATAGACTTCACAGCCTCCAAGCAGCCCCAGGAACCAGGGCTAGTAGTGGTAAACTTCCCACTAATTTACAGCTAGATCACAGCCCAGAGGACAACTCCGAATTTAAACAAACCTTGACTAAAATCATCAGCCAATGGGGATAGTTTTTTACATCAGTCATTTTTCCTACTGTTGTTAGAACATCCATCCATAGTGTCCACACAGCGAAGGAGCCGATGACTCAGAGGTAGAGTGCCCCATCATTCTAATGATGGGGTAGTATCTTCGAATCCTAGGTGGTTGATGGAAAATACCGTCTACTGCTCTAACAGAACAAAAATCCTTTGCATAAACATCAATATTAAAGCAATTAAAGGTGGGTTCATAGAGGCTAAACTTACAGAGAAAATAAAGCTTCTTTGCAGGATCAAGCCGGAGCCGACGGCGAGTCAACAGGAAAGATTTTGCAACCGTCATTAAAGACTGTTGATTCTTTGCAGGAGGGCGGCCAGCGCTGCGACTCCTCGAAGGCCGTCGTTCCACAGGTCTCTTCTGCCACCACGGCAGTCCGCACAATTTCAACCCTGTGAATGTCTTCCTCTCTGAAACCTCGCTCGAACCACACTCCGCCGCCATGTCGAACGCGATCTACACAATCTTCTTCTTGAAATCTCTTCACACCATTAATTTCCACCTTTTAGCTCGATTTTATCACGCAGAAAATAAATAAATAACCTGAAACCCTCGCTTTAAAAAAATTAGGAATTCTTCACACGAAACTCAGAAAATACGATGACTCCACCGTTGATTTGAAGTTTGTTAACCTGTTTTCTCCAACGCTTCGACAGCCATAAAAATTGCTGCTAACGAGTTCTTTTGCGACACGCGAACCAAAACATTGCATTTAAGCAGTCTTCACAATTAATCAAACCAAACAGAACTTACTAAGCTCAAATTCAACGCAAAAAAGAATGGAAACTTGACAAATTCTCCATTATTTCACAAAATCCTGCCTGCAATTTTAAATTTTTAGTGCAGAACAAGCTTCGAGTAAAAATTCTTCATCGATCTATTCGATACAATCCCGACGCCTATAAATTCTTCGCTTGCGATAATTATTTTGCAAATTCCTTAATGTATTTTTCAGTTAATTTTATTTTTATCACCTCGCACAAAATACGCAAAATTTACAATTTTAACCTTTGACGTAGAAAAAATCATTGTTTTACACCCAAAAGCTTTCCCCCATCGGAGTAATACGAAATTGCTTCAAATTTCTGGGCTCTGCAATGCCACTCACTCACTGCGCCACATTACCAAACTGAGAATTTTGTTGCGGACTTGAATTGCATTTCAATTCTTCATATTATGTTTTTCAAAATTACGCCATTATATGGAGTCAACTACAAAGTTTTTAGGTTAGGTGCATACCTGAAAAATAAAGGCTACATGTGGGGGGCCCTACCAACTTCCGCAAGGAGGTTTCGTTTCCTTTCCTTCTCCCTTGGTTTTTTTTAACTCTCATTAAGTACCTACCTACTTATTTAGGGGAAAAGTCTTTCTTAGTAGTGGTATTGTCTACGTATGAAGAAGATATTTTTTATTTTTCCTTATTCACTTGTTGCTTTATGTAATGTTTTTATATATATTTCTTTAAATAATAAAACATTTTATTATTTTAAATTTATAAATTCTAAAATTAATTTAAATGTTTTAAATTTCAATTTTTATTAGTTAGATTATTATATTCAGTTTGAAAATGGAAATTAAAAAAAATGATTGTTAAATTTTATTTTAAAATTAAAATATTAAAAAAAATTATTTAATCAAAAGAAAAAAAAATTATATAAAAATTAAATAAATATCAAATTTAAAGTTGAAACTATCTTACCATAAATAAATATCAATTTAAGATAGAAAATATGTTATAACAATCAAATGAATATCAAAATTAAAGTTAAAACTACCTTATAATAATCAAATACACATTAAATTTAAATTTGATAATTAATTATCAATATTTCATTAATATTACTATTCACCCCACAATATTTATTATTGTAAGTTAAGCTTATAAACATAATTACCAATACAAATTTAAATTTTTCATATAATATATTTAATTTAAAATTTTGATCAAGAAGTATATTTTTAATTGTATTTGTTTCATAGCATTTCAACGTATATTCTAAGAAAGAGAAAAAAGAAAAACTTATTTGGTTGTGCGCGCATTGAATCAGATGATTGTGGAAAACACCTCTTTGACTTGGGAGGAATGCCCTGCAAATAAGACAACACTAAAGCAAATGGTTGGTTAGATAGATAGTTAGGTGGATTGTCTAGCGCTAGCTAGATCCCAGAAGCAAGAGCTTCCTCGAGACTGTCAATCCACACATTTTAAATAATTAAGTTTATAAAACAAAAAATAAAGTACTTGCATCAATAATCAATAACTACTAAAATTGAATACAAGAAATGCTTGATAAAGAAATAAACTAAAATGGTTAATATAGCAATAAGCGGGTCAATACTAATACTAAATAGTTCGGGTGTGGTTCAAAAAATAGATTGGGGGTCTGTAAACACGCAGACGAAAAGAAAGTTGGATTTGGTTGAGGGTAAGGGGGGAAATAGCTGCTTGTTATTTTTTATGACAATGATTGTCAGTAGTTGCGATGACCGTCAGTGGTTGGATAGACCATCAACAGTCAAGATGACCATCGGTGGTTACTGTGTGTTGGGTTTGGGTGATAAAAAGTTAGATTAATGGGACCACATAAGGCAATTCTAGGAGATTGGTTTGTGCTAGGCTAATTACGAAATGAAAACAAAGTAATTGACAGACTGAAAATAAATACTTAATTTACCAGAGATTGATCAGATGAATGGTTGAGGTGGTTTGCTCATTATTAGATTCTAGTGTGATTCCAATAGAGTGACGGTACTTGATTGTCGACTGAGAGGCGATGGCAAGACGGCTCTCTATCGTGATGGCTAGATCATTGGGTTGCTAGAAGAAGTGGCCTGCAAAGAAACTCTGGATGCAAAGGCTCTTGAAGTCATGGATTCCTTTTTCACCTCTTGCTCCTCTCTTGTTATAGGCAAGGAGAGGTACAACAAGACATTAACAAGGGGTCCAACTTGTTGTCTAAATATAACTCGCACATGCATTGGCTTGCACATGAATTAGATTAACTAATTATAAAAAAGTAAGTCAGAGTGAAGGGTCAGTTGAGTTGGTTTAGATGGTGGAACATAACCGTTGGCAGTCAAGGTGACCGTTGATGGTCGAGGGTCAAGGTAATGTTGGGTTAAAAGGATGGGTTAAGTCATTAGGTCAAACTGACTAGCGTTAGGTAGGTTTAGGGTCTAAGGATTAAGGTTGGGCCCAAAAGAGTCCTGAGGTGGTGTAGGAGAATTGAGACATTCGAAACCATCGTGTGCAGATTTCTAATGTCTAAAATATTTTAAATTATTTCAAATAATAATATTGTATAGGGTTATAATTTATTTTATCTATTTTATTTCCACATACTTCTTTTTTTTTAAACTTTGTGATATCATTTAAGGTCAAATATATTAAAAGTATTCTTTTAACTTCATAATTTATTATGTGCAAATTATATGGGGTATGTATAATTAAGGGTGGGGAGGGAATTTTAAAACATTTTTACAATGCATAAATGATCATTGTAGATATATAAATTTAATCATTAAGCATTTTAATATTTTTATTTTATTTTATCCACTTCTCATTTTGATAATTCATAATTTATAAAAGAGTATTTACTATTTGATAGGACCGAAACTCCCCAAAGCTCTGACACAACATGTCAGATTTAAGAGCACACATGATTACCAATGTATAAGCAACTAAACATGCGGAATCCAAAAGAACAAATAACTATCAATGAGAAGACACACAGAATATGAGAGGCAATATACAATTATATTCAACTCATTACAAAGGAATTTACAACAAAGAGGTGGCACTCTTTCTTCCACTTCGTGGGCTTACAGTAAACTTCCCTCCAGAGTAATCTTCTCTCATAGGTCACAACACACAGTTAACACAAGCTGTTGTTCACCTCATTGCACCATCTGTACAATCGAGTACACAACCGTACTCCAAGTAGATCTCTCCATGATCCTGCTGATGTATTGTTGTCACCTTGGATCTAGCTACCCCGCTGATCTCCTTTCTGACCCTCGCATCCATACACCCCTGCAAATCAAACCTGATCTTACTTAAACACACATGGGGAATCCTACTTGATTCCACCATGGGAAGAACTCTCCAAGCTTCACATAGCTCTTCTCCAAATTCTCCACTTAACAATACAGCCCATGAGTCTATTGTATAGATCTCATGCATACACTGACTAGACTTGCGGCTCAAGGCTTCGAACAAGCCTTTAACATGCAAACTCCGCGTTCACTTAACTGACTGTTCGTCAACAGCAGTTCAGACCGCTACAGGCTACCGACGTCGGTCCCTGCCCTCCTGGAGGTGACCGACGCCGGCCGATCATCTGACGATGCCGGTTTCCCTTCTGCGTCCCCTGACCGACATCGGTGTGGCCTGCCGACGCCGGCGACTGCGTACACTGGAAACCCTCCTGTTTGCCTTAAGGTGTAACTTTTAGCTCCACACCCTAACACTATTTTTGTGATATTCAATTTATGTTCAGTTTATAAGGTTCTATTAGACCTATATCAATAATTTTTTATTTTTTGGGACAAGTCCACATTATGACAGACAAGGCCACATTGTCATTAGTGTGACTTTGTCCCCCACAATCTAACGATCACTTTCACAAATCAAGACATTTCATAATGACTCTCTTGTGCATTTTGTAAAGTTTGTTACCAAAAATATTCTGAAGAGTCTCTTATATAAACACATCAAGGCCACCCATTACACCCCTGAATACTTTACTTGATAATTCTACTACACACTAAGAAAAAGAACATTATTTCTTCTAATTGCAATTCTACAACATTAAACCAAATTTGAATTTTATTTATTATAGGTCAAGGGCATCCATTATCAAGCATATCAATCGATCTTCTAGCTTTAATCATATAGTTACATGTTCATGGATCACACAATCATCCTAGGAGGGAGAACTACATTATCTTGAGACATATTTGGGCTATGTGGGTAGCCCTTAGTTACACAAAGTTTCTAAGGCAAACTTAACTATTCCCCTTACTTGTTTCTCCCCTT
Source organism: Torreya grandis (assembly GCA_037957365.1). Lineage (NCBI taxonomy): Eukaryota > Viridiplantae > Streptophyta > Pinopsida > Cupressales > Taxaceae > Torreya > Torreya grandis. Next base: position 2,837,750 of record JARHVA010000303.1, on the reverse strand, counting down.
TGCATTTGATCTCTACCTTGTTTGTTGTGCAAAACTTAGGGTTTTATCTTTTATAGGTTTTTATCATAGAAATACAAAACACATGATTTATTAGTCAACCCTTGAAAGCATTTACACCGAACTAGATTGAAAAATCAAGCACATAATCAACCAAGATATAACTATAGTCAATAGACAAGGCCATAGTGCTACCCTATCCTCCTCTTGTAGACTTGTCCCAATGCACAGTCAACTCCTACATTTAGTTATGATGTATTCGACAAGTTCTGTAAAATAATTTTTAGCTATAATCAGTCTACATAGTCAACAAAGTATCTATTTTAGAAATTTTTGCGCATCCTTATGCCTATTTACTATTTTAAACCATTTCTTAGTTATATAAAAAATTATAGCATATTGTATTCTAATATCAAATTTTGTATATATCAGTATTTCCATTTCAATAATTTGATTTTTTTGTAGTCATATAAAATGTCAAAATTGATAGTTTGAGTGTGGTTTGTGACACCCAACGTCTTTCTTGCATACTCTCATGACCTTTCTAAACACTTTTTTTCTTATTCCCACATCTTGAGCTTTCCATTCCACCTCAACCAGGCAACATTTCCTAGGTCAATCCTATTCCTTCAGGTCTCGCACCTATAGTACAGAAGCACCCAACTTGGACTATAGCACCAGACCCTAGGGTATTCTATTTCAGCGCTCCTATCTAATTACATTTTGAGATCTAATGGTTATTTCTTTCTGATTCCTATCTTTCATCTTATCGGCCTAGCATGAATACATTCGACCCATGACCAATAGATCTCTATAAAAACCCATTAAAATTTTATTTAGGAGGTTGGAAAATATTATAAAATAAGCAAAAATACAAGAAAAATCACCGAGACAAATTTCCCTATTCTCTGCATAAAGCCATCCAACACAGCTACAAAAATATCCAAATCCTCACACTAGTCCCTAGCCACCTCAAAAACACCTAGTTTAAATTTTTTGCATATGCATTACACTATTGTAAAAAGCACATTAAGTGGGAGAACTGCATGTGGCTTGATTCCTCTTCAAAGTATTCGTATGTAGGCAGTGTGCCCACACAAGGGGTGTGGATACACGTTCAGTGCATCTTACACACACTAAACCCCCTTCTTTCTTAAGTTTTATCAAAGCACAATGAAGTCTAGGGTTTGAAGATTAAATCAACTCTACAAGGAGTTCCATAGACTTTCAGTAGTTGATATTTTATAGGCAATCTCACATAAAGATAATGAATAAAACCTAAAAAACTCAAGGCTCTATGAGTAGTTTGGATAATAGCAGTAGAAGAGGACAACAACATCGAACTCCAGGGTGTTATGTTTTGATAGTTTTATCTTTTCATAAAATAAAAGCTAGATCTTGATTTGTGATACTGTCCTAGTCTTGCATAGCCAATATCAAAACCTGCAACAACCATTTCAATTCATTTTAAGTTAAGTCTTATTTTCTCCATATTTATTGTTATTTATAGAATGGTTAAAAATACAAATAAATTATACAAATTAGTGGTTAAATTATTACAGTATTATTTACTACTTTACTATTCTAAATCCTTAACTAAATTAAGAATAAGAATTCAATATTCTCAAAAAATTTAAATCATTTGGTGAACTTGACTTACTTCGTTTGCACATAAAAACCCTAGAAACCTTAAGGAATTTTTTTTCTTAATTTTTGCAGTATTTTTTTTATTTTTTACCTACATATTTAAATCAAGAATTCACATTAATTTTAAAAATTCTTTAATCATTTTTTTAAAATATCATTTTTTTTCAAAACCCTAGTTGCATATACTAGGCCCTTGATTTAACTTTTTTGAGAATATTAGTTTATTATTCTTAATTTAGTTAAAGGGTCCGAGTAATAAAATAAATAAATAAATATGCAATAATTAAGCTACTAATTTATATAATTTGAACTTTTCTAAAAATAGTAATAAGGAAAAAAAATAAGACTTAGCTGGAAACTAACTGATACAATTGAGACAAAGACTAGAATTCATTATGCAAAATTGAGACACTGTCACAAATCAGGATCCGGTCTTTGTTTATGATTGAATAAGAGCAAAAAAATAGGACATCCTAGGCTCTAGCACTATAGTTCACTTATGCCATTGTTTTCTAAGAGACCTAAGCTTTATGGGTTTTGTTCATTATGTTTGTGAGACCCTACCTATGAAATTTCAACTATTGGATGTTCTTAGAACTCTCTATAGAGTTGATTTTGTCTTCAAACCCTATACTCTATTGTGCTTTGATCAATTTTGAGAAAGAGGGGGGGTTAGTGTATGTAAGATTCATTGAACGTGTATCTACACCCCTTGTGTGGGCATGCTATCTACATACTAATACTCTGAAGAGGGATCAAGCTGTATGTAGTTCTCTCTCTTGATGTACTTTATGCAAGAGTGCATATGAAGATGCAAAATGCTAAACTAAATGTACTTGAGATGACTAGGAACTAGTGTAAAGATTTGAATATGCTAAAAATAGTATTAGATGGTTGTATTCATAAAATAGGAAAATATGCTTGAGTAGTCTTACTTATATGCTTGTTTGCTTTGTGATATTTATCAACTCCTTATAAATGAGCTTTGAATGGGATTTTATAGGGATATATTAGCCATGGGTTGAATGTATTCATGTTAGGTTGATAAGGAGGATAGAAACCAAAAATAAATGACCGTTTGAGCTCAAAATATGATTGGATAGGAGCACTAAAAATGGGACACCCTAAGGTCTGATGTTATAGTCCAATTTGGGTGCTATAGTCTTGAGTTGATGGGACCTGGGGGGATGGATCTATCATGAAAAGAGGAGTCTATCTTAGCTGAGATCAGGTCTAGAAGGCTACAAATGACTGAGAATTAGTGAAAAAATGCCTATGAGGGTCATGAAAGAAAGCAAGAGGGACCTATGAGATGGATGTCACAAGTCACACTCAAGTTACCAATTTTTGTATTTTATATAACTACATTTACCCTCCCTTTATTTTAGTGATATAACAAAGAGAAATATTAATATATAAAAAATGGAAAATGTACCTGAATTTATCTATAAGGGTAAAGCTCATAACACTATTGTGATGTTGGGTGTGTATAAAAAGAGCACGTTGTGAAGTGTGAATCTATAAAAGAAAATAAAGAGTAGATCAATTCTTACTAGATACATTATATCTAAAATAAGAATGTACAAAGTTGGGTAAGAGAGAGAAGAAGAGAAAGGAACAAATACACCTCATCAAATACATGAACCAATATAAAACATGTTGTGATGTTGAGTGATGTTAGATGATGCTGAGTAATGTTAGATGATGTTGTACTAAGAGTAATATCATGAATAGAGCTGAGTGTTCAATTCCCCAAGAGTGGCTCAAGAATGTAAAGGATGGCCTTTTAGCTCCATCATCACTCACTAAGTGAAGCTATGTGATCATGCATATGCTAATCAATGTTTGAACTATGTGTCTAATCCCTCTGAATAGGTGGCTCAAGAATACAAAGGCTAGCTAGTATTTTAGCTCCATCATTACCCCATGAAGTGAAGATATAAACTAATACTGGTATTAAATGTGTGTCATATGAGATGGCTCTTGAAGCCCATAAATGTTTTGTATTCTAACAATGTTTTTATAGATAGCCAAATGTATGATGAAAACTAGGCCACTCTTGGCTACTCTGAAAGATGGAGATTAGGCTTGTATGAAATCCACTCCAAAATGATGCCAACCACCTACAGATGGAGTAAGGAATGCAACTACTGAGAATACCTAAGTAATATGTTGAACTCAAAAAGAAAAAAAAAACAAATATGATATGCACATTGCCCCCAATCACTGATGTCTAGAATATGGATTTTGATCTAAAAGTTATACCAACTATTGTATCTGAAACTAGAAGTGAGAGATATCATGTCACACATGATTCCCCTATATCTAGATTATTTGAGTAAAAGTGTACTGAAAACTAGTGATTCTAAACTGGTTTGAAAGTGCAAAATTGTAGCTGAACCTACTTTTTTGCCTACTTCTAGAAAATCTAGTTTTTTTGTTGTTTAAATAGGAGCGTCAAAAATAAGACACCTTGATGTCTGGCACTATTGTCTATGTATGACATTGTTGTCCTTTACTGAAACTAAAAACTATTTTGGAATCATCATTGTTTTTCTAGTTTGTCCTACCTAGTTTGACCTCTGATTGTTGTTCTAAGTGTTTTGAAACTAGTTTTTCAATTGGTATAAACTCTTATCCATGTGGAAAAACCTCTATTTATTTCCCTCTCTTTTGAGGGTAGTAATGAAGACCTTACAATGACTGTTCTTAGAATAAATAGCTCTACAAGTGTGTTACACTATGAAATACATGATATATCAATGATAATCAACAAGATATAACATAGTTTGTAAATGAGATTGTTAAATCAATAGGGGTATGCCTAGATATATATATATATATATATATATATATATATATAACAATGTAATAGTATGTGCAATGTACTGAATTAAAACTAGAATTGAAAGTATAGTTAGTTGTTAGTTGGTAAAGAGGGATAGATCATGATATCCATCATGGCATCCAAGATAGCAAGATAATGCATGATGTAGATGATGAGATTGCAAACAATTGAAAAGCAAATAATCAACAAGCACACAAGGCAAGAAGTAAGAAGCATATAAGAGTGGCCAAGGGACCAAGCAAACAAGGGATATGGGCATATGTCACTCAAACTAGAAAGCAATCATAAAATACATGGTCAAATGCCACATACACATACATTTGGAAATAAGTAAGATTGACATGAAAGCCACAATCACATAGAAGATTACAGGCAAAGGACATTGGCAAATGTCCTAAGGTACATATAGGAGACAAAATAGGGATTGAGAAATGCAATCAATCTAGCTACGCAAAGTAAGAAAGGAAAGTATGTAAAAATTAAAAATACAATCACATCTACCTAATCAAAACAAGAATGTGAAAGTATGCAAGACATGGTAATACAAGACTAGGTATATGCTAAGAAATACATAAGTGTTATATACTAGTGAAATGTCGATAGAGTAATCTGTATAAGCTAGTAAATAATGTACATCAACATGATAATAGAGTGTGTAGTGTAGGAATGACATAACTTGGATGGTATAATCATGTAGAAGATGCCTCCAATAGGTATATGTATCGATGTCTCGAAGGTAGAAGTAGGATGCCCCCTCAATGGGTAAAGTGAAGCAATTAAAAATTTGGATGACACTGCACACACTCAAAAGAAATCAAGTGAATCATTGTAATGTAGATAATTTGACAAATAATAGCATAGAACAATAAATGTAAGTCTAGCATAGTAGTAGAAATTTAAAGCATGGATAATGCATACAATCAAAATGTATTTTGGTGTTTTGACATATTTGAATGTTTTTGTATTTTTGATATGTTGTATTGTTTTTTAATTTTGAAATGTTATAAGCTATGTACAATCAATCACATGAAGACTATGTACAAGAATTTGAAAGAAAGCTATATAAAATTAATCATAAGAAGATTATGTACAAGGAAAGTTGAGAAACTATGTACAAGTAAAATTGATAAGAGATGATACTAACCAATGAGTCTCATGGGAGACTCCTTATCATGGTGTTCTGTATCAAGGAGAGGAATCATGTGTGATTATGAAGTACGATGGAAGGGCTGAGACAATGGCTCTAAAATCTATGTATGTTGTAAATTCTCTAAAATATTTGAAGTAGAAACCAACTGTGGGGTCCTCCTATAACTCTGAGAAGTGGATGCAGATATAGAGCTCTTAAAGACCCATCTAGTGGTAGGAGAAGCTCTCTAAATATGTGCTATGTGAGTAGAGATATGAGACCTCAATGATACTACCTTGGGTGTGAATACTACAGTTGTAAGCTATCTAGAATCCTAAAACTATGGCTGATCTAAAAAAGACCTCTATGGAAGTGTATGAACTCTCTGTGTTGGTGATGGAGGCCTCAATTGTGTTTGAATCTGAACTGGAGGAAGAACTAAAACTGGCAGAGAAATTGAAAATGGTGATAAAATTGAAACTGGTAGCAAAATTAAAATTGGTGACTATGAAGTAGTAGATGGCTCTAAAGTGGGGAGTGGTAACTCATATAGAACTCCACCAACTGTAACACCCTGATTAGTGTGAATGAATTTTATGCATCTATGAGCTATAGAAGCAACTGCTTGAAATTTTTAAATCTATGGTCGACCAAGTAACATATCAAAAACTCTTGCACTAAGAACTATAGTGAATGGTGTGGCCATGTGTGTTGGACCAACCTATAGAGGAAGTACAATCTCACCCAATGAACTCTGTATGTGCCCATTGAATCCACTAATAACTATGTTCATTGGGGTAATATCCTACTCTAAATATCCCAAATGCTGTAGTAATGTCATAATGCACATGTTCACACTGGATCCATTATCTATGAGAACAATATGAATAAGATGATTATGAATGTAAGCTCTGATAAAGAGTGCATGATTGTTGGGCCCCCTTTTAGAGCAAGTACATGGAATGTGCCAAATAGACAAATCTCAATGCAAGGTGATCCTTGGAATTGTCATTCCCCTTTTTGTATATTTTGGCACTAGCTAAAGAAATCCGTATGGATTCCACACCAACTGGTGGGTAGTTGCATAGTGCCAAATTACTTAGAGATGTCCCTGTCAAGACTTGGACATGGTAGCTCAAGAAGCATGGATGTCAGAGAGTGGGACAGGTGAGATAGTGACCCCTTAATGATAAACTAGTACAAATCATGTGTTCATCCAACTTGGATAGCATAGTGTAGCCGACAGACCAACAACATCTCAGCACTCAGCATGCACCCATCTGACTTGGCTGGAGATGACCATCTACCTATAAAAGAAGGCTTGTAGTTGAAGAGGAGAGAGTGTGATTAAGTGAAATAGAGCTCTGGTGAAATAGAGAGTGAACTATTAGTGTTTCTTAGCATGTATGAAGTAACTTAGAGATTTGAATGTATAGCCTAAGCTCGCATATGAGCCACCGGGCATGAATAGAGTTAGGAAGAACATATGCTCTATTGTTAGTACTGAACTCTAATGAAGAACTATTAATTAATTAATAATACTATTGAAGGAATGGAGTATTAATCTTTATTTAATATTTTATGTGGAGTTATGTTTATAAGTTGGTTCATGTAAGTTTTGTGTTAAGTTCTTACATAGCATGTTGGAATATGGAGGTTCAAACCTTGTTTTTGATGGTGTCTTTATGCCATTTAGCAACCTCGACCAACTTATAGATGCATTAAGGATTGAAACCCATTAGTGCCCCATGACCCCATGACCCACACCTAGAGCACTATTTGAAGGAGGGACTACTAAACATAAGCCATCCTTATGAATCATTTGAGTACCTAAATGACTCCAACTGACTATTCACACAACTAACACCCCTAAGATCCCAACGCCTCCAAGTATGGACTTGCACCTTAGGACTTGGGCCACTAAGAAGACTTGCACTTATTAAACTCCCTATGAATAACCTAGTTCCAGATGACCATCTAAACTCTTATGGTCAATGACTAAGGCCTTTTGAACCTCGAATTGCACCATGATACAACTAGCCCAATACAGGCCTAGTCCCTTCGTTATTGTGCTTTAGGTGAGTGCACAAGGCTTATACCTTATGTGAAACTAATGCTAGCACCATAGTTTGATTAAATATTATGCGCTAGACCTTACTAGCCTCATGCCTAGCTCTAAAAAGTCTAGAACCAACTTAGATTAATAGCTAAGTACATGACTGAGTGCAAAAATCAATTGAGTGAACTTTTCTACAACATTTGTGTTCCATTTTTAGGACACATGTTGAATTTTGTTATTGAAATGGTGCAATAGAGTGGTGCTCTAACTATCACTCAAGAACATCAAGCATTATCTAGAGAAAATGGAAGATAATTTCACATAGAACCATCTTACATGCAAAGGTTAGAAGATAAGAAAATGGGTACATTCCAACTTGTACGATGCCCTGTATAAAGTGTTTTTTTGTGAGCTACCTAAGCATGTGTACTAATGGCTGGTTGCTTGCACTACTAGGAGGCAAAGCTATGAATAACACCTTGGGTGGACTATCTAGAACATAGAGAATTTGGAGAGCTTAGATGAAGTTTAGATGCATGTTGTGGATAAGTGGTGGAGTGGTGCATTGAATAGCTACATGTTAGAGTTTGAAATGTTGCCCTTCTCATACCCAAAAGAATTAGAGTATAAGTTTCTTCTTGAAACAAGGGACACATTCATAAGAGGGCTTAACACTATACTAAAAAAGCTTTTGGTAGATTACTATATAAAACTCATAAGAATGGAAGGCTAAAGTCCTTGTATGTATGAGCAAGCATGGAGGGTGAGAGGGGGAAGTATAGGTAAGGTGCAATGGAAGAGGAGCAACAACTTGACACTCGAGAACTCTAGAGGTTGAATTATAGTATGTGAAGTCACAGGTTGATGGAGGATTTGGAACTTGGAACTATAAAGAAGACCCGTAGTGAGTGGGAACGTTATGGGGAAGGATCCCTTGAACTGTAGTAATGTGAAGAGAAAGAAGAAGAAATAGGAGAACATACTAAATAATGGGGTGTAGGATGTGGTGGGTTCCTACAAGATGTGGCACTCAAAAACATGCTAGAAATACCTACCCATTTTGAACCTAAAGTGTAAGGTCATGCACTAGATTCTCCACCAAAAAAAGGAAGAACAGTGGTTGAACATGTTATCAATATAGACTTTGATAAGGTCCAAATTTTGAATCAAGAATTCATGATTGAGAAAGTAATTCCTTATGAATAATTGAGAAACGATATGATGAATCTAGAAAATTCTAACCCAAGAGCATTTAACATAGGCATAAGCATTCTTGTATAGAGAATGTCAATTGTGCCAACTGGGTAATAGCCCACAAGAAGTGGCATGACATTGCTAATAAGTGGTACTACACCGACAACTTCAATAACAAAACCTACTCCATTAGGGTTGATGCTCAACCCTAAAAGTGAAGGCATAAGAGGGTTACCTCTGACTCAAACCCAAGAGGGTAAGTGCCTTAGAACCTAGCACCACCCCCTTAATAGATCTACTATGAGATGGTGATGCACTTGCTTGAATATTATGGAGTTGAAAATGCCATGAAGCATGTGTTAAAGTCTGAGTTACAATGGTGTACTCAAGGCATCACTTAGCCCAAGTGCAAGGTGACCTAGTTTGTGACCACCCTTCTAGATCATACCCATACTTGGTATCAAAAATTTGATCTGAACTAGGCTATGATTGACTATAATGTGGTAAAAGAAGCATTCTTGAAAGAGTTTGATATCCCTGAGTTTGAGTAGTAGATCATCATGGTGCTCAAGGAAATCAACCAAGGGTTATTCAAGAGTGTGCACCTATATGATGCATGATTTAAAACTTTTTAATCTAAGTTTCCATAGGACATTCACCCCTCTCAGCATGCGTAATGGTTTATTAGAGGCTTGTTGGTACCATTCAAAAGAGTGTTGTCCATGAAAACCTTCATGGATCCCCATGAAACACTTAAAGTCACTCTTTGGGATGAAGTGATAGGCAACACCAATATATGGATCAGCCCATTTATGGAGGCATATATTGCATTAATGGCCTCTCAACTATAAAAACTAACTATTGGTTCAACATATGACACTCGTAATGGGCTATGATGCACCGATTGTGAGATAGAGGGACATAAAAAGAATAATTACACACAAAGGAATGTTTTCACCCTCCTTCTCAACTATGAATTTTGTCATGGGCCACATGACTCTTTAAACTACCCTCTATTACAGTGTGCTAGCCAAGTGAACACCACCATTTACTATAAAATGTGTGATGCCTACACCCACTTAATAGCAGATTGTAGAGTTATCGATGAGATGTAACAAAACATGGAAAGAGATGTGAGGCAAGCGAAAACATCAAGTAGTGGTCAGGTGGGTCAAGGAAATAAAGGCTATGGCCAAAATAATATGGGCTATGATAACTAACAAGGCACATGTGGATGAGGAGGAGGATGTGGTGGAGGAAGATTCCCACCATGATCATGCTACATGTTTGGGTTCACTGAACACTATCAACATAACTACCACATGCACCTAACGTGCGGGTACTATCGAGGACCACATTTGATCAAACAATACCTAGACTTATAGAAGAAGATAACTCAAGGTCAATTTAATGTAGATAGAGGTGTGGCAATGGTGAGGCATGAGTATAAAGAGGAAAGGTGGGATCTCAAGCCATAATAGGCTCATAAGGAACCACATAAGGTATAAGACACAATAAGGAGTGGGTTCACCACTCAACCTCCCATTGCACCAAACCAAGATCTATGCCTGGAGTATGGTAAATCAAGCCACACTGAGCATGTAATGCTACTAGATCCAAAAGTTGTGCCATATCTTGACCCTACATAGTAGAAGGATGTCATGTAATAGGCCATGAATGTGATATAGAACTTGCAGGGTGATCTTCAATTGGCCAAATATTTAGAGGCATAGGCCATTGCTTTGTGTAGGAAGCAAGATCACTAGGAGGCTAAAGTACAAGAGTTGAATGAGATTTTATGCCTCTTATAAGCTAAAATAATGTTGCCACTACTGAAAGATTTGCTTCTAAATCATGAAGGAAAATAACTAACATAAGAGGTTGCATCTCAAGTGATAGAAGTTATAGTGTCACATATGGAGAGGGCATGTGAAGTCAAGCATACTCAGAACACTGAGTATGACCAAGAACTATTGATATATGCCACCATCAATGGATGGTTAGTCTATGAAGTATTGGTAGATATAGGTGTTAAGGTCAATATCTTGACCAAAAATGCCTGGCAAAAGATGGGTCAGCCACCCTTGAGGCCTGCACCTCACACATTGTTCATGGTTGAGAAGCCCTGAACATAACTAATTGGGATTTTGAAGGATGCCATTATAGAGATCATGGGCACTGAGTTCCATGCCAACTTCAAGGTCATTGAGCTGGCAGAATAAGATAATTATCTCACACTCTTGGGGAGACCTTGGTGCTATGCTAACAATGCAAACATGCACTTTAAGAAGTGATATATGGCTTTTGAGAATTATAAGGAAAGAGTGGTGATCCCTCTTTTAAGTGACCAAGGAGCCCCATATGTAGAAAGTGTTGATCTCAAGGATGAGATCAACCACATCTATAACATCATGACACAAGGTTCTAAGAATCTCAACTCTAACGACTAAGGCATGCTCAAATGAGAGAATGGACAATCAAACTTTGACACAACTAACATAGCCTATGAGTGATGGGTCGAAGAGGCCTATGAGGTCACTGGCTGAAGGTGTCACATAGTACATGTAACTAGGCCAATACCAACTAGAATAGGGTTGGTTAGGATTGAGTGCCTCAAAATAAAATGGGTCCCCCATGCCTAAAGGATGGAGAAAAGGGTACTCTTGCTTAGTAAAGGGAATCTTGCAGTGATTCCAAAATATGAAGGGAGCTAGCCTATAGAAAAGTATGTCCAAGACATTGAATCTTATGTCCTAAAGGAGATAGATCAAATGGGTGCACCAATGCATACCCTAAAAAGTACTGTCGCTCATTGGTGGGTAATATAAAGACCCAACTTGCCAACTTGGTAGGATGTGAAGGTAGTGATATGCACTAGGTTTAATAAGATTAATGAGGATTTAGATATACCCACTTACACTGGTGATTCTAACCCAATCGTGCATGTGGGTCTATGTGAAGAAACATGGACTATCTATAATGAGAATGTGCTAAGAGGCCTATGAGTGCACACTTTTTATAGGACCTTGAAGAATTGGGCATGAGCATGGTATATTGTAAATGAGACACACCACAAGATTGGGAATTGGGAGATGCTCAAGGAGAGGTTCGTGCACACTTTCTCCTTTTCTTCACAAATCTTAAAGCTACTAAAGCCACTACAAGTCATCTATAGGGCAGTGTTTGAGGAAACTACAATCTTAGAAGAGTGCCTAAGGGAAATGTTTGGGGAGAAAGGACTAGCACTCCTGATATTCTTTGAAGAGATGGTGCTCAATAGTGATTCTAGTGAAGAAGATGATGAGACCAGGAAAAAGAAAAATTAGAAGACTCTAACAAGTAGACAAAAGCTCATGTGCCTTGTAGACAACAACACCATAGATGATGAAGATCCAACACATATTTAGATTGAAATATCAAAGGGGACAAGGCAAGTTAAATACTCTCATTAGGAGAGAAATGAATCCTATCATGTGCCACTCAAGACCACTAAAGTGGACATTAGTGTAAATGGTGAGCCGAAAATCACCACTATAGGTGCTTACTAGTCTAAGTCAGAGTTGGTGCAAATTCTAGACCTCTTGAGAGATTTTTAGGACTTGTTTTCAAGTAGTTATAAGGACATTAAGGATACCCACCCTTCACTTGGTAAAATGAGCATCAAGCTGGTGGACAGTGCATAACCAGTCAAAAAGTACCCATATTTAATGAATCCCAATCTTTGTGCCAAGGTAAAGATAGAGATTGATGGAATGTTGGCTGTTGACATCATTTACTTAGTACAAAAATTTGAATGGGTGAGCTTAATAGTCATCAACATCAATAAAGATGGGTGCATACAAATTTGCATCGATTACAGGATATTGAATGCCACTTGTGTCAATGATCCATTCTTAACCCTATTCATCAATGAGGTCATGGATGGAGTCGTAAGATATGAGATCTACACTTTCACTGATAGGTTCTCAAGCTACCATTAGGCGAGATTAAAGAGGAGGATAAGCCCAAAATAACCTTTATAGCTGAATGGGGTTGTTTCACCTATAATGTGATATTTTTTAGACTCAAGAATGTGCTAGCCATATTCTCCAAGGTGGTGATCACAACCTTTAAGTACTTTATCCATAAGTTCCTCCAAGTGTATCTTGATTATTGGACGGTGTATGGTCTTATGAAAGACCATTATGACAACCTTCACCTCATATTTGAAAAGTGCAAATAGCTTTAGATCTCCTTAAATTTGAAGAAGTGCATCTTTGTAACTCTATTTGGGACATTGATCAGGCACATCATCTACAAGGATGGGTTGCTTATTGATCTGGCAAAGATTTCCATAATAATCTAGCTCTAGACTCCCTCAATGTAGAAAGATGTTTGCACCTTTCTAGGCCATTATGGCTACTATAGAAAGTTCATTTATAGCTATGCAAAGATCTTAGTGCCTCTAGAGGATTTATTATGCAAGGATGGCCCATTCTACTAAGGTGAATCATAAGAGGAGGCCTTTGAGATGCTAAAGCTAAAGCTAGCCAGTACACCAATTCTATAATTTATTGATTGGATGACTCCTTTTCACATCCACATTAATGCTTTAGGCTCTACCATTGGTGTCATACTAGTGTAACCAAGCAAGGGAAAGATGGACCACCCCATCTCCTTCGAAAGTAGATAATTAACATAGGCAGAGCAAAATTACACCACCATCAATCATGAGGCACTAGCAATGGTCTATGCCTTATATAAATTTAGACAATACCTACTGGTAATCCTATTCATCTTATTTATAGATCATGAGGTGCTAAATTAACTCATGAACAAGCCTATTTTACATGGGGACATATGTAGATGGATTGTTCTCTTATAGGAATTCCAGTTCTTTATAGTCACTAAACCTAGGAAGCAAAACTTGGGGCCAGACCATTTGTCCCACACAACTCTAGCAATATGGTGGCACCCATTGAGGATGGAATTTTAGATGTGTAGTTATATATAGTTCAACACATTCTTGAAGATATATCAAAGATTGCCACTTTCCTAACATCTGGGTTTGCACCCTAGACCTTGTCCACTAAGGAAAAGAAATAACTCATGATGCATGCCACCTCCTTCTAGCTCATTTAAGGGGAGATATATAAACTAAGTAGGGATGAATTCCTACACTGGTGTGTTTTTGAATACAAATGAGACTCCATCCTCCATGAAGTACATGAAGGTATTACATGAGGCCATTGCATTGGTGACACAATGATGCACAAGGTATTGTAGTCAGGCTTATTGTGGCCAAGCCTATTCCAAGATGCCAAGGGGTATACTAAGGCATGTGATGTATGCCAACACACTAAGAAGCCCAACCATTAGGATGAGATGCCTCTCATTCCCATTCTCACCTAGGTGCTATTCAAAAAATAGGTCATTGACTTTATTGGGCTACTCACTCCCATAACATGGTGCACCAATACTAGATATATTTTAGCAACCACTAACTATTTCACTAAGTGGGCCAAAGCCACACTGACTAAAGACTATATAGCCATAATAACTATGTACTTTATATGGAAGAACACCATCAAAAGGTATGGGTGCCCATTGATTTTAACTAGTGATAGGGGTACTCATTTCATCAATGAAATAGTGCACATCTTTTTGACTGAATACATGGTGGTGCACCACAAGACCACCCTATATCATCCCCAAGCCAACGACATGGCTGAAGTATTTAAAAAAATCCTATGAATGTGCCTGACAAATATATGAGACATTGATCACAAAGATTGGGATGATCATGTTTCAAAAGTACTATGGGTATACCACACAACCTACAAGCACCTAAATAAGGCTACACCATTTCAACTAGTGTTTGGCATTGAAGTAGTTTAGCCCATGGAATTCATGGTGACCTCCTTGCACATTGCATGAATTGGCTGCTTAGATGACCAAGAATATTTAAATACAAGGTTAAAAGGCTTGGAGTGATTGGATCAGAAGCACATCCAAGCCAAATAGAGTCAACAAGTTGATAAAGTGCACCAAAAGTGGTGGCACGATAAACACATCAAGCATAAAGAGCTGACTAAAGGAGCATTGGTGTTGCTCTATGATTTCAAGTACTTCAATCACCCATGCAAGTTGTAAATCCGATGGATGGGTCCATACATCATCCACCACATCTTATAAATAGGTACATGTAAGTTGTGCATGTTGTTCGATAAAATGCTTCCTAGGCATTTCAATGGCAACCAATTAAAGCCATATAGGTAGTAGGCTGGCATTTGTGCCATGGAAACTCTAGCTTCTTGATCAATAAGGCTTACAGTTGAAGAGGAGAGAGAGCATGATTAAGTGTAGTGGAGCTCTATAGAAATAGAGATTAAACTATTAGTGTTTTTTAGCATGTATAAATTAGTTTAGAGATCTAAATGTATAGCCCAAGCTCACATATGAGCCATTAGGCATGAATAGAGTTAGGAAGAGCATATGCTCTATTATTGGTACTGAACTCTATTGATGGACTATTAGTTAATGAAGAATACCATTGAAGGAATGGAGTATTAATCTTTATTTAATAGTCTATGTGGAGTTATGTTTATAAGTTGGTTCATGTAAGCTTTGTGTTTAATAGTCTGAAGCTGCATTAATTTTAGGTTAATTTTAACTCTTACTATCATTGACCTTGACTTTGTATGGGACTTTGTTTTACTCTTGTTTTTTTTTTGATGTGCTTGTGTACTTGAGTTTTCCCATTGAAATTAACTTGACTTCTCTTTCCTTTAGTGTGTGACACAATTCAGTGAAGGAAGAGAATCTTCTGAACATAATTGATTCATGCAAAGCTAGTCAAAAACTCTGTTTGAAGAGATCTTGTAACTCTTGATCAACCATGGGGCTAGTCATCTTAGCCAAAATAGTCTTATATTGAAGAACTTAATATATGAGATTCTCATTTTACCTTTGTTTCTTTTGTGCAAATTGGGCATAAGAAACCTTATCACCAATATTAATGCTAAAATGAGGTAGGAACATGTCAACTAAAGGATTGAATACATTAACTGACTAATTTGATAGATTGTAGAACCATTATAAAGTAGAATATTTTAGGCTGTGTGAAAATAGATTGGTAAGTATCTAGTCATTTGGTACATAGTATAAGCATGCTACATGAAAATCTCTCAAATGTGTCTGTGGATCACCCTTGCCATCATAAAGAGTGAGCTTAGGTTGAATAAAACCTTATGATAAGGGTATAGAATTAATGTGATGTGATAATGGTGTATGTAATAGAGCAAAAGAATCCAAAGCCTATGTAGGTCTAGAGGCACCTTGCTCAAGATGTAGCACCTTGGATTAAAGAGATATTATCTCTTACACAAGGGCTGCCACATCAGGAGACAAAGATGTACTAGTTGTAGCTGGTTACATAAAGTCAAGTTGGGCTACTATAGGGGGTTGTTGAAACATAGTGGCCCCCACAGTGTTATTTACAATTGGTTGCTCTGTGGTTTGAGAATATTAACCATTGTTCACTCTTTATTATTCTTGTAGTATTTTAAGCATATCATCTTGCATGTCAGGGTGTTTAGTTAAGAGTTCTTGAAGTTCCCTTTTATCGATTTCATCAAAACTAGTGTTTTGGGCCATTGCTAAGGTAAGAAAACAATTTGAAATTTGTTTGATTTTTTTATATTAATTTGTAATAAGTAAAGTGCTAGAAAATGAAGGTACTAAATATAGGAAATATAAAGTCCTAAAAATAATGAACTAAAAATTGCATAAAAAGGATATGAAGCTCACAAACATATAAGGTGATACCTCAAGAAGCAATGGGACCTAGTATATGAAATCAGGGTTTGAAAGATGATTATTTCTAAAAATTACTATTGAATTTTGAAATTTAAAGTAAATTTTTGAGTCAGATATGTAAGTAAAAAATCAAAAATTTATTGGAAAATTTGTGATTAAACGGGACCTAGTATATGCAACTAGGGTTTTGAAAAATAATTATTTTTCAAAATTACTATTGAATTTTGAATTTGAAGTGAATTTTTCATTTTAATATGATAGTCAAAAATCAAAAAATTATTAGAAAATTACTAGAAAGATATTGGGACCTAATATGGATAACTAGGGTTTGAAAAAAAATTATTTTAAAATTACTATAAAATTTTAAAATGTAATGCTAATTTATGATTTTATTATGCAATTAAAAAATTAGAAAAAAATAGGAAAAAAGCAGTAGAAAATTTATCCTAGGGTTTTTAGGGTTTTTATGCACAAAGTAAATCAGGTTCACCAAATGATTTATCCTTTTTGGAAATATTTATGTATTATTCCTAATTTAGTTAAAGGGTCTGAGTAGTAAAATCAATAAATAAATATGTAATAATTAAGCTACTGATTTGTATAATTTGATTGTAATTTGAAATTTTCTAAAAATAGTAATAAGGGAAATAAAATAAGACTTAGCTGGAAACTGACTCATATGATTGAGACAAAGGTTGAAATTCACTGTGCAAGATTGGGACACTATCACAAATCAGGATCTGGGTTTCATTTTATTAATGGATAGGAGTGCTAAAAATAGGACACCTTGGGCTTCGGTGTTATAGTCCTCTTTTTTTGTTGTCCAAGAGACCTGAGCTTTCTAGGTTTTGTTTGTCATGTCTTTGAGACCCTACCTATGAAATTTTGACTAATGGACGTCTAAAAAACTCCTTGTAGAGCTAATTTTATCTTTAAACCCTAGAATCCATTTTTCTTTGACCAATTTTGAGAAAGAGGGGGGCTAGTGTGTGTAATATTCACTGAATGTGTATCCATACCCCTTGTGTGGGCACACTACCTACATACCAATACTCTAAAGAGAGATCAAGCCATATGTAGTTCTCCCACTTGATGTGATTTGTGCAATAATATGTATGAAGATGCAAAATGCTAAAATAAGTGTGATCAAGGTGACTAGGGACTGGTGTAAGGATTTGAATAAGCTGTAAATGGTATTGGATGGCTATATGTAGAGAATAGGGAAATATGCTTGAGTAGTCTTGCTTGCTTTGTGATATTTTTGAACCCCTTCTAAATGAAATTTGAATGGGATTTTATAGGGATATGTTGGTCATGGGTCGAATGTATTCACATTAGGTTGACAAGAAGGAGGATAGGAACCTAGAAGGAAATGATCATTTGGGTTGGAAATGTGATTGGATAGAAGCACAAAAAATGGGACATCATAGGGTTCGGTACTATAGTCCAAGTTGGGTGCTATAGTCTTGAGCTGAAAGGACCTAGAGGGATGGATCTATCATGAAAAGAGGAGTCTAGCTCATCTGGGATCAGGTCTAGAAGGCTACAAATGATTGGGAATTAGTGAAAAAATACCTATGAAGGTCATGAAAGCAAGTAGGAGGGACTTATAAGATGGATGTCATGAGTCACACTCAAGTTACCAATTTCCACATTTTATATGACTAAAACCCTATTACTTTTGAGGTATAAACTTACATGTTTGTGAGATTTGCATCCTTTTTATGAATTTTTCAACTTGCTTTTTTTAGGACTTTATATTTCCTATATTCAGCACTTTCCTTCCATAACATTTTGCTTATTACAAAAATTTCAATCAAATTTTAATTTTTTTTCCTACTTTAACAATGGCCCAATATAATGGTTTTGATGAAACTGATAAAATATAACTTTAAGAAATCTTAACTAAAAACCTTGACATGCAAGATGATTTACTTAAAATACTACAAAAAGAGCAACAAAAAACCAATAATAGTCAATTCTATCAAACCATAGAGCAACCAATTGTAAATGCCACTATGAAAGAAACTATGTCTCAACAACCCCCTATAACAACCCAACCTTCCTATGAGGGACCACTAGTTATGGCTATTACATCTTTGTCTCCTGATGTGGTAGCCCTTATACAAGAGATAAAATCTCTTCAATCCAAGGTGCTATATCTTGAGCAAGGTGCTTCTAGACCAATGCAGGCTTTGGATTCTTTTACTCTACTAAATATACCATTGGCACATCATATTGCTTTGACACCCTTACCACAAGGTTTTATTCAACCCAAGCTCATTATCTATGATGGAAAGGGATATCTAGAGACACACTTGAGATATTTTCATGTAGCATGTTTGAAATGTGTGCTAAATGACTGGCTACTAACCAATCTATTTTCATGGAGTCTAAAGGATTATGCTTTACAATGGTTTTATAGTCTACCAAATTAGTCAGTCAATGAATTCAATCCTTTAGCTGATATGTGCCTAGCTTATTTCAGTATTAACATTTGTGACAAGGTTTCTTTTGCCCAAATTGCATAATAGAAACAAAGGTCAAATGAGCATCTCATAAATTATGTTCTTTGATAGAAGACTATATTGGCTAAAATGGCTAGCCCCATGGCCGATGAAGAGTTACAAGATCTCTTCAAACAGAGTCTTTTACCAGCTTTACATGAATCAATAATGTTCAAAAGGTTCTCTTCCTTCACTGAGTTATGTCATACACTAAAGGAAAGGGAAGTCAAATTAATTTCAATGGGCAAACTCAAGTACACAATTATATCAAAAACAACAAATAAGAGTAATATAAAAGTTCCATATAAAGTCAAGGTCAATGATAATAAAAGATATAATCAACCTATAGTCAATGTAGATTTAGAGTCCCCTCAATGGGTGGTTTTATCAACACCTCCTTGGTGAACCTTTACCAATCTACCAGTTTTTCCAACCAGAGTTTTACAACAAATTTTGGAATGTAATATCATATCTCTCCCTCCTATTCAATAAGTTGATCCAACAAAGCCTCTTCCATGGGGATATGATCAAAATGCATTTTATGACTTTCATAGGGCATCAGGCCACACAACAAATAGATGCATTAGTTTGAAACACAAGATACAGGACTTAATAGATGGCAATTTTATTAATCTTGGCACTCTAGTTGAGCCTCCACAAGCAAAATAAACATAAGATAAGGCTCTAAAAATTTTCTCATATCCTTTTCCACAACATTCTAAAAAAAATATAGGGGGCACATCAACTATTCACCATGCATATCATGCACATCCACCACCAACTATAGACAAGGCACCTTTAGTTGAGTCACATCCTTTAAGTAATATGATTGGTATGTATAATGCCAGAGTTCCAATTAGACCTTCGATCTCATTCTCAGAATAGGAGATAGTTGAGGATGATTCAGATTATCATGTACTCTTTATCAGAGCTTACATTGATAATCATCCTATGCATAGTGTTCTCATAGACAATGGATCTAGTGTGAACATGTGCACTATGACATTATTATAATATTTGGGATATTCAAAGCATGATATTACCCTAATGGACATAGTTATCAGAGGATTTAGTGGGTAAAAACAAATTTCATTAGGTGATATTGTAATTCCTCTACAAGTTGGTCTAACACATGTGGCCACACCATTTACTATAGTTCCTAATGTAGGATTCTTTGATATGTTGGTCAACCCTAGATTCAGAAACTTTGAGTAGTACTTTATACAATTCACAAATGTATGAAATTCATTCATGATAATTAGGTTGTTATGGTTGGTGGAATTTTTTAGGAGTTATCACTCCCCACTTCAGAGCCATCTATTACTTTGCAGTCACCAGTTTTAGTTTCTCCAATAGTTACAGTTCTTCCTCCTATTCAGATTTAGACACAATCGAGGCCTCCATCGTTAGCATAGAGAGTTCATACACTTCCATAGAGACCTCTTTTAGATCAACCATAATTTCAAGATTCTAGAAAAAATTTAGGTACAGTGTTCACACCCAGGGTAATATCTTTGAGGCCTCATACCTCTACACAGAGAACATGTTCAAAGAGCTTCTTCTACTACCAGATGGGTCCCTAAGAACCCCATAGTTGCATCCACTTCTCAGAGTTATAGGAGGACCCCATAGTTGGTTTCTACTTTAGATATTTTAGAGAATTTATAACATACATAGCTTTTAGAATTATAGTCTCAACCTCTCTATCATGCTTCATGATCACACATAATACCTCTCTTTGATATAGGGCACCATGATAGGGAGTCTCCCATGAGACTCATTGGTTAGTATCATTTCTTCTCAGTATTTATTGTACATAGTCTCTTTATGATTTCTTATACATAGATTATTCCATAATACAAAAAAAAATTCAAATATTCAAAAATTTAAAAACATTTCAATTGTGTGCATCATCCATGCTTTACATTTCAACTACCATGCTAGACTTACATTTTGTTATTTTATGTTGTTGTTTGTCAATTTATCTACATTACCATGCTTCACTTGATCTTCTTTGAGTGTGTACAGTGACTTCTAGATCCTTGATTGCTTCACTCTACCCATTGAGGGGGTATCCTACTTCATATATTCGAGACACATATCAATATATCTATCCACTATGGGCATCTTCTACATGACTAAACTATCCAAATTATGCCATTCCTGTACCACACACTCTAGTTATCATAATGATGTACATTATTTACTAGCTTACATAGATCATTCTATCAACACTCACTAGTATATAAAACTTGTGTATTTCTTAGCATATAATTAGTCTTGTATTACATGTCTTGCATACTTTCACTTCTTACTTTAATTAGTTAGATGCGATTATATTTTTAGCATATTACATATTTTCCTTCCTTGCTTTGCATAACTATATTTTATTGTATTTCTTAATTCTTGTTCTATGTCTTGTGTGTGCCTTAGGACATTTACCAATGCCCTTTGCTTGTACTCATCTATGTGCCTGTGGCCTTTGTGCCAACCTTGCTTATTTCAATTGTATGTGTATGTGGCATTTGAACATGCCTTATATGCTTGCTTTCTAGTTTGAGTGACATGTGCCCATTTACCTTGTTTGTTTGGCCCCTTGGCCACTTTTGTATGCTTGTTGACTTGCATGCTTGTTTGCATTTTAATTGTTTGCAATGCCATGATCCACATCATGCATTCTCTTTCTTTCTTGGATGCCATGATGGACATCATGCTCCATACCTCCTTGAAAACTAACAATTAACCATATTTCTAGTTCTAGATCACTATATTACACATGCTATTTCATTATTATATCTATTTAGGCATACCCCTATTGATCTAACAATCTCCATTACAAACTATGCTATATCTTGAGACACCTTTTCTATTATCATTGCTATATCATGTACTCCACAACATAACACACTTACAAGACTATTTCTTCTAAGGGAAATAATTTTAGGGTCTTCATTCCTACTCCCAAAAGTGGGGGAAAAAAATATAGGTTTTGTCATAGAGATCAGAGCCTCTAACCAATAAAAAAAATAGTTTTTAGAACACCTAGAACAACAACCATATTTCAAACCAGGTAGAATACACTAGACAGACAATGACAATTATAGAATAGTCTTCAAAATTAGCACAAGACAAGAGCACAAAGTTTGGACTACAACATTGACATCAGAGTGTCTATTTTAGTGCTCCTATCCAAATAGAAAAAAAACCAAATTTTACAAAAATAGATAGAAAGGTAAAACTAGTTACAGTTTTATTAGCAATAATTCAATTCAAAATCAACAATTTCAGTACAATTTTTCTTAGAGAATATAGATATAGGGGGAATCATATGTGACATGATGGATCTTTCTTCTAGTTTTATATACAATAGTTGGTATAACTTCCAGATCAAATCCATGTTACAAACACTAGTGATTGGGGGGAAATACGTGACATATTTGCTTTCTATTTTTTATAGTTTATAACATTACCTAGGCATTCTCAGTAATTGCATGCCTTATTCCATCTGTAGATGGTTGGCATCATTCATGAGTGGCTTCCATATAAGCCTATTACCTAGTTTTAGAGTGGCTTTCATACAAGCTTAATCTCCACCTTTTTCAAGTGGCCAAGAGGGACCTAGATTCTAACACACATTTGACTATCCACATCACATTGTTAGATTATAGAACATTCATGAGCTTCAAGAACCATCTCATATGACACACATTCATACTAGTATCAATACATAGCTTCACTTCATAGGGTAATGATGGAGCCAAAGGACTAGCTAGACTTTGTATTCTTGAGCCACCTACTCAGAGGGATTGGACACACAATCCAAACATTGATTAACACATGAATGATCACATAACTTCATTTAGTGGGTGATGATGGAGCTGAAGGGATATCCTTTGCAATATTGAGCCACTCTCAAGGAATTGAGTACTCAAATTTGTTTATAAAATTAATTTTGGTACAACATCATTCAACACATACCCAACATTACTCAGCATCACTTAGCATCATAAAAGGTTTTGTATTAGTTCATGTACATAGTGAGGTTTATTTGTTCCTTTCTCTTCCTCTCTCTTTTACCCAATGTTTTTGTACTTTTTTACTTTAGACATAACATGTCTATTAATAATTGATCCAATTTTGATTTTATTTTATAGATTTACACTTCAGGACTTGCTTTCTCTATGCATACCCAACATCACACAACTTCATGAGCTTCACCCTTGGAGGTAAGTTTAGGTACACTTTCTACTTTTTCTTTATCCTAGTATTTTGCTTCATTGCATCACTAGAATAAAGGGGGGGAAATGTAGTCATATAAAATGTCAAAATTGGTAGCTTGAGTGTGGTTTTTGACACCCAACCCATAGGTCTTCCTTGCATGTTCTCATGACCCTTCTAGACACCTTTTTGCTTATTCTTAGTCATCCTAAGCTTTCCAAATGATCATTCTACCTCAGCCAGGTAGCATTTTCTAGGCCAATTCTATCCCCCTAGGTCCTACACCTATAGGATATGAATGCCCAATTTGGACTATAGCATCGAACCTTAGGGTGTCCTATTTTGACTCTCCTATCCAATTGCATTTTGAGCTCTAACAGTTATTTTCTTCTTATTCTTATCCTTCATCTTATCAACCTAACGTGAATACATTCGACCCATGACCAATAGATCTCTATAAAAGCCCATTCAAATTTCATTTAGAAGGAGGTTGGCAAATATTACAAAGCAAGCAAGAATATAAGAAAAACCATAGAGGTAACTTTCCTTATTATTTGTATACAGTCATCTAATATAGCTACAAGCATATCCAAATCCTCACACCAGTCCCTAGTCACCTCAAAAACACCTAATTTAGCATTTTTTCATTTGCATTACACTATTAAACAAAGCACATTGAGTAGGAGAACTACATATGGCTTGATCCCTCTTTAGAGTATTGGTATGTAGGCAATGTGCCCACAAAAGGGGCATGGATACACATTCAGTGCATCTTACACAAACTAATCCACCCTTCTTTCTCAAGTTTTATCAAAGTAATGAAATCTAGGGTTTAAATATTAAATTATCTCTACAAGGAGTTTCATACACTTTCAATAGTCAAGATTTCACAGGTAGGCTCACATAGGGACAACAAACAGAACCCAAAAAACTCAGGTCTCTACGAGTAGTTTGGATAATAGTAGTATAAAGAGACAATAGTGCTAGACTCTAGGGTATCCTATTTCGGTGGTCCTATCCTTTCACAAGATGAAATTTAGATCTTGATTTATGACACTGTCTCAATCCTACACAACCAATATCAGACCCTGTAATAGTCGTTTCAATTTGTTTTAAGCTAAGTCTTATTTTTTCCATATTTATTGTTATTTATAGAAAGGTTAAAAATACAAATAAATTATACAAATCAGTGGTTAAATTATTGAAATATTATTTACTGATTTACTATTCTAGACCCTTAACTAAATTAAGAATAAGACTCTAATATTTCCAAAAAAGTTAAATCAATTTTATTAATTGGAGGTCATTTAATTAAAATAGCTTAAATAATCTAGTGAACCTATATTCTATTTTGAACATTGGTTGTTTCTTAATTTTTGTCTAAAAATTTTATTGAGTTTTTATAAACCCCTAACATTGAAAGAAAATAGTGTTTGAACTTGGATAAAATCTGACACATAACAATTCAACTTCTTTGACCTTGGATTTAATCTAACACTAAAGAAGTTTGTCTTCTCACTTTGGATAAATCTAACACTGAATCTCTTTCTTTTGATCTCGAGTTGAAATTTATTGATCTCTATATATAAAATATTTCACTTTTTATTTCTCTTTATTTTCTATTTATTTGTGCTTATTTTAGAATTTGAGTTTTGGTAATTTTTAAATTACTTAATGATTGTCATGAAGGGCTATGTGGTTTTCTATTTAAAGACATTATGGCATGAGGGGTTTACCCTAATACCCATAGTCATAGTACACCACTAAACATGGATTTTAATTTCCATATACCTCATGGTATATCAAAAACTCCTATGATACCTTGTTTACACCATAGGAAGCCTCTTTTAGCCATTTAATTTATGGTGCACTTGAGAGGAGTGTATCACCCATGGAATTTACTCTCAATGTACCTTCAAAAATAAGGTTAGTATATTTGTGCTTATTTTAAAATTTGAGTTTTGGTAATTTTCAAATTACTTAATGATTGTCATGAAGGGCTATGTGGTGTTCTATTTACAGACATTATGGCATGAGGGGTTTACCCTAATACCCATAGTCATAGTACACCACTAAACATGGATTTTAATTTCCATATACCTCATGGTATATCAAAAACTCCTATGATACCTTGTTTACACCATAGGAAGCCTCTTTTAGCCATTTAATTTATGGTGCACTTGAGAAGAGTGTATCACCCATGGAATTTACTCTCAATGTACCTTCAAAAATAAGGTTAGTATATTACATGCATGGTTTTACCTCCATAGTGATATGAAACATTGGGTCAATGCTAATCAATGAACAAACAAGTATATTTGAGAGCTAAATAATCATTCAAACCCTTACCTGAATCACCCTTATACCATGATTTTTGTGGATTATATTCATATTCATATTCATTACTTGATTCATATTATATTGTATGCCTCTAAGGCATAATGTTGAATATGCAAACAACTTCTTTTAGTTTATTTTATAATGACAAGTCAAGATATTTTCTCTCAAACTAATAATGCTAATATTCAAATTCTTTGCTTTGCTACAAATGAGGTTTACATCAAAACTGATAATGAAAGTAATGGAGAGGAATATAATGAGCTTGAAACTCATATTGATCCAAGTGAGCTTAATAGAGTAGATCAAAATCAAGTACAATAATTATCTAAATTTCATCAAGGTCTCCAAGTGAACCCCCATGAGGTAAATAAGATTATTAGTCTCCTTCTAGCATCAAAAGTTGAGAATCAAGCTAAATTTACCACATCTATGCCACAACAGTTGCATTTTTGGGTTATTAAACCCCTTATTCTCATTTTTTACTTATACTCTTGCTTTTATTTTCATTTATACACCCATAACATCACCCTTTGGTTTGGAAGCATCACTTGGCCTCCAAAATTTATTTATGTTTATGCCTACTCATACTACTTATACTCCTATTACCTCTACAAATTCTACTCTTGAGCATATAATTCTTGCCTTGAAAACTAATTTATATCAAATTTAGCAAACTATTTATCATGTTAGCCCCTCTATGAATGTTTAATTTATTTTAATTAAATTAACTCTAATTAATAGAATATTAAACCATTAAAATAGAAATGTTGATATATACAAATATAATATTAGAATACAATATGCTACAATTTTTTACAAAATCATAAAATTGTTAAAAATAGTAAACATGCATAAGGATGTAAAAACTACCTAAAACATGTACTTTATTGACTATTTAGGTTGACTATGACTGAAAAAATCTTTACAAACCTTATTGACTATGTCATGACCAAATGTAAGAATTGACTGTACATTGGGATAAGTTTGTAAGAGGAGGACAAGGTCACATTACGACCTTGTCTACTAACTACAACTACCTTATTTTCTGATCTAGGTCAATGTGGCTACTTTTAAGGGTTGACTGATAAACCTTGCATTGTGTGTTATTGTGTAAAATACATACAAAATATATAATCCTAACTCCTACACAATAAACAAGATAGAGATAAAATGTAAACATGGGCAATAGGTAAGGGGAATAGCTGAGTTGGCCTCAAAAATCCTATGTAATTGAGCACTACCTACATAGCCCAAATGGGCCTCAGGCTGATGTAGTTATCCCACCTAAATGATTGTGTGATCCATTATTATGTGACTATATGACTAGAGCTAGAAGATCGATTAATATGTTTGGTAATGGATACTTTTGACCTACAATAAACAATATTCAGACTTGGCCTATGACTGTTAGAATGTTACAAAAATTATAATTATGAAGAAATAGTGCTATTTTACTCAATGTGCAGTATAATTTCCCAGTGAAGTATTTGGGGATATAATGAGTGCCTTGATGTGTTTATATAGGTTAACATTTGGAATATTTTCACTAATCTACTTTACAAGACATATGGGAGAGCCATTGTGAAATTTCTCAATTTGAAAAAGTGATCATTAGAATGCAAGGGACAAGTTCACGCTGGTGGACAAGGCCATAGTGTGTCCCTAGCCATTCTAACATGAACTTGTCCTAGAATACCAGAGATTTTTGGGATAGGTATGATAGGTTTGAAAAAAACCTGTAAGATAATAGGGATAAATGTGGTTGAAATAGGGATGTTTATATGATATTTACAGTGTTCACAAGATATTGATGACTCTCTTATAAATTATAAATTAGTGAAATGGTGAGTGGACCAAGTAGGGTAAAGATGTCTAGAATAAACATTGTCAAACACTTGATTAAATTTATATGTCTATATTTGCATCCACTTTAATCTAGTGATGCAACAAAGTAAAATTACTAGAGAAAAGTATAATCAAACTTGAGTGTGTATATACATTTTATCATTGGGTACGAAGCTTGATTATTAAGATGCCTCAATGTGAAGACCTACAATAATGCCACTAAAAGTAGTTATTTTATATATTTGAAATTTAAAATTTTAAAACTTGCAACTTAAAAATTGAAAGAGAAAACAAGGAAAGTATACACCTAAAAAATTATGTAAACTAATTACCACGTAACTTGAGAATGGAGAAGTGTGTGTCGCCTTGTTGAGGTATTTAATGAAATGTTGAACATGTGGCAAATTGAGAGTGATAAAGTCTTAATTTGGAAAACCACTAAATACTCTTGAATTGGAAATATTGTATGTTCCAACTCTCATTTTATTATGCTGAGTACTTTGTAAAATAATTGAATGGGTGGATCCATGAAATATGGCTCGCTACATCTTGAAAAAGTGTAACCATAAACATTGAATGTCACTAGACTGTAATGTGGCCCACTTATAACATGAAGATAAATCACACCACTAAAGACAAATCTAAATTTTATTTGAAAACTTTATAACTTTGAAATTTGTAATTGTTTGCAAGCGTGTAACTATAGGAATGAGATCATATGCATGTCACCCCCAAAAATTTGAAAAAATATGAATCATGTTTTAGTTTTAAAAAATGTATAGTGTCATAAATCTATAATCTGCTTATGAGGACTTGACTTATTAAGATGCGTATGATGATGCCCCCGCTTTTGAGATGAGAGATAGCTTGCAAGTCACTTATCTCAAAAGAGAGTTATGTAACATGTGAAAGATTTAATCATGTAGTAGCATGTGAATATTTGGATTGCATTTGCATCATAGTATAAAATATAACATTGAATTACATTTTGAACATATGTTAGATATATTAATCATTAAAGAACGTAAGTAGTATATGTAGGATATAGATCATGGCACCATGATCTATGTAATAGGTAGTAGCAATACATGATATAAATCATGGCACCATAGTAACAAACAAGCAATGCCATATGACATCAAGTAATACACATATATGTAATACATAAAGCCCAAAGGCCACATACAAAGAACATGTGAAATGCCATATAATACACAAGGCCAAGGGCCACACACAAATGGCATGATGATGCCATATAATCAATAATTTTTCACATACAAGGCCAAGGGCCACACACAAATGGCATGATGATGCCATATAATCAATAATTTTTCACATACAAGGCCAAGGGCCACACACAAAAAGTAAACTAGTTTTATCTTATCATATAATGAAGTAAGAAAGAAGAATCATAAAGTGAATTAGAATAATCTAAATCCATCACATGCATCAATGTCATTGTTATCAAATAACATAGTTCATGTAATATATGTATAGTATGAGTGATTAGTAAAATATTTTATGATATATAGCTCAACATGTTATAAAGGTTATGGATAAATACAACATTTTTGAATTATTCACAGAAAACAAAGAGATGTCTCCAACTTAGCAAGCCTATTGGGTAATAAGGGAAGCCCAACATTAAAATCATGTGAAAGTATGTCTTGTATCACACTCAAATACCTCATGAAAAGCAATATGTATTTGAAAATTTTAAATATTCTATCAATCTGACTTATAATAAATAACATGTGAAAATAAATAAACTAGAAACATTTGAAAATGCTTATAGGTCCTCATTTTGATTTTTTTGAAAATATTTTGATTTTGTTTAGAATTTTATAATATTTGGAATGTTTTTGACTTTTTCCATATTTTATTTTTATTTTGTATTATATTGGAACTAAAAATTTCTTATATAGGTATCATAACGATGTACGTGCATGATATTCATTATATTTTTTATAAGTTTGCCTTCAAGTGTGACTAGTTGTTAAGCTCATGTGTCAAGCCTTTCAATGATTATAAATGGACCCAAACAATTGGGTTTGAATTTTACATTACTCTCATTTTTATAATTGGTATTATTTTTCTTTTCTTTAGGAATAAGATCGCCATTTTGGAGTTCATGATCACAAATTTTATTACCATATGCTTGTTTGATACATGCTTGATAAACTTTAAAATGTTCAAGAGCATGTATGCATTTACTATCAAGGATTTTTTAATTCATGTAGATGTTTTTACTAATACTCATTATCTTTGATAATTTCATTTAAGGAGCCCCATAAAGAGGGTATTTCTATCTCAAAGGAATGACAAATTTTATTCCATAAACAAGTGAGTAGGGTGTAGCCTTCATTGATGGTGTATAATTGTGTGATATGCCTAAATAGTAGATTATATAGTTATGCCAATTTGTGTTGTGCTTTTGCATTAGTATTGCCTAAGATCTTAGTGATTGATTTATTATTTTCTTTTGCTTGACTATTTCCCTATGGGTAGTACGAGGTGGATAAGGTTTGACATATTGTAAACTTAGCACAAAATATTTTGACTATTTTATTCTTGAAAGATGAACCATTATATGTTGTAAGTGCACAAGGTAGGTAAAATCATGCGATAATATGTGTTAGTAAGAAGTTAAAAAAATCCCCATTTGTTGTAAATTATAAGGGTATTGCTTCCACCCTTCTTGTAAAATATTTGCTAGCTTTAATAATGAACTTGTGTCTATCTAAGGATTATGAATTGATTTTTCCAATTAAATTAAAGCCCTAAACATAGAAAGTCCATGGAGATACCATAACTTATAGTGCATAAGATGAAGTGTGATTAAGAGTTATATACCTTTGATGTTGGGAATATAATTTACCATATTTATGGAATTTTTTTTCCATTATTGATTAATAATATCATTAACGTAAGAGTTTGGAAGACATAATTTTACCACTAAATTGGCCTCCACATTCATTGTCATGAACTTTGAGTACAGTAGTTTGAGATTCAATCTAATTTAAACATCATAGCAATTGTCCATCAAAAGAGTGTTTAAAAGGGGAGCCACTAATGAGTACATAACACATGGCTTGGTGTTGTAACCACTTTTTATTCTCTTGTGAAGCATTTTATGGAAAAGTGCACACACACACACACAAACACATCAATGAACCACTCTAGATTATCTGCACTTCGTGTGATAGACAAAAATTCTAATGTGTTAATAATATATATATATATATATATATATATATATATATATATATATATATATATATATATATATATATATATATATATATATATATATATATATATATCAACCAAAGGATTGTGTAATTTTTGTATAGTAAATATTACATTATCTTCATTAATATCAATTAGAATTAAAGGTGCAACACTAGCCATGGCCTCAACATGGTGATTATCTTTAAAGGAATATTCTCAATGGAGAAAGAATGGAAATGTAAGATGAGACATTGGACCATGTCTTCATAATGGATTAACTTGTATTCCTTAGTTTGATATTAATTTAATATTTGATATTATGACTAGCTATGAATCACTGTACACACGTGAGGATTTAATGTGCAACTTTTATGATATTAAGAAGTCAAGTATTAAAGCATCATATTTTTTTATGTCATTGGTACATAAAAATCCTTCAAAAAATGTGGAAGGCATGTGTTCACCTTATGGATTAATAAACAAAATCCCAACACTAACACCATAGCACATTTAGATCCATCAAAATGCATGTCCCACAAACCAATGTTGATATTAAGAAGTGAATTCATCTTAAAATTCATCAGTAATGGGTAGTGGATCATGAAATGGTTTATAACCTAACTAATTTGTGATGACATGTCTTTTAATATATTTTTGTAATATAAAATGTAAATCATATTCAGTAAGAAGCATTACCCACTTTGTTATACGTCCTAATAGATGGGGCATTGACATAAGATATTTAAGTGGATCAACTTTAGTTATGACATAAATCTCATTATGGATTAAATAATGTCACAGTTTTTATGTCACAAAAACAAGAGCTAAACATAACTTCTAAATAATAGTATAATTTTGCTCATAATCAAGAAGTGTGTGAATAATGGACTAAATAACACATTCATGGTGATCATCATCATATTATGCAATTAAAGTTCCCAAAGCATGATCGATGGTATAAATGTATAATAAGAGGAGTCAATCTGGAATGGGAGGCATAAGAAAATGTGGGTTTAGAACATATTCTTTTATTTCATCAAAACTTCATTAACAAGAGTCCTTCCATTTACATTTGGTATATTTATTAAGTAGTCTTATAAAATATTTTATTTTATTTTCTAATTGGTGCAAGAAATGTCGTATATCTTGAATGTGACCTTGTAAGCATTAAAGTTGCTTTATATTAGTTGGTGGTGGCATATCAAGTATTACTTTTTATTTCTTAGGATTAACTTCAATGCCTCATTTAAAAATGGTAAAGATGAAAAATTTACCTGAAGATATTCTAAAAATACACTTTTTAAAATTTAGATGCATGTTATATTTCTTTATTATTTCAAATATTTGTCATAAATCGATGACATGGTATTTTTTATGCTTGTGTTTGGCTAATAAATCATCAACATAATCTTCAATTATTTTATGTATATAATCATGAAAAACGTGTTTCATGGGTCATTGATAAGTTTCTCATGCATTATTTAGTCCAAAAGGCATGACTATATGTTTAACCCTAAAAATCTAGATTGGGATTATCTAGGTTTGAAGGGGGTAGAGATAGCTTAGGGTACAAGGGTGATAAACTTATTATTGCCAACACACCCCTTTCTTCAAGAATACAAAAAATAGTGGCACCCATCAACATCTTATTACAACCTAAACTATCTTGATACCTAATTTGGATGGTACCAATCCATAATAAATTTATGTCACCCTGTGATATAGTAAGGTGTGATCATGTAACACATCCACAAGCTATTTTTTAACCACCTAAATTGAATATGTATGTAGGGGCACCTAATGAAGTATCCATCCACATCATCTATATATTGATGATATAATATAAAATCCCCTCTATGATCCCATCAACCTCCTCTAACAGGGACCAAACATATGCCAATAGCTCCTCTATACCCCCTTGTTGTCTCTAGCATACTAGCCACTTAATAGAAACATGTTCCTAGTTTTAAACCTATAATAATGTGTATGGCCCAATTATTATACCTCACTAATAGACCACCATATTTAAATATATGTATAATTGGGCCAATACTATAGGCTCCCAAGCAAAGTGCACAATGTCAAAAATCATGTCCTAGAGTACCCCTCCTAGGTCCATGTGGAAGTATCACCCACTCTTGTCAGGAATAATATATAGCTAACAACATTTAACTAAATCATAACATCTCAATAAATTAGAGGCTCAACCTCAAAAGCATTAATGCCTAACACACCCTCTTGTATCACCACATTTATGATGCAAATCAAGTCCTCCAACACACCCTATTATCCCTACCACAACCAATGTATAACACACCCATGGATAAGGATGCACATAATGCACTAGACATCTTCTAGTATCACCGTGGCCTTTCCAATAGGCTAATGGAAAGTGCTAGTCTTTGAGTACCAGTGCTCAACTAACACATAGATAAAATCTTTATATGTTCTAATCACATGCATCTATGAAATATGAATAAAACCCATAGCCTCCAAAAGTGCAATGACCTCCTTGGTATAAATACCAAGTTGTCATAGAGTTCATGATTGATGATCTCATGCTATTAGTACTGGGACTTTTTCCTACAATGCCAAACATGTCAGAACACTTAGTCAAGTCTACCTATCTAAACACTAACAATTAAATCACATCATATATTACTCTTATTTTTTCTAATTAATCAAGTCAATCCAATAAACTTCTAACAAAACAAGACTTCATTCAATCAACATTTAGGAGATCTCACCATTTTATAGTGATATCACCATTTAACATGGCATTTCTATCATTTAACATGGTGTTCTCACATTTAACAAGACATTTATATTATTTCTAGTGGTTTATTCCATTTTTAGAAACCCTAATTTTCAATGGTATTCCCATTATTTTCCTCCATAAAATCATTGATAGTAAGACATTCCCACTGTTTAGTAGGACACTCCTGTTGTTTAGGTAATTTCCAATTTTTTTTCCTACCAATCCTATCATTTTATAAATTTTAACCTTTTTGGGCAATCTCATTGATTTTATCAGTGATATCACTAATTTTATGGGCATTACCATCAATTTGGTCACATTCCCAACATTTACAAAGGTGATCCTACCATTTTTGATTTTTATAAAAATGATGAAATCACCATTTATCCTAATTCCACCTAGCATTTATGGCATTAAAAATAAAAAGTTTTAAAAATTGAAAGTAATCATTCAATACCTGCTCCTTATTGGTTGCATGTACTCTTATACCCATTTTCCAAGATGCCTATGTCGATGAATGCATGCCATCAAACTTGAAGTACTCATGTGTAAAATATAGAGAAATAATTTCCAAATAGGGAGGGTGAAAATGAACTATTTCACCACCAAAGGTGAATTTATACCTCTAATTTTGAATTTTTACCCCTACCCCTCCCATTGCTTCATTCTTATTCTTGGGAGGCTTGTATATGGCTCATTTATTTATTTTTAGTCCTATTTTCTCTTATCATATTCATTTATCATCCTCTTATACCATAGAATGTGTCATTTACTTCCTTTTGAGGGCTCATACATATAATTATTTCTTGACTACTCCTTCAAGGGGGTATCCTCGACATCCTAAATATTGTTTAGAGCAGCATTATGAACTAGTTTCTAATTAAATTGAACAAGAATCTATAAAATGTGAACACATCATTCTTAAATCATTATTAAATATTTTTTAATGACTTTTTCATTATTTGAAAATTTGTTACTTCATCTACGTCTTACAACACCCTTTCAAATAAGGGTAAAATGTAGACACTTCAATTCATCACTTCCATGTCCAAATTGTAATTATAACAACTTTCCATAATAATTCACAAGTTTAACTAGAAATCATCAATTATTCCAAATCATTCATAGAATTATAGATTTGATCCCAAATCATGATGACACATCCCTAATTGGGGCAACTCACCATAACACAATGTCAAGGTTATCAACAATGTCTCGAATCAAGTCGATACTTTACAAATGTTACCATAGAATAATTAAATGAAATATTTGATTAATAAATAACATTGTAAAAGTCATATTAATTCCCATATTTAATTAACATATTATGTCTAATCTTCTTCTAATGGGAAATTCTATAGATTTTTAGATTTTTCTATTTTTTAAAATAAAATTTAGATTATTGCCTCACCAAAGATGACATTATTAAGGCAAGTGTGCAAGCAAAAGGTATGACATGCTCTTACAATCCTCTAATGGGAAATTCTATAGCTTTTTAGATTTTTCTATTTTTAAAAAATCAAATTTAGATTATTGCCTCACCAAAGATGACATTATTAAGGTAAATGTGCAAGAAAAAGGTATGACATGCTCTTACAAACCTTTTACATACACCATATCCTCATAATTTGAAACTCTTACATACTCCATGCTTCAATTAATAGGGTTTTTCAAAAATTCACCCTCCAACATTTATGAGGATGAGGATGGATGCTCAACCATTGAGTGTCATCTTGGATCAATGGCTCAAATTTGACAAACAAATATATAAATTGAGAAGACCTCCCCCTTCTTCATCAAGATTTTTGTGTTAGACTTACTCTACCAAAACTCTAAGAAAAATCTTCACCAAGTTCTTCACCACCCAATTTAAATACACATAGCGCAATGGGAGATGTTATTATAATGATACCATGACATTGACAAATATCCCAAGTACTATATCCATGCCAATCAAACTTTTATTTGGACAAGAAAGAGACATCCAAAGAAAAGGTAAATTGTGTTATTTTATCTTCTATTATTCTTGTTTATGCTCTTTCTTGATCTTGCCCAATCTAGAAACATGCGCTTGGATTTTATGTTGTATACATTTCATTTAGATTTCATACTAACTTGAAACTAACTCCCTTATACTTGTGTGTTTACACCATAAATCCTCTCAAGTGTCTATTTTTCAATCTTTTTTGGTCTATCACTCATATCTTTTGGAGATATAGGTTTGTAAAAAGAATAGAGGCTGCTGTGCATAATGACTTCTCTGATATTTTTGGACGATTGTCTTGGAAACAATATTTTATAGACTTTAACATTTCTCATTATTTGATCACTAAATATTTTAGATAATTGATTACTAAATATTTTAGATAATTGATTATTAGCCACTTGTAGAAGAATATATGCATTGTTGTGTTTAATAACTCTTGTATTCTTTTTACAGTGGCAATTCAAAAGCTTTACTCTAATTATTGATTATAGTTGTATATTATTTTTAGGGTACTCTAGAGAGATCTTGTCTACAACATTTAATTAACATAATAAATGGAAAATTTTGAAAAGTAAATTAGAAAGGTTGAAAATGATTAAATATAATTTTAAAATTGTAATGGTTCTTGTCTTGTGTTTTATGTATCCTTTCTGATCTTCTTGTTTTGCAGCTCTTGTTGTTGTTATAACAACCAAATTATTCAATTAAAAAAAGTTGTGTAGATAAAAATAAAAAAAAGAAAGTTTATTATGTTTAGGTAAAGAAGCATCAAATTTTTATAACATCATATTGAATGTATAATTAATAAGAAAAATAAAAGGAAAGAAAGATCTTTGTAAGATTCATGATGAGGAGATGTTTAGACATATGAAACCATTGCATATATTATCTATACATTTATTATGTATAGCCAAGTACTCTTTAAAATATATACATAAGTAGGGATAAAATAAGATAAATAATGATATTAATGTTTATGGATTAAAAAAGTATAATATAAAGTAAGGAGTAGAGAGGGTAATTGTAACTCTAGAAATACAAAACTAAAATATATACAACCAAAAAAAAATTGAAAATAAATCATGTCCTCTAATATATCAATGAGATGGGAATGTTATTGTGGAAAAATTTATATGAAAAACATTCAAATATGAGAAGGTTGAGAAAGACCTCGAACAAGTAGAAAAATATTATACTTATACAAAATAATTTGATATGTATTAAAAAAATTCTATGTTGAAACTTGTAAATTCTGACATAATTTTTTGGTACCTATATAATAAAGTAATTTATCAACTAAAATTATAAGAAGGGTCCTATGTTGAAAGCTATTGCCTCTATAATTTTAGGCAAAGGTCCCATATATCATCACACGTTTAAAAACAAGTTACAAAATATATATACTTAAAATAAGGAGTAGCTACTATTTAAGAAGAAGCTTTTGAAAGGTGAGAAGTATTAGAGTGTTGAATATTCACATGACTACTATTTTTTTGGTTGTCAACTATACGTTTATATCTAATCATTTTTAAATTTTTTTTTGTAAAATAATTTTTTTAAAATAAAATACTACAATTTAAAAAAAAAAAAAAATATATATATATATATATATATATATTACATAAAATTTAAATAATCATAAAACTATTATTGAAAAAAAATATTCTTATAATTTATTAATAATATCCCTTAAGAATAATTAAATAACCCCTAACATAAAATCCTATGTAAGAAAACATCCCCAAAATCCCATTAAAGGGTAGGGAGTGAGTTTTTGAGTAAGGATTTGGTTTTAACCAATTTGTTAGTGAAGTTTCATCCTAATGAAAAAGGTCACTTTACCAACCCTAATTTATTTTATTTTACAAACACGTTGACATGTTTTTATGACTATGACATGACCCAACATTCTATGCAATTCATGGTCAACCTCTCTTATTCCTATAAATCAAATCATAATTAGGTACGTATCTCTTATTATTATTTTTTAATGTACACTCCCAAAGTAATTAGGTACGTATCTCTTATTATTATTTGAATTATGTGTGTATATAACTATACACACATACACATATTGTCAGGAACCCCAAGGAAGCACAATTGATTACCTTTCTTATAAGCAATTAAACACAGAATTGTACCAGAATGATTAAGTAACTAGAAACTTGAAACAACAAAGAATATGAGAGACAATACACAATCTTGTATTAAATACTCTTCAGAAGGAAATACAATAAAGAAGTGCCACAGTCTTCTTCCACCTCTAAGGCTTCCCACACCTCTAGGATTTCTTCCCTCAAAATTCTCTCTCTCTCTCTCAACCACAACTAACTCAACAACCTGAGTTGTTATCCCCTCCTTGATAGCTTCAGCTGATCTCCTTGACCTTGTACCTTACAGATCTCCTTTGGCCTTGCTTTCTTGCTTTAATGCTTTACTTGCCTTAATTACAATACATGCCTCATGGGTCTTTAAATAGGATCCCATGTATATAATAATTAGACTTCTAATTACAATAATTAGAAACACAGACTCAAGACTTAAATTAGTCTTCAACATGCAAACACTCTCAGACCTCTTAAAATTAGACGAGTCTAATTCTGGAAACACATGCAATTACATGCACACGCACAGGTGATTGACATTGGTTGCTGTCAGTCTTCTCCTGATCGACGTCGGCCGATCCCTGGTCCCTGCCTGACTGATGTCAGCAATACTGCCGATGCCAGTTACTGATTGAACTTAACAACTTCTTGATTAGCATCCTGGTGAAGCTTTTAGCTCCACAACTTAACAATCTCCCACTTGGAGATAAACAGCTACACCTATACCTGTACAACAACCTCCACTAACCATCTCAGGCACCTCCATCTTCAAGCTCAATTTTAAAGACTAACCACCACACATCCTATGATGCTACACCTATCATCCAAGTCCCCTACCACATCTAAACCTACATACCATGTAGAGAAGTGCTTGACCCTACATAAATACCTGCTACTGGTCCCTCTCAAATACCTAAGAATCCACTGAACTGCTCTCCAGTACTCCTTGTTTCCCGAATTGGCTCTGAACTTTTCGACAACTCCCACTGCTTGGGAAAACTCAGGTCTACACTAGACCTTATGTGATTTCGAACACTGTTCTAAGCTCAGCTTGAACTGTCCAGCCCTTGGTGTGCTTATCGGTTCTGCATCCTGTGTATTGAACCCCACCTACACCTTCTTCACATCAGCTCCCACTAGAGACAAAATCAACCTATGATCTTCTATGTCTCTCATGCCAAAGAATTTCGCTGCTCCAAAATTCTTCATGACACCCATCTGAACTAACTTTACCTTTAGCTCAAAAACTCCCTACATGTGTGACCCTACAACAAATACACACACTACAGTAACAAGATAATGTAGCTAATATTATCCAACCTGGTAAAAGAAAACACAATGGTTAAACCTCCATTGTCCTGCAGCCTGCTCAAGACCATATACCCTGGCCTTCTGTCTCACGTGTCCATCCACTCTCTTCTCTAACCTGGGAACCATTCCTCTATCAATGCTTTTATCCCAACTAACAACTCTACCAAATCTCCCACTTGGTTCTCTTCCAAAGAATTCATGCCATGCTCCCACTATTTCTTGGATTCTACCTGCATTACCTCTTCACATCTTCTTGGTTCTTGACCATCAGTAAGCAACAAGTAATATAAAGAAGGTGAACAATGAATATGAGGTTCACTTACCCTTTCAGTCCTCCATATGGGCGTTTGAGACTCCTTGACAACTTACTATCTACCTAACATCTATTCCAGTGACTGATCTCAGCCATCTCTCAGTCTGCACTCAACTGACATCGGTTCCATGTGACTGACCTCTACCGACGTTGGTTCTTACTTGACCAACATCGGTTCCACCTGCCTGACACTATCGACTCTGCTGGTCTGCACATGACCGACATCAGTACATGCCTAATCGATGTCAGTTCCATGTGACTGATGTTGGTAACTATGTTTTCTTATTAGTGATGACTTCTTTACCTGTGAGCTCATCTTGGATCAAAACACTATCCATACTGCCCTGCTCAAAATTATTCAGCCCCTGTGACTAATCTTTGTCCATCATCTCCTCCATAAACACCAAGGCTTCCCTGTTCTTATCAAAAACATCAAATTTCCTTTTCCTACAATGAACTCAATCTATGCCCTCTGAATTTGAACTCATACCCTTTGACTCAAGAACATCCATTCCCTTCTTATTCATGTGACCAAGCTTACTAAGCCACATCTTTGAATCTACAGCTGAAGTAGATAAACCAGAAGTAGAATCAATAATACAAGTAGATAGATAAAGAGTACCTACTTTCTTACCTCTTGCTAAAAAAAGTTCACCCTTGGAAACCTTCCAAGAATCCACTGTGAGGGTTACTATGCATCCCTCATCACCTAACTTTCCTACAGAAACCAAACTCTGCTTCAAGACTGGGACATGCATAACCTCCTTCAACACCCATGTGTTGCCTATTTGCAATTCCAGCTACACTTTCCCTTTGCCAACCATTTGACAAGGCGTACCATCCCCTAAATAAAGCTCTCCAAAGTCTTCCTAGACATACTCATGGAACAAATCTCTATTTGGGGTTGCATGAAAAGAAGCACCAGAATCTAAAACCCATGATTCTAACTGACTATCCAAAGAAAGTATGAGAGCATCCTATGCAACAATACCTGCATCTTTTTCTTCTTCATTACCTTCATGTTGATTTTCTTTATCCTTCAACCAACAATCTTTCTTTGTGTGTCCTCTCTTTCCACAAAACCAACAGGTGATACCTCCATTTCTGGATTTGGATCTCCTTCCCATCTTTGATCTTGATTTCCCTTGCTTGACCTTATCTCTTTGCCTTCCCCTACTTTCAGCACTTAGAGCATTCCCTGATGATTCACCTATGCTTTTTCTATGAATTTCTTCA
Source organism: Torreya grandis (assembly GCA_037957365.1). Lineage (NCBI taxonomy): Eukaryota > Viridiplantae > Streptophyta > Pinopsida > Cupressales > Taxaceae > Torreya > Torreya grandis. The sequence goes on along the minus strand of JARHVA010000303.1, from coordinate 2,797,228 downwards.
TTCAAGATTACACCAACCACATCATCAACTTTTAAGATTTTAGAAGTAGACACAGTATTACTTACTGCCATTACCAAACTATTCCAACTTTTAGGTAAAGAGCATAAAATTAAGAGAGCCTTTACTTCATCATCAAAAACAATATTGGCTGAAGCTAACTAGTTTACCAAACCATGGAAATCACTAAGATGAGTATGTACCAATTCACCTTCCTGCATTTGCAAAGTAAATAACTGCTTCATAAGAAATACCTTATTTGAAGCTGAGGGCTTTTCACATAAATTTTCCAAAGATTCTATCAACTCTTCCATTGTCTTACACTGTGATAAGTTGGAAATCACAGATGATGCAAGACTCAACCTTATGGATCCCATAGTCTTTCGATTAAGAACACTCCATTCTTCATCCTTCATATCTGTGGGCTTGCATGCAACCCCACCTAACGGTAAGTACAAATCTTTTTGATATAGATAATCTTCTATCTGCATCCTCCAATGTTGATAATTCTTGTCGTTAAACTTCTCCATTCATAGCTTACTTTCTTCTACCATTGCTATACTCCCACTCAATTAGAAAACCCCTGAGAATGATCTGTAATCAAACAATAACTTGCTCCCTGTAACCTTGCTCTGATACCACTTGTCAGGAACCCCAAGGAAGCACAATTGATTACCTTTCTTATAAGCAATTAAACACAGAATTGTACTAGAATGATTAAGTAACTAGAAACTTGAAACAACAAAGAATATGAGAGACAATACACAATCTTGTATTAAATACTCTTCAGAAGGAAATACAATAAAGAAGTGCCACAGTCTTCTTCCACCTCTAAGGCTTCCCACACCTCTAGGACTTCTTCCCTCAAAATTTTCTCTCTCTCTCTCTCTCTCAACCACAACTAACTCAACAACCTGAGTTGTTATCCCCTCTTTGATAGCTTCAGCTGATCTCCTTGACCTTGCACCTTGTAGATTTCCTTTGACCTTGCTTTCTTGCTTCAATGCTTTACTTGCCTTAATTACAATACATGCCTCATGGGTCTTTAAATAGGATCCCATGCATACAATAATTAGAATTATAATTACAATAATTAGACTTATAATTACAATAATTAGACTTCTAATTACAATAATTAGAAACACAGACTCAAGACTTAAATTAGTCTTCAACATGCAAACACTCTCAGACCTCTTAAAATTAGACGAGTCTAATTCTGGAAACGCATTCTGGAAACACATGCAACTGCATGCACATGCACAGGTGACCAACGTTGGTTTTTGTCGATCTGCTCCTAACTGATGTTAGCTGATCCCTGGTCCCTGCCTGACTGACGTCGGCAATACTGCCGATGCCAGTTACTGACTGAACTCAGCAACTTCCTGATTAGCATCCTGGTGAAGCTTTTAGCTCCACAACTTAACACATAAATGTATACATACATATACATATACATACATATGTATATGTGTATAAATATTTATGTGTATGTATACACACACATGTATTATACATATATATGTATATGTATTATACATATATATTTATACAAACATACATCTATATACATATATGTATATGTGTATATACATCTATATATATACACACATATATATACATACATATGTATATGTATATATGTATATTTATACATATACATATGTATATATGTATATTTATACATATACATATGTATATATACATATGTATGTATGTAAATATATATACATATATATACATACATACACATATGTATGTATGTATACATATATATGTATATATACATGTGAGATGGAAATTTTGAGCAATGAGATTTAAAATTATGTAATTAACCAAAATCTACTCAAAACATAAATTTACTATTAAAATTTAGACCCAAAAAAATTGTAGTGCACAATAAAATGAAATATTCATACCTACATCACAATCCTTTAATCAGATGCTCCAAATCAAGATTCAATAGAATAAGGATTCAATGTTTAGTTGATTACTTGATTGTAGACTCAGATTGTGGACAACATATATACTTTATGGCTTGATCAAAATACTAAGTTGATAGTTTGATAAATGAATAAATAGACTTAGTTGATAGAAGATTTTAGCATGAAGGCTCATGGATTTTTTCTCATGGTTTAGAATGGAGGGAAGCATGGATTTAAATAGGCAATGGAGGGAGGTTTTTCAATGAATTAAAAATTCATTGGAAGCCTCTAGAGAAGACAAATCTAGAGAGGAAGAAAGGAATTGTAAGGAATTTAATTTTTTTTATAATTATCTAGAGAGAAAACTCTTTAGAGAAGGAGAAGGTTGGTGGAGAGTTCTAGATTCTATTAGGGAATCTAATGATGATTAAGGGAAGATTAAACTATATTAGAAGGGTTAGGTGAAGAGTAGGGGGTGGGCTTGTAGGAAAGCCTAGGAGTAGGTAGGTAGGTAGGTGGGTTGTGAATTTAAAATTCACAATATAATAGATAAGTGGGATTAATTAGAAGAATTAATGTAGACATAGGAAGGGGCAAGATTAATATGATGAAGAATAATGAATGGGGATGTTATATAAATGACAAGGATATTTAGTAAGATAAATTAGATGAAGTTAGATGAGATTAGTGTCAAAATTAGCAAGTCGATGAAGGTGAAAAGATTTAGATAAATACATTTTTTCCTTATTTGAAATGGCATTGTGAGTGGATGAAGTGGAAGGAGTAATGGTCTTTCAAATAAGAAAGACACCCAGAAATGAATGCTAGTGAACATGATGCCCCCTTGAGGGGACATGAAGGGAGGAAGGAGTTAGATGGCTACTTGAAAAAAGAGATGAGGGTCGGATGTGTGAATAGATAAGGGGTTGGGATACTAGATGGGATACCAATGATGAAGAAGATGAAATCAACATAAGTAGTGAGATAAAAAGTGATGATGCCTTTGGCAAAGGCCTATGCATAGGGGGTGGAGATGATTGTGTCATAATTATCAACATATCCCAAGTGGGAATCAACCATAATAGGATGATGATAAAAGGTCACAACTTTTGACATAGCCAAGGAAAGGACACATGCCAAGGAGAGTTGTAGACTAGGATGATAAGGATCATGAGATTTTCAACTTATCCCAGGCAAGGCAACATGCCTAAGAGAACTACAGACCAAGAGGATAAATGCCACAAAGTTTTGACATATCCCAAGTAAGGATGCATGCAAGGGAGAGATGTAGGCTAGTACAAGACAATGATTTGATAAGATTAATGATAATTATAGATCAAAGCTAAAGTTGAGTGATATGATGAAGGAGATGTGAGAGAATAAGTGATATGATCGAGTGACCAAAAGATGAAGGGGAAGAATTGGCATATAATACACTTAATAAATGAGCCATAATGTGATTAATAGTGATGATGACCCTAGTAAGGACACATGCAAGGGAGCCAGGGATGATAATAAAGTTACGGTCCTGGTCATGCCCCAATTGAAGGAGGAACTGTAAAATTTAAATGATGAACTAACCAATCAATGATAATGGAAGAAAAGAAGGATGTTGTGATTTATTGGGCCCAATCTATAGGTGCAAGTGATTGACAAAAATATAAGGGAGATGATTGTAGGGATGGATATGGATTGATCAATTGAATAATTGATTGATGACATTTTAGCACAAATATTTGACTAATGTAAGATGTGAGGATGATGAAAGACAAGATAAATGTGATAATGAATGATGGAGAAAAAAGAGAGAGTGGGTGAGTTGACTTTACACACATTATATGACTAAGCACTACCTACATAGTTTGAAAAGACCTCAGGCCAATGTAGTTTAGACTAGATGATGGATGACAAGATAGACTAGAGAGGGAGGCTAATGATGATAGATGTTACACATGTTAGTAGTTAGATAAAGGATGTAACTTAGATGTTAGACATGAAGATAGAGGACTAAGAGAAATAATGGGAGATGAGATGTTAGATGTTGATGATTAGAGAGATGATAGATGAGTAAATAAATGATATATATGGGATTATAAATGGCTTGGAAGAATGATTGGATATTAGACGAGTGGACTGGGATGATCAAATTCATGATGGGATTAAAATGATTAGACATTTAGACACGTGAGAGAGGATAGGAGAAATGATGAGTGTGTTTATTATCAAGTCATAATTATTGTAATAAGGCTCATCATATTCTATGCAATCTGATGTAAATATAGCACTAGGCAATATGCCCCATGATAGAATTATGACCAAGAGAACGTTGGGCCAAAGTGTATGATTATAAAAGGGGAAAATGATGAACTTTGCATAGGGCACCCAAAACATCATTCTATATTTTTTGGTTCCATCATAAAATCCTCATTCATTTCACCCTTGATGATAGATACATGATGCAATACTAATTAAAAGAAGATAAACATAGATAAGAAAACAAACAAATGCATATATATACATGATAAAAGACATGCAAACAAGTCAAGTAACACAGAGCATATAAGTAACATACATAAGTATCTACCTAGAGATGCATTGTGATTAGTGTCTTTTATAATGTGTTGATGAGATTCAATGAGATGATTAATCTGGTGATGTGTTAGACTAAGTTGGCCATGATGATGTGAATTTGGATTAAGTTTATAGATTTGGACAAGGGTATAGAGTTGGAGTAGACTAGTGACTTGGATTAGGATAAGGTCATGGTAAGGATTTGGATGCCAAGATTAGGAATAGGATAATACAAGATGACAAAATGATAAGACCACTAGTACATAAGATAAGGTTATAAAATGACTAAGACATTAGATAAGACAACTGGGATATTTAGGACACATGACAAGATGGCATATGACAAGAAGACTGAGATGTTTTGGGATTTTGTGGATTTTATAATTTTTAGGATTTTTTGGAATATTTCAATTTTTAGGGATTTTTAGAATATGTATGTACACTATGCAAATGGGGTTACTAGTAAAAGGAACACCAAGCCTAGAAATTGTGATCAAGGAATTTGATAATAGAGAGGAGGTTAGTAAAAGTGTTAGTTTAGAAAATAATGAAATCAACACACTAACATGATAACATCTCTATGCCTATATCATAGGGGGAGCATAATGATAAAATACAATTAGAAACCCAACTAAAATGTAAAGAATAAAAATCTTTACCTTCCTTGAGATATCTAAGGGATTTGTTCATGGCTTGATCGGTTTGTGATCAAAGGGGTCTTTGGGAATGGAGTTTTCCTTGCTCCTTCTCTCCTCGGCACTATTGTGGCATGTGGCTTGGTTTATGATTTTGGAATTATAACACTATTAATTTCAATCTTGATATAAATCCTGAATTATAACTTTATTCTATCCAAGCTCTCCAAATGAAGTGGCAAATGCTTTTATTTAAAGCCTTAGAAACTAAACCCAACTTAAGGTGAGTTAGAGTGTAGTTTAAACATAGAATGAGTTCAAACCTAACATAAGTGAGTTAATTAACCTTGGTAGAGTTAAAATGTGTTAAAATCTCATGATTTTCAATGAATAACATGGGTGAGATATTTGCAAAGGCTTGACAACTCAAAAAGGTAATCATGAAAACCTAGGATATTCTTGATTTTTAAATTTCCTTTTTTAGAATATTATTAATTACACATGGATAATTAAACTAGGAATTTAATTTGGTTTAAAATTTTAATTAATTTTGATTAGACTTTTTAGAATTTCTAATATTTGATTTAATTTCATGTGTGCACTTACCCCATTTAATAGGTCTATAGGCCAAATTGCATGTCATGATGCCATAGGATGATTAGAGATGAATCCATGAGAGGTTTTTGTTGCTTATGGCAGGATACCCCAATTAGGGATGTCTCAATAATATTTTGAGTTTTTATGAATGATTCACAAGTAAATTTAGGACATTTAATGATTTTTAGGCTTAATTTGAAATGGTTGGTAAGAATTAGTCTGAAGTCCAGTCGAAGGCTATTAGTGGCCACTTTTAGGTGTCTACAAAAACTAGGGTCAGGATGGATGGAATGTTGGATGGGAGGAAAAAAGGATGATGTTGATGTTGAAAATGGGATGAGGACCAAGGAAGAATGGAATATGGATCCCCAATAACCACATCATGAAAGAACCAAATATATAGTCACCCAAATACTGTTAGGAATATATGTCAAGATGATTCCAGAACATTTTTCAAGACATCTTCCACTCCCTTATGAAGGTCAAGATAAGAGACAAGATGGACATAATAGGATGTAGGATATGATGGAAACTGGTGGGTAGGAATAATGGACTGAGGGATAAGATAGACAAGGATGACATGGGTGGGATTAATAAGGCATGGGTTTTTCCCCAATTGTTGAGGTATAATGCAGACAATAGACTATTTTACCATGATGTTAGAAATTGGTTTTCATCATGGCACTTGCCAAAAGCACCAGAATACTAGTTTTCACTGTTAAACAAATGATTTTTTTGACTTTTGGCATCCCAATTTATTGGATATGGGTGTGAGATGTAGGATGCAGACATTTTCATGATCTTTAGCCAACACCTATTTTAGAGATATGTTATACTAGGATCATGTTATCAATGTTGGATGCATTGATGTCTTTATGACCTTTGTTGAATCTTTATTGAGACCCCTCTATACATATATACTAGGTTTCTTCATCACCCCTATAAGAGACAATGATGTACATGTTTGTGAGGTGTGAAATGGATGGATTTAGGGTTTGGATTTGATGTTGATGTATAGGAATTTAATGGATGAGAGGATCATGATAGGGGGGTGTGATGGGTGATTGAGAGGTGGGACTAATAGTTACACACACTATTGGACATGTTAGATGTTTTGTATTTGATTGGTACCATATGATAAAAGAATTTAAAACATTAAAGACACTTTGAATTTACAATTTATCTTTGATTTAACTATTTGAATAATGATCAACCATCTTGATATTAATTTTGACATTGTTTTAATTTTCAGACTTGATTAATTCTTGATTGCCCCTAGTTTTAATTTTCAGACTTTGGGTTTCATTAGAGGATATTGATATTTGACTTAGATGATGATTATTTTAACTTTGATGGTCCCTTAGTGCCTCAAAGAGGGTTTATCTAGGGGAAGACACTTTTTGATTAGTTAGATGATTGGATTTTTATTGATGACTTGTTAGATTAAAGGTGATTTAATCATCATGTATGACTTTTTGAATATGGTCTTAGACATTTGTATTTGTGGCACATATTATGTTATTTGAGGAAGGGTCCAATAATGTATATTACTATTCATCCATATGGAGGGAGGTGATTTAATGATAATTGATGGGAAGAAAAGGATCTATGATGGATGAAGGTAGGAGAGATACTAGGATGAGGTCAATGAGTGGTGATGGGGTAACATGGTCTTCATAGGGATTATTAAGAGACCCAATTTTAACATCGGATAAAATATCCCCAATATCAATAAAAGGATCATGAAGACTATTTTTAAAACACACATCTGATATGAGACTGGATCCACTTTGACTATATTCGATAGATAAAGCTTGTAAGAACTCTATTATAACTTCATCCTGATTGGGATCAAAATATATGCCTTAAGATTGGTTGACATCTGAATTGGAGGGATCCTTAAAAATGTAGAAATAATCACCATTTACAACAATTATTAAGAATGATTATTTTGATAAAGAATCTAATTTGGATACTAATGTTGGACATGATCTTGATGCAAATAGGACTTATGTTGACTCCAATGTTAACTTTGATGTACATGATGTGATGCTTCTAGTAGATGATTCATTATCCATAAGTGACCTTTCAATGTAGGGTCTTTTATATGATGGATGAAAGGAAAATTATGAAGGGATAATGGATTCAACAAAGATAAGCCCATGAAATAATGAATCATGAGAGAAAGGAGGAATAACAAACTCACCATCAATGGAGGATTTGTCAAAGATAGGGGGACCATAAAAGATGGACTTGTTGTCTTGATTTTGGCTTATAAAGGAAATGGATTGATCATGATTAGAAAAGGAATCTTGGCATACCTCTTATTTTTCACCCTTGGATGTAGACACATCTGATTCATTCTCAATTTTGATGTCACCATGGTTGATGAGGTTTTGGACTTAGTTTTGAAAATTGAAACATCGATTAATGGTATGCCCCTACGTTTGGTGATATATATATATATATATATATATATATATATATATATATATATATAATATTGGTTTAATTTGTACCAAGAGGGCTTAGGCTGGGTAGGATCAAGATGTTGTATGGGTGGGTAAACCATTATGTAGACCCATCTGATTCATTCTCAATTTTGATGTCACCATGGTTGATGAGGTTTTGGACTTAGTTTTGAAAATTGAAACATCAATTAATGGTATGCCCCTAGGTTTGGTGATATATATATATATATATATAGATAATATTGGTTTACTTTGTACCAAGAGGGCTTAGGCTGGGTAGAATCAAGATGTTATATGGGTGGATAAACCATTATGTCTATGGTAACAAGTTAGTAGAAGAGGGATTTTAAGGATATAGGAAAAGGAATATATGGCCTCTCTTCACTTCATGAATTGGATGTGGAAACAATATACTTTATATTAGATAGTTTTTTATTTGACTGGGTGGGTAGACTAGTAGTATAGCCAGGATAGGATTTAATTTGCTAGTATAAGAAGGGGTAGATGACTGGCTATGACTGGTGGATGGATGATGTGAATGGGACTAGGTGGTAGGGAGGATAGGAGTAGATTGATGTGGATGGGTGCAAACTGAAGGTAATGTTAGGTGTATGGGTTCAAAGTTTATAGGATGTGGAGCGATCATCTCAAGGAGATGGGAAAAGAGTACATCCCTATTGGATATGAGGCATTTCTCAATTAGGGTATTGACTAAATATATTTTGGATGTCATGGATCAAGATGGGAGAAAGTAAATATGATGTTATTTTCTATCCCCAATTGGTAGGTACAAGGGATTGAATGGAAAGATTAAGGGATGAAGATGGGATGCATGGAACAAATTTAGACAAAGTGTTGCTTTAGTCTAATCTCAAGTTTGATTGGATATTTTGATGTGATTTATTGTGAGATGAGGTAAGACAAGATGAAGTAGACCAAATAAGGATGTGGGATATAATTTTGATGATTAAGGCTTGATTTGACTGAGTGAGCTATGATAAATTCTAAGACTTGACATGGGGTTAGATTAGCCCAAGAGACCAATTTTGACTAGGGTTTGATAAAGTAGACTAGTTCAAGGCTAAGATGATGTACTCAAGGGGAATGTGATGAATTGATTAATAGGATAATAATATGATGTGTGTATGAATCAAACTTGAGTTGATTTGGACATAAGCAAGCTTAAAATTGAGACCTTGATGTGGAAATAGCTATTCACCAATGTAGATGAAGACTAGCATAAGACTATAGACTTGATAAGATGACTAGTATTAATAAGGTTGAGAAGTTAAGGATGGGTTAGACTATGAATAGGATATATTATATATACAAGGGATAAGGTGACTATGCAAGACAAGGTCAAGATAAATGACTAGTTTGGACAGGGATCCTACGGATGAGTAAGACAAGATAAGGTGATATAAGGATATGGTGACAAAAAAGACTAGGATGTGACCTATATTGATTATAGATATAATGGATTTTAGTCTTAATTGATAATATGACACTCAATAAAATTAAAGCTAAGGTTAAGTGCAGAGAGTGAGGTTAGACTATGATAAGATATGATGGGGGATGCCAAGACTGGATTAAGGTATGTAAGTGATGGGGGTATGACTAGTGCTAGATAAATGAGACTCTAGACTAGGATGTAACTAAGATGAGAGGGATGATGAGAGATAGGATAAGATACAAGATGAGATGAGTTTAAATGGATGTACACAAATGTATAAAGAAAATATGTACGTAAGGATATTAATAAGGATATATAAGATGATGATATGTGAAAGAGATATAGATAGGTGTGTATAGGATTGGGTAAAAGGATGACTTAGCTCACAAAAAACATTGGTCTAACATAACACTCACCAAATAAAGAAAACCACAAACCTATCATTAGTAAACTAATTTAGGAATGTAACTCAATGACTACACTGTCTAATGGCTTCACAGGTGAGGTTGTAGGCTGGTAACCCATTATAGAATCTCCCAAACCCTCTCAACTCTATTTTCACATAATGGTCACTATGGGAGCTAATACTAACTCTGAAAACAAGTCCCTTGTTACAAATTAAGGTCCTATTCTAGGTTATATGGGCTCTCTAAGGGTGTCTTCGATATACACTAGGTACATGAGGCTCGACTCTATATAGGGTGTTGTTTAATGCTTGGGTTAGAGAGAACTCTTTCCTTTCATGGAAGACTTATATGGGGTAAATAACTTAGCTTAATGATAATTGTTCTCGATTTTTATCCTCTATTAGAATATGGAGTGTGGTTGAATGTGCAATGATGAAATATACATCACCAACCCCTACGACTATGAAAAGTTAATGGTGATCAAATCCACATCATGTTTCACCATATAAAAATAAGGGGAGGGTTTATTAGTGGATTTTTATCCTCCAAGACTCACCACTAGGATGTAGGGAAGGGAAAACACATCATTATAACCCTCAGGTATAAACAAACAAGTAAAAAGTTGATTAATTGATTAACTAAGTGTGATATATACAAGATGGTTTTTAAATTTCTAAAATATTTGATAGGTATCCTATAAAGCAAGTGATTAGTAATTTCAATTTGGAAATCTCGAGGGGTAATTGATAAGATAAGATGTTAGATAAAAACAAAAATGTGTCAAAATGTGACCTAAAAATCAAGTGAGATAAAACTACCACTGAATTTACCCCTAAAAAATGTTAGTCTAATAAGCCTCAATAAAAATGCTATAAAAAAATCATAGGTTTTACACTACAACTCTTTAAATCAGGGGCTAGGATGTGGGCGCCTGGGGGTGGTAACCCTCAGTGGAGTCAAGGGGTAGCACACCTTATGGGGTTTGGGGGTAGAGCCCCAAGTGTACTCCCTGATGCCAATAACTCTTTTAGTCTTACAAGATGCTTGGAATGGCTCAAAATTCATTGAATTTTGCCAAAAAGGAACACACTCAAAAATAAGAATTTGAAAGCAAATAGAGGGTTATTAGTTTATCTTAGTAAATCTAGTGGATGATTTTATAAAAATGATGTTAGTAGACAAATGACATTAATGGTTTTGACTCTTTACATGCTTTGGCCAATGAACCTATAAAGAAAATGATGTTAGTGATTTGACCGATTTAGTCTTTGATGGTCGTGCCTTGCAAGTTATAATTAAAAATGTGCTTCTACTTGTATGATTTCCTATTAAAATTTGACAAAAGAGATTATCTCTAAATGTTATTATAAAGTTAAAAAACTATATATATATATATATATATATTATACATAGATAAAAAGATTTATTGTATTTTGTGGTTTTTCTATATTTTTATTGTTATTATTATTTTATTTATATAATTAGTAATTAATTTAATTTAGATATTAATGTCCACAAAGGCCAAGAATGACCTATGGCACAGAAAAGACAATACATGAACTAGTACATAAAGGGAGTGCCAAAAACATCTCCAAAAATAGAAATAAGAAATAACAAATCAACTACTAGAAGGTTGAAGAACTTGAAAACAATAGAATGTATGTTGTCTAAAAAATCTAGACCAAGTTTTCTATGCATGAGATCTCTTAATATTCTTGAAATTAGTTATTTGGAAGTAAAAATTGATATGCTTGTAATTATTTGTATTTGAGGACTTCAATTTGAGTGTTCTTTATCGGAGTTGAAGTGTCTCATGAATAAACAAATCTAAACATTTTTGATCTTCATATCGACTGAGACTCCTTAAACATCCATTAGAATCTCTAAAAAGACAATGGAATATACCATGAATTCATAGTATATGGGACACTTGAAGATAAAATGCTCTTCACTTTCAGGCTCTAGAAAACATAACTAACATATATGTTCATGTTGTGGTTCTATCCATAGTGGGTGAGAGAAAATGTGAAACTGAGATAAAGGGATCCTTAGACATGAAGGCAATAACTTCTTCATGTATTCAAAAATTTTATTTTGATCTTCATGGAAGGAGGAATAACATTGAAAATAGTGAAGAAGTTTTTATTTCAAAGGTTCTTTTGAAGCAAACCATGTAGCTTTCAAATAAGACTTAGGTGAGTTTTTATTGTATACCCCTATTAACATCATGTTTAGTGAGTTAAGAAGTGTTGATAGAAAACCCAATAGGAGGGAGTATTTCAATATCAATATTCAACTTCTAAAGGAGAGTCATAACTCTTGCATACCAATAAGATTTGCATCCTTTTTTGACAAGTTGCATAGAAGATTGGAATGCCAAATATGAATACCTATTCTAATGAGAAAAAGAATCTACCATGCATCAGAGCCTATGCGAAATAGTGATATTATTGAAAATCAAAGAGATAAAGAGAGGATAAATCCCAAATTCTATAAGAATAACTAAGTGAGGAATCATTCTTTGGATTGAATATTCTTTGATAACATGGAAATGAAAACTCTTTCCATATGGTTTAAATCATTCTGTCTCAAATATAGACCCCAAACATCACATCCATATAATAGTGCTAGTGTGACCAATATATGAAAAATTTGAATCTTTGTTTGAATATCTTGAAATTAGAGCTGAAAACATTATCTTTACAAGGTTGTCAATGTTGCATACCCTTTGCTCAGTCTTGGTTCTATTGATAGAACAAAGCTAAAAGGTAGTCCAGAGAAAACTACACCCAAGTAGGTGTAAGAGTACACCACCTCAACCTATTTTCCTTTGTACATCAGATTTATTATAGATGCTACTTTCTTGGTTGTATTAAATTCCATGATTTTTTTTCTTTACAAGATTTACTTCAAGGCCTTTCTTATCATAAAATTGCTCAATGCATCAAGCTGATTTTGAATTTTGTAATTAAGTGTGAAAGCAAAATAATGTCATCTATAAACAATAAAATAGAAATGTAGATCCAAAATAGGCTACAACCATTCATGCTACCTAAGTCTGTAGAGATAAGATTCTCTAATTCATCAATATAGAGCTCAAAAAGTATAGGTGAGAGTGAAAAACCTTGTTTACATGCACATTTATTATCTATTACTAAACAAAAAATAGGAGTCTACTAGTATAAATATTTTGAAAATCTTGTTTGGTGGTCAAATCCTTAAAAATCTCACCTCTTACATTCTTATAATCCTAATTTTTTGGATACTAATGAATACTTAGATAAAATAACTTTTGTTGGAGATCCTGTTGATGCCTAGATGTGTACCATAGGTTCTCAACATGTTTAAGAAACATTTCTCATTTTAGAATTCAAAGAATTAAATGCATGAGTTATGGGTTACAATAATCCTGTTACCTATTGGTGGAATAAAGGTAGAATAAATGACTATTTCACAATATTTATATTAAGTGGTGGTTGGGAACTACTATGGCTAAATAGTAGATCTATGTAAAATACATAGTATGCTAAGCTAAGGATGATGAATTATTATCAAGGACTAATCTAAGATGGATATTTACAATAATCATTAAAATAAGGTGATCTATTTCAAAAAAGAGTAAAAGGAAGGGTAGGGTAGAAAGAAAGACATTGTTGGTCCTGTTTTAGATATTATGACAAAGTTTAGATTTCATCTAGATATGTATTTAACCAATGTGTAACATGAAAAAACTTAAGCCCAAATTACATCACACAATAGGTAGACTTCTAAGGAATATGAGAAATAATGCATATCAAAACCAAGCTTACTTTAAATATTTACTCCTATAAGTAGATAACTAATGCACATCTACAAATGTAAAGCAAATAAAATGAAGCAAACTAAAAAAACTTCAATTAACCTAGCATTAACATAAGTTAACGACTCTAAAATCAAATTTACACACCAATAATCCATAAGAACCACTCAAATATGAAAGTGAAACCAGACAATTGAGAGAGGAACCATATAACACTTCACATAAGAAAATAATGGACAATATTTGTAGAATTCCTTGATTGTATTAAATGCTCAAGATTTACAAAATAATTTGGTTCTAAGAACTCCCTTCTCTTTACAAATGACAATGATCCTTTTATAAGATGTAAGGAAGCATGTCGATCGGTGATATCAAGTTACATTTGAACATGTGTCTTTTCTATTATATTATAGAACAAATGTCTTTTCTAATGAACTGACCTATAGACAATGTGCTCTTATAAATTGCATATGTCTTTAAAAAAATAATATATTATTTCAAAATATCATACAATGTTGGTTACCTAGGAATATTCTTATTTCACCTAACTTAAGACCCACTGGATGCTGCCAAATTTTTATGGTTCCCTGATACTCTTGGCCTAGTACAAGCATGTTCCCATCTTCCAAATGTTAACAGTGATCTAATGGTGTAATTAGTCAAACATTATGATCTTAGATCCCAACCCTTCATAATACCAAGTCTGTAGGGTCTTTTATTTGACCCATTGCACTCATATAACTTTGACATGGCATTTCCATGGCATTCTAGGTCATTCTATTCATCACTGTCCAAGAAATGACCATTGCCTTTTAAAATTTACATCTTAGTTTACTATATTAAAATTAACATCCTTCTGACCATCATTTGACATCCTCAAGAACATCTTTAATGGTCACATGACCATTAATTTTAAACACATGATTTAGGGTCTTTATTATGTTAAATTTAATGTCCTCATGATCGTCATTTGATGTCCACATGAATGTATTTGAAAATTGCATGAACGCTAATTTTAACATAGTTATGAGGATTGTCTACCAAGCTTCCACTTGTCATCTTCCAGTTTGCTCTACATTCTACATGTGCCATGTGTTGACTGCTCGATACTTATAGGCTCTTTGTACTGGGATCTATAATTATACCACATGGCAATCCTGTAGGCCTTCTAACTATTCAATGTGGTCTCACTCCGTTCGATGAAGATGGTTCAAATCAATGCTGGTCATTGATTTCCAAGGTGCTCAATCTTTAGAATGGGGTCTACCACTTGAATTTTTAGTCATTGATCATACTCCATTCAATCTGGTCCCTCTGCTTAAATATATGTCATAGATTGGGATTTGATTAGTTGAATGTGATTAGTCCCTACCTTCAATGAAATGTTAGGATTCAAAAGTTAAGATAAAAAGGATTAAGCTAAGTTTGAAATAAATAAAATGGACCTTTAGAATTTAAAAGGGACTTAGCATAAAGACTTTGGACCATGGTTTATTCGTATTAATAAATATGAATATTTTTGTCTAAGGTTTTTATGCTAAGTCTGCAACATATAAAAAGGACCTAGGCACGATAATTTTAGACCAAGGTAATGAACACAAAACAAAAGAGATCTCATTTAAAATGACTTAGCATAAAGTCTTAACCTATGGTATCATTGTATAAATAAATACGATGGAACTTTGGGATAAGGCCTTAGGCTAGGTAATAAAAGTGACCTTGTATTTTTAGTTGGATCATGCTAAGATAAAAGGGACCATGTGATATAAAATAGAACAAGTGTATAATTTTTAGCCTAAGGTTTGGTTGTGTTGAAAAACACAACCAAGCCTTAAGATAAAAATTAAACTAAGACCATGGTATTATTAATTTGTTTATCAGAGTTATTGCCAAGGTCCAAATAACGTGAATGAAATGGTCAAATGATCATACGAGATGAAGCTGGTGCACACCACAAAGAAGCTAAAGCAAAGTGAAATCACTGAAAGAGATAATTTTCAAAAGACAAATAGGATCAAAACCCAATATTTGATTAACTTAAGATGGCCAAAGTGAAGAATACATATAGGAGAGCATGTAAGTAACTCCTCCACAAAAGGTGGTCAAAGCACCCCAAGAATAGACTGTAACTCCTCCATGAAAGGTGGTGACAAGGTGATAAGAATAGAGAAGTAACTCCCATACCCAAAATAGCCAGTCAAAGGAGTTACTTATGACATTCTTATGACACCTATGACACATCTATGACGCACATATCCACATAAGCTAGCCTATCCCACAAATGTAGGAAAATTCCATGTATGCACAAATAATATTACCTAATTAAATAATAGGTAAAAATAAAAACCTACACTAACACCCCCCCATAAGTGTAGCTTAGGTGGGCAGTGTGGAAATATAAAATGGGTCCTGGCAACTAGGCCTGATGAGGTACCCATGTACAAATGTAATCTCCCATAAGATAGAGAAAATGAGAAAACCCGTAGGAAAAAACTCCCCCCCAAAAGAGAGACATAAAAGAAATGAAGAGGCTAGTTCCCCCCCCCCCCCAAAGATGATGCTGCTACAGATGTGGACCACACCCCAAGAAGAGCTCGTAGATGAGTGAAATTGCGTTTGGTGAAAGGTTTGGTGAAGATGTTTGCAACCTGCTCCAAAGACTAGAAAAATATCAAGTCAATGACCTAACTATGAATAAGCTCCCGAATGAAATGCATGTGAATCTCTATGTGCTTGGTCTGCTAGTGTTGAACTGGATTCCTGTAAATGTAAATGGTACTTTGGTTATCACAAAAAATGATGGTGGGTTGTCAGATGGGAATGCCAAACTCAAAAAAAATCCCTTGAAGCCAAATAGCCTCAATAGCTACATTAACAACTCCCCTGTACTCTGCCTCTGTGGATGATATAGCAATAGTATTTTGCTTCTTGCTAGACCAACTGATAGGACTAGAATCTAGAGAGAATTTGTAACTAGAAGTGGAATTATGAGTCTGTGAATGGCCAGTCTAGTCTAAATTTGTATATCCAACCAAGTCAACCTCTATGCCAAATATATAATGAATCCTGTATCTATGTGAAACCTATATGTAATTCAAGATCCTCTTAGCTACTTTCCAATGCAGATCATGAGGTTCCTTCATAAATATGGAGACAAGTCCCACCGCATATGATATGTCAATCCTAGTGTGAGTCAAGTAGATGAGACTACCAACAAGTTGTCGATACCGAGTGGCATCAACCAATGGTGAAGAATAGTCAGCCTTAAGCTTGACTCATGATAGAAAGGGAGTCAGAGATGGCTTGAAATCAGCCATGTGAAACTAAGCCAATAAGTCAAGAGCATACTTAGGCTATGCAGGAGAAATCCCTAAATTTGACTATGAGATCTCAATGCCAAGGAAGTAGTGCAACAAACCCAAGTCTGCCATTTCAAATATATCCTGGAGAGATGCCTTCATCGCTACAATAGTCGATGAATAACTCCCAGTGATCAAAAAGTCATCAACATATAGAACCAAAATCAAGAGCGAATCATCCTGCCATAAGAAGTAGACATTGGGGTTAGAATGACACCTAGTGAAACCCATTGGGAGAAGGAAGGAATCCATCTTGGCATACCAAGCCTGAGGGGCCTCTTTGAGGCCATAGATAGATTTCCTGAGTCTGCATACTAAGGAAGAATCCTAAATAAATCCTAGCGGGTGCTCCATGTAGATCTCTTCCTCTAGGTCTCCATGAAGAAAGGCACTCTTCACATCCATTTGGTGCATATCCTAACCATGTGCTATGGAAATAGCCAAGGTGAGTCAGATAGAAGTCATCTTTGTAATGGGTGCAAAGGTCTCTGAGTAGTCAATGCCTACCACCTGTGAGAAACCCTTGGCAACCAGTCATGCCTTGTACCTATCAACCGACCCATTTGCTGCAAACTTGGTCTGATATATCCACCTACATCAAACCATCTTCCTTCCCTTAGGAAGTGAAGTCAAGTCCCAAGTGTGATTTTTTATTAAGGAAGAATATTCTTCCTCCATAGCACTATCCCACTCAGGTACTCCCAATGCCTGTCAAAAAGTCTATGGATCTAAAACTGAGGCAAAGAAGGCATGTGGATCTCTCTGAAAATCCCCCTAATACGTATGTCATCTACAGGATCTCCTACCCAAGTGCCAACACTCTCAAGTGTCTATCTGGCCCAAAGTGGCCTAGAAGTGGGCGAGTCAGGTGATAACTCCTCATCCTTTAACTGACTAGAGGTGGATGACTCTGCATCACTGTCCTCATTTTCTGAACTCAAAGAAGAAGAAGATGTCTCTAGCTCAGGAACCTACTGTGGCTGATCTTAATCTAAGGAATCATCATGAAGAAGTAGATCCAATGAGAGAGAAGAAGTGCCAAGTGTTGAGTCTCTAGGACTCTCCTAAAAGTGGACACTTCTCTTAATGAACAACTCATGAGTGGTCAGATCTAGAAGGTGATACCCCTTAACACCATCTAGATATCCTACAAAGATGCAAGGCTTGGATTGACGTTCCATAGCTTTGCATTTCTTCTTCAGTATGCGAGCCATGGCTAGGGATCTAAAAACCCTAAGGTGCTCAACATCAGGTTTCCTTTTATGCTAAGCTTTAAAGGGTGTTATCCCTTTTAAAGCTTTGTGAGGAACCCTATTTTGAATGTAGCAAGCACAATTGATGGCTTCAGCCTAGTACTGTGGTGCTAAGGATTTGGAGTGAATCATATAGCTACCCATCTCTTTCAAGAACCTATTTTTGCATTCTGTAACCCCATTATATGAAGGACTATAAGTGACTGTGTGTTGCAAATCAATCCCCTCTATGGTGCAAAACTACTCAAACCTGTTGCTGACATACTCCCCTCCATTATCAGTTTGAAGAACCTTGATGGATTTCTCACTCTATTTCTCAACAAGAGCCTCGAAGTCTCATAAATTTTTAAACACTTTAGACTTTTGTTTGAGAAAATATATCCAAGTGTGCCTAGAGAAATCATCAATGAAAGTGAGGATGTACTTGGCCCTTGTGAAAGATGGTTTGGGAAAGGGTCCTGATACATCACTGTGGACTAACTCCAAAGGTTGTGAAACCCTCCAAGCTTTACCTTTGTCAAATTTTGCTTTGGGATGCTTCCCAAGGGAGCACCCCTTACAAAGTCCTTTTGAGAATTAGACACGAGGCAAGCCAATGACCATGTCATGTTTGCAAAGTTGCTCAAGGTAGCAGTAGTTAAGGTGGCCAAACCACTCATGCCATAATTTGCTAACTCCATCTGAATGAGTCAACAATGCTGTTGGAGAAGAATCAGGTGCAAAATGTGAGAAGGTGTATAACCTTGCCTGGTGATCTGCCCTACCCACTGCCACTATAGTATCATTATGCAACTCCCTGATAGCCACTAAATCTGGTGAAAACTCAACTCTCATGCCCTGACCAATGTAAGTGATTTGGTACACTAATAGGAGATTGGTTGAAAAAGAAGGAACACTTAGAACATTATTGAATGTTCCTCCTTCCATTTCAGCTAACCCTCTCCTTGCAATGAAAATTGATGTGTCATCACCCAAACTAATTGAAATCATGCTACAAGGCTCTAAAGATGAAAACTGAACTAGGGAAGAGCCCATATGGTGAGAATCACCCGAGTCAATGACCCATGAAGATGTAGAAGCTACTGTAGCTACAAGGGCCTTGCCCTTTTCTTTCTCCTTACCCTTGCCTTTTGCCTCAGTAGAATCTTGGGTAGATGAATTCTGCTTGATGGACTCAGGATCACCTATGTTGTGCTTCTCTAGAAGATGAGTTAGGTGATCTATTTGTTTCTTCATGCATTTATGTTCATCATACCCTGTCTTCTTAAAATAGGCACACTTAACCTTCTCCTTCTTAGGTTTAACATTGGAGGAGGAAGACTCAGTGTTGTTTTTGGCAAGATTGTTTTTTTCTTTCTTCTTCTCCTAGTCCTTGTTCTTTTTCTTCTTCTCATTTATTAAAGTCTTATCCTTACCATTTCCAGCTATCAAAGCTTGGGGTTGAGTAGACTTCATTATTCCCATTTTAATTAGCTTATCTTGCTCCCTAGTCAGGTCAATAATGAATGAATCCAAAGAAGGCATTTTCCATGTAGTGCCAAGGGCACTTTTTGTGGCATGGAAAGTGGAGACAAAGATTGAATAGCTTGGACCTAACTTAGTGAGAATAGAAAGGATGAGTTGATCATCTTTCTTCTCTATCATGCATTCTTTCAATTACAATCTAAGGGCCTTAAACTGAGTGAAGAAGTCCTGTAGGGTGTCAAAGTTTCTAGGACTTAGACTTATGAGTTTGTTTTCGAGCTCATGACCTCTCATCTCATCAAGTTTCCCAAATAAGACTTCTAAGGTGTCCCATATGTATTTGGGAGTCTTGGTAGTTTATAAATGGAAGAGAAGTTTTGGATACACGGACAAGCTTAGTAATCCATAGGCTTCATCACTACGGTTGTACCACTTGACCTTTTTAGCATTAGTGCTGGGTTCTACTTCAGTACCCATGGTGATCCTATACAACCCTTTGCTTCTAAGAATGATTGACATTTTAACCTTCCATTCATGATAGTTGAAGGGTGTTAGGGGTTTAAGTTGAAAAGAATCCATTTTAAGCTAAATTTATGTGAAGTTATGTTGATTGCAAGTTTGTGAAAGTATGCAAAAAAGAGAAAGATAACAGAAGTAAACAAAGTGCTGAAAGACAATCACACCCCCCGTGAAATGTTGAGCCCCCCCACCCAATATGCAAGTGCACACTAAAAATACATCAGACTCACCCAAAAATGCATCTTAGAGCAATATGTGCAAGTCAAGTTAATAACCCAAGCAAATAGGACATCAGACCCAACCGAAAATGCGTCCTGAGAGACCCAAATTTTTGGCATTTTATAAAGTAGTGCATTTTTGACAATTATCTAGCCTAAGTTGTGGAAAATTCAAAACTAAGCACTTTTTAAAAATATGGCACTTGAATCTGAGCTACCATTTGCAAGATTTTAAAGTTTTAATTTCTCATAAACTAGTAAGTTTGAAAAAAACAACATTAAAATATTAAAAAAATGCCTGTTTTGAGAGAGAAAGTGGCCTTTCAACCACTCATTGAACTCGACACGAAGAAAGGAATCCAAAAGAGATATTTTTGAGGGGGAATTGGCCACCTGCCAACTTGGGCCTCACCCTTCTTCTTCGACAGGCAAAAACTCAAACATTTGCTCCTTTTAAAAATATTTTCAACTCACTTGTTTTTCAACGTACTAAATGACACTGTAAAGTCATTAAAGTTAGAAAACATATAAAAATCAATTACCAAATGAGATGGACACTGGGAATGGGCCCACCAAGGAGAAAAACACCAAAAAAGGACATTAATGTGGAATATACCAAATTTTCTAGCTGCTATCCAAAAACTACACTTTTCTAGCAAAAAAGATGATGCCAAGGTGGGATAAAGAGTCCCCAAGCCGCTCAAAATGTGTAGATTTGATGCAAGGAGTAGAAATGTGATGCCAACTTGCTGGGAAAAGACTTTTTGCTGCTGCTGAAAGTGCCAAGCTACTGGAGAAAAATTCCTGACGGTTGTAAAAGGATGCCAAGTGCACCTGGTCAGATCTCAATGCAAGAGAACAGCAAAAACATCAATGCCTCCCTTTACTAGACAATGCCAAAGTAGTAAAAACCAATGCCAAGTGAAGATTTGGAAGAAAGAAAGTTTAGCCAGATGTGCAAAGATCTCTCTTTTTCTATAGAATGCCAAAAAAAGAATTCCACTGCCTTTGCTAATGCCACAATAGATCAAGGATTCAAAGAATGGCAAGCAACTGTTAGGATAGCTCTGATACCTTATCAGAGTTGTTGCTAGGGTCCGAATAATGTGTATGCAATGGTCAAGTGATCACATGAGATGAAGCTGGTGCACACCACAAAGAAGCTAAAGCAAAGTGAAATCACTGAAAGAGATAATTTGTAAAAGACAAATAGGAGCAAAACCCAATATTTGATTAACTTAAGATGGCCAAAGTGAAGAATACATATAGGAGAGCATGTAAGTAAATCTTCCACAAAAGGTGGTCAAAGTACCCCAAGAATAGACTGTAAATCCTCCATGAAAGGTGGTGACAAGGTGCTAATAATAGAGAAGTAACTCCCATACCTGGAATAGCCGGTCAAAGGAGTTACTTATGACATTATTATGACACCTATGACATATCTATGACACACATCTCCACATAAGCTAGCCTATCCCACAAATGTAAGAAAACTCCATGTATGCAAAAATATATAATATTTCCTAATTAAATAATAGAGAAAAATAAAAACCTTCACTAACATTGTTCCAGCTTAAACTTAAATAAATAAAAATGTTCTCACAAAATTTAAATTTGAATTAAAAGGTCCATATAACACATTAGTCTAGGGTTTCAAAAATATGCATTTAATTAATCAATTATAGATAAAGGTTAATAAATGATCAATTTAACATTAAAGCACAAAAACCTTAAGCATGCTCAACCCTAAATAGGCTCCATTAAACCTACAACCTGAAACACAAATATTTGATGTCAACACTTTAGATAAGATTAAATCAAAATCATAAACAAATAAGTCAGTCAAACCATGGTGTGGATGATATTTAAAAGATAATGTGCAAACATGCTAATGACACTCTGATCAAGTGAATTTTCAATTTCAAGGCACAAATTTACATAATTTGACACATTGATCCCCATTTTTTAGAAGTGAGGGTATATTGACCTCAATAAATGGCAACTTTTGGGGGGAACATATCAATATGTTAGAATTCACATAGACTCTAGTTCAGACAAATAATTAAGCTACTTATTCCATTTTATCAGGCACCATTATTAAAATCAATTCATGGTTAGAACAAATATTGCACATGCAAAATTAGGATCAAACATCAAAACTCAGTCATGCTGTGTGTGTGCTTTGATTCCACTTATTGATTGTCAAGGATTTAGAGAACAACTTTCATGTTCATAGATTTAATCATTAACACTAACTTTTATCATGTTGGAATATTCATTAATAATCTCAAAGAAGGCTTTGGCATTGCTTTGCTACTATCTGGGCATCCATAACCCTGACAAAGATGCCTTTAGTTCCATTCAAGACCTTATTCCACTACCAGCCAAGTGTCCATAACTCCAATGGAGATTCTAGACTCACCTTTGCTTGGAAATCCTTTAATTTTGAAATAAGCTCTTATTTTTGTATTTTTAGATCATTTTGGCTATATAGCAAAGGCTGAGAACTAGGTTATCTAGGTTTAGGGATTGGGTCAAGCATTTAATTTTTAGACAATCATCCTTAGTTGTAAACTTT
The DNA here is from genome assembly GCA_037957365.1 of Torreya grandis. NCBI lineage: Eukaryota > Viridiplantae > Streptophyta > Pinopsida > Cupressales > Taxaceae > Torreya > Torreya grandis. The sequence continues at coordinate 2,773,985 of JARHVA010000303.1, read as the reverse complement.
GTCCCAAGCAACTAATGTTTTTTTGTGCAAACATGACTATGTCCTAATAGTTTAAGCTTTCATCCTACACATGTAATCCTTCTTAAAACTAAGCTTAGATTAGAACAAGGTTTAAAATCACAAAAAATAATTAAGTTATCCATCAGTCTTTACCAATTTCTCTAAATTACAACATTAAGCTCATATTTCAACAATCCATGATCAACCAAAGTTGAGAAGTCATACCTACATTACTAAATTGTAAAGCTCTTGAGCAGTCTAGATAAAACTTGAGCTGAGAATTATCCAAAAGGACTTATTTAAAAGCAAGGAACAAAGCAAGAAAAAACAAATAAATATAAACATGCACTATATACAAACAAGGAACAAGAAGAAAAAAGCAAAAAATAAAGAACAAGAAAGAAACTAAACTAATCCCTACACTAACTACATAAAGTACTTACCTCTAGGATCAAATGGAAAACTATTTACTCTACTACAAAACCTTGAAGTTTGAATGCTTCCCTTTAATAACTTTACCCTACAGATAGGGGCATTTGGATGTTTAGGTCTTCTAGATGGTGCAGTTTGGGTTCTTATACAAATTCTTAGGTATATGGATTGAAGATATGGATCTAAGACCCAGTCATCTCTTCCCAGATTCTTATAATTTACAATAGGAGTGCTAGTTCTGCATTACCCATAGATAAGTAGTGGCTTATATCATCTTCACTCAATAATGGTAGCTTGGCTATTATCTTTAGACTGGTGTCTTCATTAGGTTCTTTTTGAGGTGGACATGGACTACCGATATTTATACCAAAATCTTCCAATTCATCCCAAAAGGCTTCTTCATCTTGATCAACTAAATGGATTTTATCAATAATCTCATCATTAGAAACATGTTGGTCATATATTTCTGACCCTTTGATGGGATCATATGACAATTCTTGAATTGATTCACTTGCTTCATCTTCATCCTCGATGAAGGAAGACATCTCTTCTATCTAATTAGGTTCTATCTTATCTTGGTTTAGGACCTCTAAAATAAAAACTTCTTCTGGGAGCTTTAGATCATTGGTGAAATCCTCAGATGAGGCATCCATGTGTTATTCTATCCCATCATCTACCATATCTAACTCTTTGATTCCATTTAAGAAATCATGGTATGACCTCTGCTAGTGATCATATTCTTCAGGGGTATTCTCCATTTCATAAATAAATCTACATGGGGTATCATTCTAGCTACCCTCTAAATAAACATCATTGTGTAATTGATCCATATCCATTTCTAGAAACTCTTCTTCTTCATCTATAGATGTTCTGATGATGATGTCTTATTGATCCTTAATTACAATCTCTTTTTCATCTTTAGGAATATGAGTCACCTCAGATGCAACTTCCTCAATTGGCTCATCTTCATATTCATCCTCAAATGGAAAATCCAAAGCCTCTATCATGAAACCTTGTGATGTCTTTGTAACACTAGATGTCCCTGTAGTAAAGTCTTGATTATGCACAATTTTAGAGATTCCAAAAATATTGTAATGATCAGCCAAAACAATATCATCGAAACTTATTTGTATGTTTTTAGTTGATCCATTATTATTGTTTGGATGTCTATTAAACCTTTGAGAACCATAGTTTCTGTTAGATCTTTCCCTTGTATTTCCTAACTATTTTTGTAACTAAAGAAAGTGCTAAGTTTTTAGACCATTTCTAATATCAAGTCATTTAATTTTTTTGGTGTCTCCAACTCATGAAATGGAGCATTATTACTAGATGTGGGCATTAGAGTTCTATGATTTTATGGATGAAATCCACTAGAAATGCTATTTAAGAGCTCTAGGTTTTGGCCAAGATATGTATGACTCAAGGGAAAATGGTTTTGAATCAGTGTTAAAGTAGATATACTAGATATGATGTTATAAATGGTCCAATTTGAATTGACATTAGTCGTAGAATATGCCATCTGACCCTGAGGCTGCATTTGGTCATTAATGATAACAACTTCAGAATAGGATTGGGTCAATGTGTTTATGACTAGAAGAGACTGTTTTAAGAGCATGGAGGTCATGGGATCTATAACAGCCTGATTGGGTCTATAAGGGGCTATGTTCTACTGAGCATTTTTTGGAACCAAGCGTTAAGGGATCTAATTGTTTCATTAACATCCCTTTTAATTATGATGAACTACTGATAAAAATCATAGGGAATAATAATATTGACAAATTGATCAATGAAAATATTTTTAAAGTCATTCCAACTAGTAATTCAATCCTTTAGAAGGTTAAGAAACCATTCATAAGTGATATTTTTAAAAGTAAATGGAAATAACCTATAGGCTACATCTTCATGAGTCACATTCAACAATCTTAGAGAAACTTTGAAACTTATAACATGATCTTCATCTATGACAACATTAGGATTGAAAGAGGGTAAATACCTTTTAGTATTTTGAGGAAGATCATGCATTATACCTGGTACATTGATTGAAGAACCACCAAAATAAACCATACCTTGAACACATGAGTACTTTGAACTAGTAAAGTATTTGAGACTTTGGGAATTTATCTCACCTAAGCCTTGCCTTGGGCAATTCTAGCATGTGAATTTGAAACCTATTTAAAATACAACATATCAAACTGATCTTTGCAAAGAATAATAATTAAGTTTGCACGTTAAGCTAATTTTGCATAAATATATGTAAAACAGGACTATCTTTAACTAAGTAAGATCTAAGATACATCTAGATTGATGAAGGATCAGTTTCTTTACATCTCTAAGCTTGAATAAAGTCAAATTTGGATCGAACTCGTCAATCTTTGTACAAAATTTTTGTTAGTAATCTTAAACATGGGAATACACAAAAAATGAAATACCTTTGCATGAATGTCTATGGATCTCAAAGAATATCAATCTTAGACTAAAGGAAGCCCAAAGACTAGTCTAAAACCATAAATATTGATTATCTTTACACATTTATGCTAAAAAAGCACAAATAAGCAAAGAGTACACCAATCTTTGGACATAATTCACCAAAACAAGTAATGATTCTACAAATTCATAAGGATCTAACTTAAGGCCCTCCTTATAGCACCAACGAAGCTCCTCCTGTTGATGCCTAGATGTGTACCATAGGTGCCCAAAGTGTTTAAGAAACACTTCTCATTTTAGAATTTAAGGAATTCAGTGCATGAGTTACAGGTTACGGTAATCTTGTTACCTACTAGTGGGATAGAGGCAAAACTAGTGATTGTTTCACAATATTTATATTAAGTGGTGGTTGGGAGCCACCATGGATAAATACTATATCTATGTAAAATATGAAGTATGCTAAGCTAAAGATGATGAATTATGATCAAGGAATAATCTAAGAACTAATCTAAGATGGATATTTATAATGATCATTAATCTAAGGTGATCTAGTTTAAAAAAGAGCAAAAGGAAGGGTAGGGCAAAAAAAAGATGTTGCTGGTCTTGTTTTAGACATTATGACAAATTTTATATTTCATCTAGATATGTACTTAAATAGTTTGTAACATGAAACATATTAAGCCTAAATTACATCATGCATCATACAAACTTCTAAGGAATGTGAGAAATAATGCAAATTAGAACCAAACCTACTTTAAAGATTTACTCCCATAAGCAGATAACTAATGCACATCTAAAAATGTAGAGAAAATAAGATGAATCAAATGAAGAAACCTTCAATTAACCTAACATTAACACAATTAATGAATTTTTAATCAAATTTGCACACCAAGAATCCATAAGAACCATTCAAATCTTAAAGTGAGACTAGACAACTGAGAGAGGAATCATATAGCACTTCACACAAGCAAATACTGGGTAATATTTTTAGAATTCCTTACTTTTATTAAATGCTCAAAGTTTACAAAGAATTTGGTTCTAAGAACACCCCTCTCTTTAAAAATGACAATGATCCTTTTATAAGATGTAAGGAATCATGTCGATCAGTGATATCAAGTTACATTTGAACATGTGTATAGGATAGGTGTCCTTTCTCCTATATTATAGAACAATTTATCTTTTCTAATTAACTAACCTATAGACAATGTGCTATTATAAATTGCAAATGTCTATACAAAAATAATATCCTATTTTTAAATATCATGTGATGTTGGTTATATAGGAATATTCTTATTTCACCTAACTTAGGACCCACTGGCTACTGCAATATCTTTATGGTTCCTTGATGCTCTTGGCCTAGTATAGGCATGGTCCCATCTTCAAGATTCTTGATGATAATAGTGTTCTAATGGTGTAATTAGTCAAATATTATGAGCTTAGATCCCAACCCTTCATAGTATCAAGTCTTTAGGGTCTTTGATTTGGCCCATTGCACTCATATAGCTTTGACATGGCATTTCCATGGCATTCTAGGCTATTCTATCCATCACTATCCAAGAAATGACCATTGCCTTTTAAAAATTGGATCTTAGTTTACTATGTTAAAATTGACATCCTCATAACCATAATTGTATGTCCATATAAATGTATTTTATGGTCACATGACCATCATTTTCAAACACATGATCTGAGCTCTTTATTATGTTAAATTTGATGTCCTCATGATCATCATTTTAACATCTATGGAAACATATTTGATGGTCAAATGATCATTAATTTTAATATAGTTATGGGGATTGTCTACCAAGCCTACCACTTGTCATCTTTCGATTCGCTCTACATTCTAAATGTACCACATGTCAACTACTCGATGCTTCTGGGCTCTTTGTACTAGGCTCCATGGTTATGCCATTTGGTAATCCTATGGGCCTTCTGACTATTCAATGTGGTCTTTTTCTGTTCTATCAAGATGGTTTAAATCAACACTAGCCATTGATTTCCAAAAGGTGCTTGGTCTTTAGAATGGGGTCCACTGCTTGACTTTTCAGTTACTGATCACACTTCATTCAATTTGGGTCCTCCGCTTAAATGCATGCCATATATTGGGATCCAAGTAGTTGAATGTGATTGGTCCCTACATTAGATGAAATTTTAGGCTTTGAGACTTAAGATGAAAAGGATTAAGATATGTTTGAAACAAATAAAATGGACCCCAAGAATTTAAAAGGGACTTACCATAAAGACTTTGGACCATGGTTTATTCATATTAATAACTACAAATATTTTTATCTAAGGTTTTTAATCTAAGTCTGCAACATATAAAAAAGGACCTCGAGAATAATAAAAGGACCTAGGCATGATGATTTTTGACCAAGGTGATGAACATAAAAAAAAAGGGAGCTCATGAAAATTGACTTAGCATAAGGTCTTAACATAGGGTTTCATTGTATAAATAAATACGATGGAACTTTGGGATAAGGCCTTAGGCTAGGTAATAAAATTGACCCTACATTTTTAGTTGGATCATGCTAAGATAAAAGGGATAATGTGATATAAAATAGACCAAGCATAAAATTTTTAGCCTAAGGTTTGGTTGTGTTATAAAACATGACCAAGCCTTAGGATAAAAATTAAACTAAGACCATGGTATTGTTAATTTATTCCCACTTAAACTTAAATAAAAAGGCTCCCACCAAATTTAAATTTGAATTAAAAGGTCTAGGTAAAACATTAGTCTAGGGTTTTAAAAACATAAATTTAATTAATCAATTATAGATCAAGGTTAATAAATGATCAATTTAACATTGAAACACAAAAACCCTAAACATGCTCAACCCTAAATGGGATCCATTAGACCTGCAACTTGAAACACAAATATCTAACATCAACACTTTAGATAAGATTAAAGAAAAATCATGAACAAATAATTCAGTTAGACCATGGTGTGGATTATCTTCAAAAAATAATGTGCAAACATGCTAATGACACTCTTATCAAGTGAATTTCTAATTTTAAGGTACAAATTTACATAATTTGACACATGGGTGCCCATTTTTTAGAAATGGGGGTATGTTGACCTCAACAAATCCTAGATTGGCATATCAGTAAGGCAAATCTACATGTAAACAATTAATTAATATGAAGATGATCATTGGAAAATAACTTGTGCCATTAATGCTAAATAAATTCTTTGAATCTTGAAAAATGTACGTGCATTTCTCTAGCTGAGAGGAGGAAGTGTTGAACAACATCATGCCACATTCACATTAGTGATGGGAATATTGAGTGTTATTAATGATCTCAACCTTCCAACGACCTCATTTATATGTACACAAGATCTTCAAGACTAGGATAAATGTAGGATATAGATAAAAATAATCTTCAAATAAATATGCGAACTATTTGACAAAATGTCTCAAATACAGTCTATAATAACACAAAATAGATCACTATAGCAACATATTAACTCAAATAATAAAGCAAAATAGATCATTAGGACAACATATTGATGAGTAACTATATGTAATAAATTAATAAAATTATATATATATATATATATATATATATATATATATATATATATATAACACTACTAATTATTAAGTGAGATTCAACAATGAACTGTATCAAATTGCCTAATATAATCAGAAACAAAGATAAGAGTGTTTGAAATGATGAATGAACAAGATTGCCACAAGTGAAAATTATAGATTATTATCAAGTTGTAATTTCAAAATTATTGAAATCAAAAAATATAAAATTTAGAGCCACCAAATTTTTATTCAATCTGACATGCAGACACAAACAAACATACTTAAAGAATAAATTGCTAGTTTCAAGAGGAGGTTCCCACTATGGTTGCCAAATGTGAGATGGAAATGTTGATCAATGAGATTTAAAATCACACAATTAGCCAAAATCTATTGAAAACATTAATATACTATTAAAATTTAGAGCCAAAAGGATCATAGTGCACAATAAAATGAAACATTCATACCTACATCACAATCATTTAGCCAAATGCTCCAAATCAAGATCCAACAGAAGAAGGATTCAATGATTAATTGATTTTTTGATTGTAGACTCAAATTTTGGGTAGAATATATAATTGATGGCTTGATAAAAATACTAAATTGATAGTTTGATTGATGAAAAAATAGACTTAGTTGATAGAAGATTTTAGCATAAAGGCTCATGGATTTTATCTCATGGTTTGGAATGGAGGGAAGCATGGATTTAAATTGGCAATGAAGATAAAATTTATAATGAATTAAAAATTAGTTGGGAGCCTCCAGAGAAGAAAACTCTAGAGGAAGGACAGAATTATAAAGAATTTAAATTCCTTAGAATTATCTAGAGAGAGAACTCTCTAGAGAAGGAGAAGGGTGCTGGATAGTTCTAGATTCCACTAGGGAATCTAATGATGATTGAGGGAAGATTAAATTAGAATAGAAGAAGGGTTAGGTGAGGATTAGGGGATAGGCTTGTAGAAATGACTTAGATTAGGTAGGTAGGTAGGTGGGTTGTGAATTTAAAATTCATAATACAATAGATAAGTAGGAATTAGGATATGAGTGAGATTAATTAGAAGAATTAATGAAGAAATGGGAAGGGGTAAGGTTAGTATGATGAAGAATAATGAAGGGGGATGTTAGATAAATGACAAGGATGATTAGTAAGACAAATTAGATGAAGTTAGATGAGATTAGTGTTGAAATTAACAAGTTGACGAAGATGAACAAATTTAGATGCATAATATATATATATATATATATATATATATATATATATATATATATGTATATATATATATGTATATATATATATATGTATATATATATATGTATATATATATATATGTATGTATGTATGTATGTATATATATATGTATGTATGTTTATGTGTGTGTGTATACACACACACATATATACATACATACATATATAAAAGATTCATATAATATCATTAATATACCTATCTATAAAATGGAAACCAATTATATTTGAATGTGGATATGCTTAGTTTTAGAGATGGAATAAATGTGTAAAAATATAAGGCATGTGAAAGCCCAATATTATGCCACAATAACTCTTACTCCAACACATGACATTCTAGATAGGTTATATTACGACCGATGAAAAATTTATTATATTTGGCAGATTGTATTTTGGATTAATGGTGATGGCTGGTGGGATGTATGCATTCATTCTATCTCCTCAATTGAAGCCTTCATTTGGATGACAACAATAACATGCCTCCTCCATCCCTCCTCATGTTGTATATAATCTCAACAAAAATAGGATGCACTTAGATGATATATATTTGGTTTGTTCATAGACTCTTTTAATAACATCGATGAAAAGAACATAACTAAACCCATAGGGTATATGGATTACACACCCCTATCTAAAAAAGAGTGAGGGTGGGGAGGTGTTCTATGTGATCAAAATTATTTTGGTGTTGGCTTAGAAGGAGTTGTGGCTGAATCATGGCTTTTACCTCAAAAGTCTATGAATTTGCATGGACGACCTATGTGTTAGTGGTGGATGAGCACCATGATCTCATATTCATGGACAAGCTATAGCTGGGCCATTTCATCCACATGACCAAGATAGAGTCTAAGTCAAAATTAGGTTTTATATAATTAACACTTGGTTATTTAGTTTGAGAATTGTCCAAAGTGACACATAGTGTATTCTCTATGTTTTTTAAGGAGTCATTAGATATTTGACCCATGTTTTCATTGAAATGACACTTGTTTCAATATTATATTTGTAAATTGAAATACTTCAGTGGAAGCTATATATTTCATTGATAGATGTGACATGTGTATGTACATCTTCCTAGTGTTTATTGAGTCAAGGGTCTGAGTATGGTGTTTTTGTATGTTCTTAAGCATGATGTAATTACTCTAAGTGTCAATATATTATCATCATGGATGAATGCAAGATATAAGATAGAATTTGGGACCTTAATGCCTTATCCCAACATCAACAACATTACATCATTCATTCAAATTTTACATGAGATGTGGAGCCTTACCATAATAAAATTGACTCTCATGATGTCCTCATCCACCATTGATAATAGAAAATGACCAATTAAAGATGTCACCACCTTGATTTGATATAACTAACATGTATCATTTTGAATTGTTTTTACATTGACATGCCAATGTAAAATTTAATATAGGTGCACGTGTAGGTGTAAATTATATACTTTAGCGGAAGCTACAGGGTACATTAATAGATGTTACATGTTATTGAAATTTTTATGTTTATCTTTCCATTGTTCATCGTGTCAGGGGTCTAAGTATGGTATTCCCATATGTTCTTAAGAATGATGTAAATACTCTAGGTGTTAATATATTTTCATCATGGATGAATTTAAGCTATAAGATAGACTCTAGGACATCAATGTCTTGTCCCAACATTAATGACATTACATCATTGATTTGAGTTTTACATGAGACATGGATCCTTGATGCAATTAAATTGACTCTCATGATGTATTCATCCACCCTTGACAATAGAAAATGGTCAATCAAAGATGTCACCACCTTATTTTGATATAAATGACATGTATCATTCTACACAATTGTTACATTGACGTGATAATTTAAAATTTAATGTAGTTACATGTGTAGGTGTAAATTATATAGGATAAGTGCTCTCCATATGTCACTACAGATAAATATTCTTATCTTGAAAATGGTAACACATCCATCGATGCTAATATTATATTTCATTATTATAGTATATATATAATATTATATTATTATATGGGCCCCTAATTATATGATATCACCTAAATTACCTCGTCAATGCCCCTCACCATCACCACTCAACTCACCTTAAAATATTTCACTAAATGCATGTTTTGTATAGCCTTGCCCTTTATTTAGGGGTCTAAATATGGTGTTTCTATATGTTTTTAAGTTAGATGTAATTGCTATAGGTTTCACTATATGGGTAGCATAGATGAATTGAAGTTAAATGATACACTCTTGGACCTTAATGTCTTGCCCCACATCAATAATAGTGTAATACTAATTTGAGATACACATCAGATGTGGAGGCATGTCATAATAAAATAAGCTCTCATTATGTCATCACCTATCATTGATAGTAGTAAATGACCAATCAAATATGCCACCACCCTACAAGATGCAAACCCCTTTGATATGGGTGTAGGTAATCTAAATCTAAATAACTATGCTAAATGAAGATTTAATGTATAATATGGGCCCTTTAGTGTATCATACTTAATATAATATAATATAGGGTACCTTATATTGTGTAATTTTAATCTCATTTAAATTGACACTTGGTGTTTTAGTGTAAGCTAAAAATTGCATAACATATGTGACATGACACTAAACTTTGCATGTGTATCTCCCCTAACTTCTTTGAGTCCATCCCTTGAAATACCCTATCATTGCCCCTCACCATCACCATGAAACTCACTTTATAAACACTTTGTCTCTTTATTTGTTGATCTCTTTTCTTGTAAAAGGGACCCCTTCAACCCTTGTTCATATATCATTCACACACACACACATAATATTACATATTATTATATTACTAATTATTATTTTATAATAATATTTATATATTATATAATATAAAAATATGCATAATACTATATAAAATTTAAAGATTTATAATAATAATCTAATATATAGAATGATAATAATATTATAATATTAATGGATAATATTATACTATATTGTTTATTATATATATTAATATTATAAATATAATATAATATATTAATATTATTCATACATTATATATTATATTATTTTTATATTTAAAATCAAACTATTGTTGTCTCGATAATGCATAAACAGGATGCATTATTTCCAATAACTACGTAGACATGATTTAACTACTACACACTATCTTCAAAAGTTATGAATTGATCAACATGTAAACCCATACCAACTGTCACCTATACTAGATGTCATGCATTTAAAACAATATCAAAAATCTGCATATGAATATTGGTTATGTTCTTGGTAGTATAACATCACCATATTAACTAAGAGGGGCATAATAATTGATAACACAATGTGTTTTTTATTAAAAAATAGTGTGCGTTTTCTACTAAAATTTTATTTATTACAAATTAATACACACATAGAAAGTTTGTTAAATAATATTCATGAATAATACACATGAAGTGTGTTATTTAATAAATTCACAATTTGTTAATTATGTAAATAAGTATTTCTTATTCTTAAGATGAACCTTGAAGAAAACCAAACAAATCAACATCATCCATTTTTCACACATATTGGTGATCCATTTATCAAACTATCAATAATGCTGATGTTTTATTTATGTTTTACCCTTTACATATCAATCATAATAGATAATTAATTAAAGTTGACCATATAAAATTTTCTCTCCAAAAAAATATGACATCATAACACTTCAAGCTAACATCAATAATAAATTTCATTCAATATGATTTAATACCCTATGCAACCAAATAAAAGGGTGAGAAGGAATATTATACAAATCATTAGAGTGGTATGCTTAAATGTTTTGTAAGTTTAAATATTTATTATGATAAAATGGGTTTTTAAAATATACAATACATAAGCACAGGGACTTGCAACACTCTATTTATACACTAATAAACATCACATAAACATTTGGTTTAATTACCAATGCACATGTGGTCACATAATCATTACAACATTAATGTCAACCCTATCTGCACTAATCGATGCACTGTAATCTACATGGCCTACATGTCTTTTACAAGCTTAGAGGGCCTGCATCACCCATAATCTTATTCCAAACTCATCATTAATGTGGAAAGGACTCCAACATGATCTAGGGTCATGTAGATCAAAATCCATGTTTTCTTATTTTGGAGCAGTCGACCCTTGTTACCTTAGGCATGCTCAACACCTTACATAGTTCTTTTAGCATATATTCTCAGGATCCTTTTTAAATTTTTTGTCTAAGTGTTAACCTCCTTCCGCTTCCCTCACATGTCAACCCAATACTTCTTTAACCCAAAGAAGCTCTCATTTCCATCTGATGTAGTGCGGGCTTGACACGTGGCAACCCAATGCTCATTCAAGTCCAATTTATTTTGGTTAGACCTTTGGACAACACCATTAGCTAGTGGATGAATAAATGGGGCCCACCAAATAATTTATTAGTGAACATAGTTCTAACATGTGGTGCCCTCACACTTTATTTTACAAAGAAATTCTTGAATTACCCCTAAAGGAGCATTTTATTTACACATGGCACCCCCATACTCAGCCTTTCCAAAGGAGTGCCCAATTTCCTTAGAGATGTTCCAAATTTACACATGTCATCCCCATGCTTATCCATGAGTAGGTTTGATCTATCAGACCTTGGAGTTACACCATTGGCCAATAAGAAAAAGAGAGGGACCTACCATGTGGTTATAACAAGAAGGAGATGAGACTTTCCATGTGGCACCATAGTGCTATTCAAAAGTAAAGGTTTTCTTTTTAGAGCTCAGAGTAACGCCATTAGACAAGAATGTGGGACCCTCCCTCTCTCAATAAATTTTTTAGAATAGTTTAAGACATATTAAAGTGTTATCTATTAAATTTGAAGGACTAGGGTCAAGGGGTCATGACATAACAAAGAAGCTTCAAATATAGACACATGGTGTCACTTCCCTTCTCCCAAGTGTCATGTTCATAAAAAAATGATGTGGTTGTGCCATATCTACGATATGGAGGCTAACTAAACTCATAAGCTATAGTCCCTTATTTAGTTGTAACAACACCATCATAGGTGTGATTTCTAAGATTTCTAGGTGTCTTTCCCATGAGAGGCCATCTTGCCTATATATTCTAGGCTCATCCCTTTTGGAAGGGGCTAGTTATCATTTTACTTGTATTTAATACTTTCAGAAACAACCATTTGTAATAGAATAGAAGTAATAATAGTTAGCATTTTATCATTCTTTGACCTTAATAGGTGCCCTCATGGGTGTGACTAGACTTTTTTTATGTGCCCTGGAGGCCTTCTATTTTCTTTCTCCACCTAAAAATGAAGAGGATGTAGTATTATGTGTCAATTTGAGTGGAAATTTATCTTTGCTTGTCATTTATTTTCTTTGATTCCATAGTTTTGATATTTTTTTCCTTACATATCTTAATTCATGTTTCATGTACTTTTATGGTTTGTAGTGCTTAAGGATTCAATCTTTATTATGTAATAATAGGTTAATGCTTTAAATATATTAACACATCACCTCTGTTAGTTTTATTTTAGTATTATTTACATTTCTTTCCTTCTCCCTTTTCACCCCTAATTTGGAATGAAGAGTTAGCTTCTAAAATCCCAAAGGTTGCTTTACAGATCACAATTTGGTCCCATGCCTATGAAGCTTCCCATAGGAGGCTGTTAAACTTGAAGTGAGAGTTTTAGGTGTCAACAATATTATTTTTTGGTGTGCTTAGTGGGACAAATCTACTAGTCTAATTAGAAGTTAGAGGCATGAGTTTATGACCATAGGCCCATAACAAGGTCACAAATAAAAACAAATCTAAGCTTGCTAACCCCACCTCTAGGAGCTCCAACTCACCAAAGGATTGTAGGGCCTCATGATACTCAACAATAATAACAAATGGATCTTCTAAGACTACCAAGGAAATTCATATCATGGGATAGTGGTAGCTCACTTATCCCTCTAACACCCCCAACTACATGACATCCCATTCTTGTGAATGCCTTGAAGGTGATCCTTAAATTCTTAGGAAAATATTTCAAGGCCATGGTAGAACATCTCCAAGATGTTACAAATGTGTGTACTATGTACTATATCAGTGCACAAAATGTATCCTTAAGGATATTTACAACATATTTCAAAGGATGGGCTCTTGATTGGTAATGATCTTTGCCAACCAACTCTATCAACATTTGGGATGACCTAGATGATAAATTCTTTGAGCGATTCAATGAGAAAGTGGATTAGTCATCCCTCCTATAGAAATTAATAAACATCAAGAGAGGCCTTTAAGAAGCCATTATTGATTTGAATACCAGGCTCAAAAATACCTAGCAAAGGATCCTAATAGCAGCTCAATTGCTCACATGTATGTTTATTGTTTTTTACCTCAATGTCTTCAATTTAGATATTGTAGTTGTGAATCAATCTCTTGGAGGTCAGATGCTACTGGATACTTATGATCTAGTAGTAAGGGTCAAAAATAATTTTATAGATGCAAGAAAGCTATTTCCATGTATATTGATGTTGATGTTCTTACATATATCAATGCCTCTATAAGAAGAAGCCCTGAGTATATTAGGATCCCCACCTACCCACTCAGGCAAACACATCCACTCAATCCTCCTTGGATGTGGAGATGAATGATATGAAGACTATCTTGCATAACTTCTCCAATGAAATAATCAATCTCAAAAGTTAGTAGGCTATGCCTTTAAATCCCCCTTTTAATAACCACCAAGAAAAGAGAAAACCATACCAATAGAACTAGTACCAGGAGAGACAAAGGCCAAACCACCAAGCACTGAACCATTAGACACAACCCATAGATCAAGTGGTTACGGTACATGATCCCTTGCATATAGTATTACCTAATGTGAATAAAGAGCTAGTTACCAAGTAATATAACTTAGAAGATGACTCTAATTCATGGTGTTTTCCTTGCAATGATGCTCATGGACCCTCAAACTATCTAAGGGGTAACCTACAGTGGAAAGTTGCTAAACAATGATGACAAGGGAATGCCATTGATTTAGCCTACACATATTAGTCTCTAGGGATTAATAATGCAATCTTGATGGCACAAATTTAGGGGATGTCCATGAAACAACAAGAAGAAATAGCCCCAAAACATGCATTGTTTTCCTGGGTTGAAGGTGAATACATAGTCTATGTAAGAAAAGTTCTTATGTTTAGAGCCCCATAATCTCAATCAGAATACTATACTTTCTCAAAGAAAGGATTTGTTGAAATCCTTGAAGCCATCACAAGGCCCAAATTGAACTTTGAGAAAGGCCTAACACCTTAGTACTCACTTTTGACATATATAAAATAGAACGAGGTAGTGCATAACAAAGAAAAATATCCTAAGGTCTCACATTAAGGGTCATACAACATGGTGGAATAGCTGAAGAGGATCTAACAAACATCTTCCTCTAGGATGTCTTATTGATCCTTGAGTAGAAGGCTATGTTGAAGGAAGCCTTGGATAAATAAGAAAATCACATGCAAGGAAAGTTAACTACAGAACCTATAAGGACAAAGGGAAAGGAATCTAGCATGAGTGTAAAACCCTAGATGCCCTATGTATTTATTAATATCAAAGAGGGGTAAGAAAAACAAAAATTACCCCATTCTATTTGACATTGATTGTGGGGAAGAAATTATTTCAAAACTACTTGATCAATTTGGGTGCAAGTATGATAGTGATGCCTAAGAAAATAATAGATACACTATATTTGAAGTATGAGCCATTGAATAAAGGAGTGATGTAGTTGGATGGGAAGAAGGTTCAAACTTTAGGGGTCATCAAGGCTCTTACCTTCATGCTATATTCTTGTCCTATCATTACTGTACCATAATAAATTATAGTGATAGACATCTCACCTATCTTCAGGCTATGTTTGTTAAGAGACTTCACCACCAAAATAGGTGGGTACTTATCATTGGACTGGTCCCATCTAATCCCAAAGACCAAGTATGGTTCAAAGTTGAAAGTGTTATCCAAACCAATTCACTTGAAAAACATAGTGGATGAAGTTATGATGAAATTACAAGTAACACACACCTCCTTCTCAAGAATGGAGATGCGCTATGTAGAGATGCTTGAAGGAGAAAAGGTTATGGATACCAAAATTCTAAAAGAAGAAGCCCTTTTCAATGAATTCATTGAGAATGACCCATTCACAAACTTTGAAACCACTAGCCTTAGAACCTACATGATCCATGATGAAGACCAAGCCATTACCAAGGTCGTAAAGAAGAAAGGAGATCAGAGTAAAGGGCTTGAAGATGAGTCTATATTTTGGACTCTATATTTTGGTGGTAAAAAATGCAAGATCAGTTCTAGAGCTAGCATTAGACTAACATTTCCTTCCAAAAAAGAGACCCTTTGAGCCTTCATATTTTAGTTTGCCTATACAAATAATGAATCCAAATATGAGGCAGTAGTCCATGGCCTCAACCTTGTTGAATAGATGGGTGTCAACTAAAGGTATTCAGTGATTCTAAATTAGTAGTAAGGTAGGTAAGGGTGTAATGACCAAAAAGAACATGCACATGAGATCTTACCACCATAGTATATGGGATTTGATTGAATCCTTTAAAGCCTTTAACATTTAGATCATCCCAAGGTCCATGAATGTAGAGGCTGATAGAATAGAAATGATTGGTTCCTAATTTGACCCAGTAATAGACCTATTCATCAATGAGTAAGCAATGTAGCTAATTATTGACCAAAACTAGTAGGTGTTTGAAAATAATGCTCAAATTGCCATGTTCCTCTAAAAATCATGTGAATTTGTGAAGCAAATACAATTAAAAATTAAAGAGGCCTATGGAGACCAAATCATGTAATTAAATACCAACAAATTATCAAAGGGCCTCATTACCCTAGAAAATCTTTTCAACTCCAATGATGCAAGGAATG
Organism: Torreya grandis; assembly: GCA_037957365.1. Classification (NCBI taxonomy): domain Eukaryota; kingdom Viridiplantae; phylum Streptophyta; class Pinopsida; order Cupressales; family Taxaceae; genus Torreya; species Torreya grandis. The sequence goes on along the minus strand of JARHVA010000303.1, from coordinate 2,757,469 downwards.
ATAAATGAAAGTTTATAGCAGATAAGGGTGATTACCCAAGCTTGATGTTAGAGGTAGGAGGAAGCTGAAGGTTAGAAAGGAAGTTCCCCAAAAAGATAAAGAGTGACCATTTTATTTTTCCAAGAAATATGAAGGGGTCATCGTATGGACTATGATAACATTAAGGGATATGACTGTGAGGTCATTTAGCACACCATAGATTTGGTTGAAGGAACCAAACCAGTCTAGTAGAAATAAAAAATATTAAACCCAAAGATAGAATCCCTAATGGCCCAAGAGCTTAGGAAACTAATTGAATCAAATATTATATACCCAATCAAGCATTTGACTTGGGTGCCTAATCTAGTTCTTGTGTGAAAGAAGAGTAGGGAGATCCAACTATGCATGGATTTATGGGATCTAAATAAGGCATCCTTAAAGGACAATTACACCCTTTCCTCTATGGAATATATCCTCTAAATAGTAGAAAGTGTAGATATGTTTTATCCACTAGTGGATTTTTTGGATATAATCAGGTGCGGGTAAATGAAGAAGACTAGCACAAGACCACCTTCACCATGAAGTGGGGAAATTTTGTATATGTGAAGATGCATTTTGACATCTCTAATGTTGAGGAAAAATTATATTGAGTAATAAACATAGATTTCAAAGGCCTAATCTATAAGATCATCCTCATCTACCTAGATGACCTCACCATTTTTTTAAGGAAAAGCAGGATCACTTCGACCATCTAGAGAAGGTCTTCTAAAGGTGCCAATAATTCAAAGTATCTCTTAACCCAAAGAAATGTGTCTTAAAATTCCTATAAGGCAAGCTTCTTAGATATGTAGTATCCAAAGAAGGGATTACCATTGATCTAGAGAGAATAAAGGCCATCAGAGACTTAGCCTTGTTAATAAATAAGAAAGGAGTGCAATATTTCCTTGGAAAGATTAATTTCATCATTAAGTTTATATCTGACATCACAAGATTGGTAAGACAAATCACCCTAATGCTGAAGAAGGACCAGGCCTTCAAGTGGACACTCAAAGGAAGAAAAACATTTGATTAATTTAAAGTTGTAATATCTACCATGCCTATACTAGTCAACCTTGATTTTTCCAAAGATTTCATTATGTATGTCTATGGGAGTAAGCATAGCCTAGTGACTATGTTAAATAAAAGGGAAGAAGAAGGAACATATGATAACTTTATCACATTTCACTCAAGAAAATTACATGGGTATGAATTCAAATACAATTTTTTAGAGAGACAAGCTTTTGCCATAGTTAAGGCCTCAAAAAGTTTAGGCACCTTATGGCGGGCAACAAAGTAATGGTGTATGTGGCCCACTCTAGCATTCATGAATACATAATGGAAGGAGAAATAAACAAAAAATGGGCCAATTAGATCACCAAGATCCTAGAGTATGACATTGAATTCAGGTCGACTAAGGTGATCAGAGGAAGGGGAATCTATGAGTACCTAGCCCAATGTGCAGATGTCTAGCTAGAGGAACAAGACACATCATAAGTGATCCTATTAAACCAATTCAAAGATGATAGAGTTTGGGTGGTCAATCAAACCTACTTAATGCAAACCAATCAGTATTTTGATGGCCTTACCATGCATAAAAGTCATTTATATGTGTTGTATGGGTCTAGTTATATGCTAATACAGGGAGTATTGTTCAAAAAGAACTTTGACAGAGATTTTCTTTGGTGTGTTGAAAAACACCAAGCTAAAAGGATCCTCCAAGATATGCACTTCAATCCCCTAGGTGGCCACTTCTCAGCTAAAACCACTATGACCAAGATTATATGTTCAGGGTATTATTGGCTAACCATATTCGTAGACTAGCACCAGGCAATCAAAAATGCCCAAAATGCTAGTTCTTCATGGAAAAAAGAAAGAATTCAACCATGCCTCTGAACCCAATCATGATCAATGAACCCTTCACATAGTGGGGATTAGACTTCATCAAGATGATCAATCTTGTTTCAAGTGCTGTTCATAGATGGATATTAACATCCATCAACTACTTCACCAGGTGGATTGAATCAGTCTTATTGAGAGAGGTGACTGATAATATGATTCTCAACTTCCTAGAAGAGCTCATGGAAATAATCGGCCCACCCAAAATAATCATCTCCAACAATGTGAAAGCCTTCCTTGGGTATAATATTTTTGAGTTTGCACTCTAGAATGGTATATTCTTAAAAACTTCATCCAATTACTACCTGTAAGGGAACGAGTTGGTAGATTTGATAAATAAGAGCCTTATAAGACTAATCAAAAGGATGGCCATTGGATGGAAAAGGGAGTGGCATATGTATGTGAGAATAACTCTATGGGAAGACTACATCACTCCAAAATAGATCTTAAAAACCTCCCTATATGAACTTGTATACAAAAAAGAGGTGGTCATATTGGTGTCATCAGAAATCCCTACCTTATAACTTATGAAAGCTATTGAGATTGTAAAAAATGGGGTAATGGAGGTTAGAATCATAGATATACTTAACCTCCAAGAAGTAAGAAAACATGGAAATTAATTGGAAATCACTTGATAAAAATTGGTCAAGCGATGGTTTGACAAGAAAATCTCAGACCCAAGATTCAAACCTAGAGATTTAGTTCTCAAATATGACCAATGGGCTATAAAGCTAGGCCAACATGAAAAGTTTGACTCTCTATGGAGAGGACCATTTCAAATCATTAGCAACAAGTAGATAAATGCTTTTGAGTAAGAATATGAAGAGGGAAATGCATTAGAGATCCTAGTTAATGGGATCAATTTGAAGCATTTTAACTAGCTTATCTACCTCCTCCCTGTACATAATTAGTTAGTTTCCCTTAGCATTTTTTCCATTTCTATTGCTATTTCATTTGAATAAATTTCATTGGCACAAGTGGCTTGTCTATTTTCCATGTGTCTTCCCCCCAACCCTCCTTAATCTTACAAACATTCTCTAAAAGATAATTATCTACTCACCTCACCTATCATTACTGTTAGATGCTCCATTTTACATGATTCTTGATAATTATCACCATAAATCTCTTACAAATGGCTCTTTAAGCATGTGTGTTACCCTTATCATTTATGGGGTGCCCATTTTCAAATTTTCCATAATGAGAATTCCTAGTATCATCAATGTATAAATACCCTCACCTCATCTGAGCCAAACACTTAGATGCATTAGATATTTTGAAGAGCACTGTAAAATCGAGCAAAGCATAAAAAAGCAAAGGGAATTGAGCCTAGAACTAAGAAATTTGTGAGTATATTTGCTAACCTAGTATCTTGTTCATGATAGAGAGTGATTTTCAAGAAAAATATATGAGACAGAGCCTTACACATCTTTAGGGAGAGAGAAGCATCCCACAAGAAAAAGAACCCATGGCTTGGGTAGTCGAGGAGACCTTCCCCCTAAATATGTGATGAGTAAATATTATGCTTCTACTCCTACTCTGTAAAAGGTAAAAGTGCTGAACATCAATAAGGTAGCCAAAAGGGATTGCAAAGACCAAACATTGATCACTGATTTTGTGGATGATATCTTTGATCCTAAGCTAGCCAAGAATCCCAAAAGTTTGATTGAGTGTACTCATTCTTGAATGATAGAAAGGGTTCATAGGGAGGAGTATGACTCATCTAGATATAGAATGTGGGACTGCACACTGGCACATTTCATGGTGACTCATGTTCATCCATGACCAAAAATCATTTCCCTCTATGTGGATAGGTATGACACCAACACTGGCATAAATACTAGTAAAACCCACTTAAGGGTGACAATAAGTGAAAATTATATTAAGGAGATGTTACAGCTCCTAAGTGACCCCAAGGCTAATATTTATAGCATGGTAAGCCTTTAGGATGTCTGGGACTCCCAGGTCCATGAGAAGGTGCACTTCCTTGGCTTTCTCCTCAAGAGAGACATTATAAAGATTCATCCTCTACCCATCCCCCTAGCGAGGTTCCCCATGAGGTACTTTAAGGATACCCTATCTATGTTGGCCTTCATTTTTGGGATGGACTCTAATGCTAATGTCAATAACTTTCAATTAGGGGCACTCTTCCTCCTAACCATGATGGAAAAGGGGGAGATGTATAGGATGGATTTTACAAAGTCCATTACCACCTCCATGAAGAATGAGTTGGAATTTTTTTCTATATTGGGTAGTTTTTAGTACTCATCCTTCCTCTTACATCCCATTCTATACCAACACTCCCAGTTCTTATTTATGTATCTCAACCTCAATTTCTTTGATATAGACATTTTCCTAAATGTGGTGACCCTAATAACCATATGGACCCACATCCTATCTTTCACAAGGGACTAATACAAGTTCTCAAAGCTCTTTTTATCTCTAGTTCTCATCAACCTCATCATAGAGGCCATTACATATAGAATGATGGATGTGCAGTAGTCATGGCTCACCAAGAGTAGGGTCTTGATCGACTAGTTCTAGGGAACCCATTTTACATTCATCCAAGTGTATAATTTCTAAGGAGAGCCTTTTTGGCTCCTATGTATGCTAATATATGAGACCCTGGCCCTAAAGTTGGCTCACCAACTCAATGTAGTGGACTCCATTTATGAAGTAGGGAAGAAGAATAAGGCTTTATATGATGTCCCTTTCACAAGAGACATCACAGTGGTAAAGAAGCAATAAGGATGCCTACTCATGGCCAAGCTGGTGGAGTTTGGCCTCAACATAATCGATGATAGATGAAACTATGATCTAAGTGGATACATAGTGTCCTTGAAGACTGATAATGCTCCCAAGAATTAAACCCAACATAAGGAGGAAGAACGGGCACCTTTGTAGGTAACTCTTCAAAAGTTATAAGTTTGTAAGAATTTCCTCCTCCTTTAAAATTTTGATTCGACTAGTTTGAGTTACAAAGTTATAGGTTCTCTCATTTTTAGGTAGATGCCTCTATTAGTCACCAAGAAATGTGCATCAAAATACACATTTTATCATTTTGGAGCAGTCAATTTTTTTTGCCTTAGCCTTGTTCGGCACCTTCCACAGTTATTCCTTTGACCTATTCCTTCTTAGGATCCTTTTTGAAAATTTTGTCTAAGTGTCAGACTCCTTTTGCTTCCCCCATGTGTGAGCTTGACACTTATTTAACCCAAATAAGCTCTCATTTCCCTCCAGTGTAGTGTAAGCTCAACACATGGTGGCCCAACACTCATCTGAGGCCAATTCACTTTGGTCAGACCTTTGGACAATTCCATTGGCTAGTGGATGAATATATGGGGCCCACCAAACTATTTATTGGTGAACACAATTCTATCACATGGTGACCTTATGCTCAATTTTTCAAAAAAAATGCCCGACTTCCTCCCGAAAGAGCATCTTATTTACACATGGTACCCCCATACTCAACCTTGCCAAATAAGTGCCCAATTTCCCCAAATAAGTGTTAGCTTGGCATGTGTCATCCCTGTGCTTATCCATGAATGTTTTTGGTCTATTATACCTTGGTGTTATGTTATTGGCTAGTATGAAAAAGAGAGGGACCCACCATATGATTATAATAAGAAGGAGATGAGCCTTTCCATGTGGTACCATGATGCTCTTTGAAGGTAAATGTTTTCTTGTCAGAGCTTGGAGTAACATCATTGGATAAGAATGTGGGCCCCTCCCTCTTAATAATTTTTTTAAAACACTTTAAGCTAGCTTAAAGTGTTATTTGTCAAATTTGAAGGACCAAGGTCAAGGGGTCACATCATAATAAAGTAGCTCCAAAGATATACACATGGCATCACTTCACTTGTCCTAATCATCATGGTCATAATATAATGATGTGGTTATGCCATATCTGGGATCTAGAGGCTAACTACACTCATGAGCCTGAGTCCCTCATTCAATTTTAATGGCATCATCATGGGTGCAAGTGCTATGATTTCTAGGTATCATTACCATGAGAGGCCATCTTGCCTATATATTCTAGGCTCATCCCTTTTGGAAGGGGTTGGTTATCATTTTAATTGTATTTTCCACTTTTGTAAACAAACATTTTTAATAAAATAAAAGTAATATTAATTAGCATTTTCTCATTCTTTGACCTTAATAGGTACCCCTCATAGGTGTGAATGGAAGGTTTGTATATGACCTTGAGGCCTTTTGTATTTTGTTCTCCACATAACAATGAAGAGGATGTGGTATTCAATGTTAATTTGAGTGGAAATTTATCTCTACTTGTTACTTCTTTTCTCTGCTTATATAGTTTTAATCTTTGCTTGTCTTAGAGATCTTAATTCATGTTTCATGCTCCTTTATGGTCTGTAGTGATTAAATATTCAATCTATTTTATGAAATAATAGGTTAATTCTTTAAATATATTGGTGTATCACCTCAGTTAGTGTTATTTTAGTATTATTTTAATTTATTTCCTTCTCCATTTTCACCTCCTAACTTGGAATAAAGAGCTGACTTCTAAAATCCTAGAGGTTGCTTTATATACCACAATTTGGTCCCATGCCTATAAAGCTTCCCATAGGAGGTTGTTAAACTTAAAGCAAGAGTTTTAGGCATCAACAAGTCTAACAACCCAATCCTATGCTCACCAATGTTTAAATAGGACCTTAGGGAATTTTGACCAATTGTTTAACCCTTTTATGTTTTGGAAAGAGTTAGGGGGAGAATAACCTAATAAAAAAATGGCTAAGTTATTATAGAATTAGGCCAATTAAAAAATTCAAATTCACAATATTATGATACAGTGCTAAATTATGAAAGTGTGATAAATATATAAAGTATAGTGCCAAATAATAATTTGAGTATTGCAACATGAAGAAGAAACAATACTTATCTTATTTACTTATACATAGGTAGATATGGTAGATGTAATTATAAGAGAAGATAGGATGATGTTCCACAATGATTCATTAGCTTCTAAATATTTTCTCTTTGTCACCCTAGGCACTACCATAGATGTTTTTGTCTTGACTCTGATGCTTATTTCTATTACATAATACATGTCATTTTTTGGGAATGACTAAATGAACCTGTTAGGGTTCATAGTCATATTGCAAATTTTAAACTCAGATCATGCACATAAGTTCTAGATATCAATATTTTTCTCAAAAACCTACATCTTCTAACTTGGGCATGTCACCTTGAAAAATGGGGGCTAGTGGGCTCAAGTGAAGTTGAGCTAACCTTGAAGTGTTGGTGTAGGTTTTTATTCCATTTAATAATTTTTTTCTACACATGTTGTTTAGCTTACTTAGGTGTTATCAAGTCATTTAGGAAGAAAATCCCACATGCATGAGGGTGTTAGATCATACCTATCTTCCACCTATACATGTACCTTTCTTAAATTTATTATAATCAATCTAATTTTATCTAATCACTTTGATCAAAACAATTATGAATACAAGATTATTTAGTTTTGATCTTATTTGATTTCATTCTTAACAATGGAGTTATGCTTCTCTTTGATTTTTCATTCATGATATTGCACTCATGTGTTCAATTATTTCTAGTTTGACCTTGGATGATTCTATCATGATATCTGAGTGGGTACCAGAAATGAACATCATTTTGCTATTTTATTGGAATCTTGAGTAGTTTTTGTATTATATTCTCATAAATTATTGTGAGAAATATACATATTAGAGTGTTTCACTTATATCTTATTCTCCCATTATCATGGCATTATAATTATCATTAGAATTGGTATTTTCATGTATTTTATTTGTATTGACATATAAGTTGTGCAAAAATCTAAAATTTGGAAGCATGAATAAAGCATCAGCCACTGCCTTGGTAAGAGGCTAGTCAAAAGGTTGAGATATCTATTAATGATTTTTTAAAAATGGAGGTACTCCATTTAAAACATAGTCAACACTATGTATAACCTAATGATTGACTCAATGAACATCTTGTCACAATTTGCCTATGTCTCATAGCATTAAAATCCTTATTGAGTAATCCACTCTACTCATCGTGTGTTTTGAAACTATTTTTCTTTGCTCAAAACTGTTTGATACCTCCTCCACTAGTTGGCCATAAGAAAATGAAGTCAAACAACCCTTCTATCTTTTTGTTCCATTTTATTATTTTATTTCACTTGGTACTCACCCCTTGGACATGCAAATTCTCAGTTCCTCTCTCCCTCATCATCTTAGCTACCACTGACATTGCTTATAAGCCATCAATCTAATTCCACTACCCTCCCTAATCAATAAAACAACCTTTGATTGAAATCTATGATTTTCAAAACCACTACTAAAAAAAACCTATTGTTTTTGGAAATCCAAGAACTTTCCAAAGGTTTGATAACTTTTTTATTTTAAAGATTTACTTTTTTTCTATTTAATCTCAATTCAATTAATTTATGGTATTAAGTTGAAATTGTATTTTTTTGATAAAAACCTTAGGTGGAGGTGATTATTACTCCATTGAACTTCTTTTATAAAGTTGCTTATTGAGTGGTAGACATACAATGGAAGAGTGTATTGGTGGGGTTTATTGTAAGTGATGGGGACATCACTTTATTAGAGGGGCCTCATTTTAGTGGCGATGAATATCATTAAAGTCACAAAGGAGAGTTTTTTATTGGTTTTGTATAAAAACAATATTATATTTTAAGTAGGGTTTATTATTAAAGTGAGAAGTTGCTTTAATTATTTTTATTAAAAATAATATTCTTGGGAGTGCTAAAGGAGATATTAAAAAATTGTTTTATTTCTTGGTTACATACCTCATATTTTTGCTAGTCAAAGATAGAGGGTGAGGTCTAGTTTGGTAGGAGGCCAATCCCCATCATAAGTAAACCAGATTTTATTTTATCCTTATTTGATTATTCCACATTAATTCACTCTTCTTAGACACATTATCAGTAGATCTCAATGTCCCTCTTTACTTGTTTGTATTATCATGTTGATCCATTTTGACATCATAAGCATTGATTGCTTGTGGATGCATTTTTGGCTAAGTTTGACATCCATCACTCAAGCATGATTTATACTAAAATACTTTAGGGGGTCATTGTTTATTGTCTCAAGGGTTTGTTGTGGGCCCTAATTTCCCTATTGAACATTAAGTTTATGCAACTATTATGTGTGCCAATTTGGTGTCAAATACATTGATTACTCACATTCATAGACACATTTTTAGATGATTCTGACATCCATTAAATGAAGGTGAATTGTAGATTATGGATTGATTTCTATCCTTTATGTGGACCCTATTAGTATATATTTTTATTCCATTCAATGGTTTTTCCCTACACATGTTTAGTTTGACTTGCTTATGTGTTTTTTAGGTCATTATGAAAGATAATCCCATATTAATGAGAAAGTGAGGAAATGCTTATATTTCACCTATATAATGTACCTTCATAAATATTTTATGGATAATGATGTTAATTCTAATATTGTAATGTTTTGATTATTGAGCAATTGCTTCTTTTGGCTCATGTTTGATTTCGCTACTGCACATAGGTAATCACATCATGCATTTGACTCTATCCAATAAATCATCAATTATGGCACACTCTGACATGGTATCAAATATTTTATGGTATGTGAATGCCATTTTTCCTATTATGAAATCTTCAATTTTTATCTTGTATGTAACAAATTTACCATTCATTGACCTAGCATATTATATATTCAACATCTCCTGGGATCCTTAGTGGATTAATATTTAGAAAAAGAATAAGGGAAAAGGCATATTTTGTTGGTCACATATTATTTTTTAGGTGTAAATTAAAAATATATTATGCCATTAGATTTTTAAGGTGTCAAAACCTTAGGATCAACTATAAACATAACCTACTTTCATGACAATCTTTTTTACCATTTTTAGAGGGTTTTAAGTTTTTTCTACCAATTTCATGCAAATATGTACAATATACTTGTTGTAAATTTGGCTTTTCAAGGCCAAATTCCAAACCCTACATTAAAAAAATTTTCATGTCCTATTTGTCTTGGGTCCTTAAGTGATGGTTTTGACCATCTTGATGTCATTAACCATCAAGTGAAGGGAGTGTGCCTCAGTATTGTCATGATCATGTCTCAATTTTAACTTGTGATGAGTCCCTATGAGTTTCTTCAATATATTAAAGTAAGAGGATATATATAAACTTTGAAAGGTGTGTTAAAGACATTGAAGTCTATTTGAAACCTTTTAGAAGGCTATACCATTTTTTTATGACATTCAATGACAAATTACCCTTGTGAAGATATGTGTATGTTGCCTAAAAGGAAAGGTTTTAGCCTTTAAATGTTAAACATGGAGTAAAATATTTCAAAAAATGATTTAAAATACCTTTAAACACCTTTAGATTCATCCCATTTCTTTAGTCACATGATGTCATACTTTGAAAAGATCTCTTTATGCAAGTCTAAGGCGTATAAAAGACTCCAAGAGCTCCCATGTGCCAAATTTGCCCCTATTTTGCTCTCAAAAAGAATTTTACTTATTTTAACATGTTTTTTGACTCATAATATTCTTTATCTTGCCATGAATTCATAGTTTCATGTTTTAAGTTTGGAGAAAATACAAAAAAGGAGTATTTTCATGAGTTTCATGCATGGAGTACAAATTTTTATGGCCTTTTCCATATAGCATAAATTATGAGATTGAAGGTGAGATTTTCATAGGTGTTCTAGAAGATATTCAAGGAAAAAGGATCTAAAATAGGATTATAATTGGTTCTCTTCTTCTCCTAGTTCCTTTGGTCATTAAGAGAGCCCTCTATATTTGCAGATGGTACGACCATCAGAAAGAATTTCAAGATCTAAAATTTTGGGCATAATAAGGGGCTTGAGAGAGATCTCAAATATGGTAATTGGTTATTAGTTTCTCTCTCTCTCTCTCTCTCTCTCTCTCCTTAATGAACCATCCCTAACAAGCTAAGGTGCTCACTATGCCTTCTTCATCCAAGTAAGAAACCTATTTTTTTGAGATTTCTCCTCATCTGGGCATCATGATAGAAAATGTAAGTTTATGGAGCTTGTTATGAATATGAATCAAATTACCATGATATTATTTATCTTATTTCCACACGTGTGAGGGTACATGTATCTAAAGAAGATAAGTGAATGCCAATTCTATAGTCTGTAAATAGTTTGGAGAAATTATATGGTTCTAAGGTGGATCCATGGTTTTCAAGATTCTTCATGACATTGTTTGTAGGTCTTATTAATTTCCTTGTCCATCTTGGATCCTTCATGTTTCTGATACTTCATCATTAACCTCTTTATAGACTTGAAAAGGCTTGAAACTCTTAGGAATGAAAAGACCCATTAGGTCTTATATGCTTAGGAGCTCTAATCAAGCCTGTGTATGTCATGATCAAAAAAGAACCATGATAAGCATGGAGGGATAATAGGACACTTAATTTGACCTCTCTACATCATTTAAAGAGTAAAAATTAACACTAAATGAAGCATTCTAGTCTAGACCTTCTCAAAAGCCTTAGTAAGCCAATAATGATGAGTTTTTAAAGTGAAATATCTACCTACAATAGTCAAGCATTCACCTCAAAATGAAAAAGATCTCTAATGCACCATGGTAGTCATCTCAATGTAGGTTCACTGACACTAAGGGAGAGGCTAGTTAGGAAAATCAAGAAAATAAAGGAAACCTAGTGTAATCCAGTCATGAGAAGCATGAGAGAGAGATAAATAACTTGAAAGTTTTCCTTGTTAGAAATTTTCAAGGTAACTTTATGAAAGTTAAGGTAACTTGGGTTTCCTTATTTCATATTCATTTCAATCAATCTTATTGTAATATTAATTCTATAACAAAGTAACATGGATCAAGGAAGAGTACTACAGTTATTGACCCATTATACATCATAGGATCAACCTTATCAAAGTTGTCTCAGTCCGTACACACAACCAACCTCCATCTACAGCCAAGGTTAATGAACATCTACAATCTTATTAAGGTCAATTTCAAGAAAGGTCTATGGATTGAGGACTATGAAGTAAAGTTTTCACTCTCTACAAGAGAAATACATCATAGTCATGTTGGTGATCATCCTCAAAGTCTTCTAGCATAAAATCTTGTCTCAGTCTCTACAAGATACAATAGATTATCACTCACGATCATATATGAAATAGTCAGGTTACTATCTCCAAAGGGTTTTATGTTTTGGATTTGAAGAAGGATAGAGATAATGGTTTTAATGTTTTGATAAAGATGAAAAAGGGCCATATGATAAACCAAGAAGGTTGATCTAGAATCAGTCATGAAATATCACCTATTTCTATAGTCATGTTTTCAAGCATACAGAGTCATAAGCCAAAAATTGGGTAGAGAAATGTGAAGAATTTCAAGAGAGTTTAAGATTTAAATGAGGTTATGAAAATTATATGAATCATTTTATGAATGAATGATAGGTTCATAATCTATATCCTAGAATCTCTCCTAGCATCCCATCTAACACAATCTGCACAATGACCAAATCCTCATACATAATCAAGTATATGATGAAGAAAGTTATATGTCTAGAAGGTAGAGTGATGAATAAGGAGGTCACAATATTTCAAGGTGATGTGTATAAAAACTAGCTCAAGGCACACCCTTTTATGAATCAAACTAAGGTTAAGACATGTTTTCATGTAAATAAACACTTACAACAATGTTTAAATAATCTTCATGTATGCTAGTGCTAGATTAAATCAAGACTGTGAGGTGTTGTCATGTTATTTAGGTTCAATAAGGTTTTTTACATGTTTGAAAATCACTTAATATGGTTATTAATAGCAAAAAATTAGGTTAAATTTAAAATTTGCATAATCATTCACATCATCAAACATCACCTACAACCTTCTCAGCATAAATCTATCTCCAAGATTGTAAACAGATGAGGGCATAATAGTCTATAGAAGAGTTCCATCTTCAAATGTAGGTTTTATAGAATAATGGAAATTAGAACAAGTTAGAATATAGACAATGTTTATCCAATAAATTTTGTCTCCAAGATCAACCTTGAAATGAACACCTGTAGCCATGGTCAAAACTCAGTCAACCTTGCCAAGACAACCTACATGTTTTAAGTGCAATACTGTGCATGATGAAGGAGTTTAACAAGTTGGAGTTCTTGGAATTAATATATAATATGTAGTTAAACCTATATAAAACCTTAAGCATATTAAAATAACTATTGAGAACATATATTCAAACATGTGAATGCCCAAAAACATAGAACACCGTCAGAGGTAAACTATAGTCTCCTATTCTCAAAGAACCCTTAATTGCAATGAAAGAAGAAGAGGACTATTAGTTGGTTAATGGAGTGGAGTTTAATGATGATGATGAAACCAATGGAATAACACCTCTAAATCAGTATACACCTTGTTACAATCATGAAAAGATTCAAAACACAATAGGTATAGTTGAACCTAAGAGAAAAGTATAGTCACAGTCAATGTAAGAAGCTATTCTTGAGAGAATTTGTCATTTTAAGGCATTTATAAGTGTAATTATGCCTTAAAAATTGGTGAAAATTATTATTGTGACTATATAAAGCTTCTTATTCCATTATAAAGATAATAATAGTGGTATAAGTGGTCACTATTTTTCCACAAATAGACCCTAGTTAGTAGACAGTCATTAGAGACCAAATGATACTTTTAAAAGGTTTGAGTGCCAATGGAGAGTTTACGATTCATGGAGGAAAATTTGAAATAGTGAAATATGATTTTTAGTGTCTTTATATGTTTTTTAGGGTATAAAAATAATCAATTTTCAATTTAAAAGTCTTAATGGCTAGTAAAGAGAAGAGAGTTAAGACATGCCTGTACACTATTTTGGTAACACTTAGGTGGGTTGAGAGGTGTTTCAAGACATCCAATAAATATTAGAAGGTAAGGAGAGATTATAATGATAGGGTAACATCATTTTTTTATAATAAAATTCACCAAACTCAGTCACCTAGGGATTAATAAGCTATGAATATTTACAAACCCTAAGGTAGAGACATGAAGAGAGTAGAAGGCTTTGAAAGGATGGAGACTTAGATTGAGGAAGGTGGAAATTATTGGAACAAATGGTAGGATTTAAAAATACAAAAAACATGTTTTTTAAGGAGAGATGATAATGATAGGGTAACATCCTTTGATAATAATAATAGCTTAGGTTTTGCATGCAAAGTCACCAAACTCAGTCACCTAAGGGTTAAGAAGTTATGACTGTTTGTAAACCCTACAGTAGAGACATGATGAGAGTACAAGGATTTTAGAGGATGGAAAATTATATTGATGAAGGATGAAATTATTGGAATAAATGGTAGGATTTGAAACTCCAACAAACATGTTTTTGAAGGAAAAGAAGCTCTCAGATCTCAAAGCCCCAAACACACAGATTGATAGAGAAAAACTATAGGCAGTCTTAAGAGACCATGGAGACAAAGTGGAGTTTGGGAAACAAAAGGAAGTTTCAGGGGTGAGAAATGATTGGGAAGAAATTTATCATGATGGTTTTTCCCTCCAAATTCACCTATAGGTCACTCAAACCTCTAACACTTAGATTAGGCCTAGAAACCATTTTTAGGCCTAGAAGGCCTATGCCACCTTAAAACACTTGTAGACACTATCAAGTAAAGATGAATTCATGAAGATGTGTAAGGGGATGATTAAGGTCATAAATGAGGTGTTTAAATTATTTTAGAATAGAGGAAAGGTTAGTTTTACTCTCAATAACTAATTCAATCTTTTCAATCTACATAGTTTATTCGAGCTACCTATTTAAGAGCTCATATCTTTCACCACAAGGAGAATTTATAAAAACACTCTTACAATGATTTGAAGACCTATATGTAATTGGAATCCATGAAGGATCTAGGTTATCACTCATATATTTCACCACAAGTAGAATTTTAAAAAATACTCTTAACATGATTTGAGGACCCCTATGTACATGGAATACATGAAGGATTGAGGTTGATTAAGGAGTTGAGGTTTATAAATAATCACTAAGACTATAAGTAGATCCAACATGAAAGAAAAAATATAAAAGTCAAATTATCTACATACATATATTTTCACACCTTTTGCATGGTAACCCAAGATTCTTAGGAAAGTTGAAGGGGTCTATGAAAGGAAGTTTTAGTTTGGAGGTTTATACTTTATGAATCATCATTAAGAAGGTTCACCTCCAAAACCATTCTTAAACCATCCTACAAACCATTTTTGATAAAAGTGAAGTTTTTTTCATCCAAACATTCATAAATCACTTGATAACCACTAGAAACATGAAGTACACTTAGAGATGGTCCTGACAATGGTACCGTGATGTAAGGAACTGTATAGATCTGTCAAAAAATAAGGTTTTTTGAGGAAAAATTGTAGAAACAGAGGTACAAGGTAGTTTAATATGATTCCAATCATTGGAGATGCTTTTTTTGAACTTTTTGTACATCCTAAAATAATCATATGATCAAAACCATTCATAGAAATTCATGTGTGAACTTCTTCAAATTAGTTAGTTTGCAGGATTAGATGACAAGTTGACCTAGTTAACTAGTTTGACCACTTTGTAGGTGTTGATTACCTAGGAGGACCCATTTAATGATGTGATACATTTATTTATGCATAAAAATCACTCTTTCATAGGTTTCCAAGGTTTCATATAGGGTTTTTAGAGCAATCAAGTATAGGTAGTTAGGCTAATAGGCCTAATTAGCTTGGTAGATCTACTTGGTTAATCATGTAAAATTAAATATGGCATTGAAGGATATTTAAATGAGTTAATTTAAATTCAATCCATGCCACATAATAATCTTGAGTGAAAATCACATGAGTTTACTGGTATTCGAGTGGAAAATTACATGCACAACTGGTCCTTGAGTTATTAATCAACACATAACTGATCCTTATTATGAGTTGACTGACGCTTAAGAGATAATAAATGCATGACTAACCTTAAATTAGAGTTATTTTAAAAATAATGATGTATCATGCTATAATATTAGTTTGAACTAATCAACTATGGACCACCACATTGTTTTTGATGCCATAGAGCTCATTCAAGGAGTATCCAAGGCACTAGACATATAGAGTTTAATGGAGGACTATTGGTACCTATTTGTAATTGATTTAAACTTAGTGATTGTATGAATTTTTATTCTCTCCTCTACATTAAATTTTTATCCTCTCTCCTCATGTTCTATATATTCAATCTTTTAGGCTTTATTTTTGGATCCTTCTCTTGGGCATGATGAAACTTTGGCTAAATTGAGATTTGTAACCTCTTAAATCAATAAAATGGACTATTGAAACATATTTATGATTGAATTATAATGTGTATATGATTATTTATATGTATATAAGTGGTATGAATCTTCCCTTAGCATATCCTTGCCATACCTATCTGTTGATGATTTATCTTTTGCATGTTATATGAAGTGTCAAAGGTTGGTGATCAGATTTACAGTGTAACAAGGTTGAAAGTGTCTCAAATCAGACCTATCTCCCTTTACCTCCAAGATATTGTCATATATCAAGACCTCCATGTGAAACACTATTGCATAAGAAAACTTAGATATAGTCTTTTATTTTATTTTTAATTTATTAGTATTGTAGAAGTACAAATTTGAGTGGATATACTAAAAATATAGGTGTATCACCATCATTAGTGTAGGATTTCCATTTCAATTATCTTTATAAATATTTTCTCCCCCAAAGTAAGGTAGGTTTTAGTAAACTAAGCAAATTTGATACATCAGAGGAGTTAGCCTCATAATCTATAGGTTTGGTTTAAGTATAGATATCCCATAACCTTTAGATCAATCCAATGTTAGTCTAGGTTTGAAGGATATCTAAGTAATCTACTTTAGTAGGGTACAAATTGGGTTGCTAATAGTTATGTCACACCTAGTGGGATCTAGATTTAGGCATTAAAGTATTGAAATCAACATCTTGGTCTTCATAAGTAGTTTTAATCACTCATATAGTCATCATATCTAAGGTAAAGGGTAGCTCTTTTTCATAATTCATAATTTTTCATGTGTCTTCTGGTAGGCTATGGTAGCCTATGGAACAAATTCCTATCATTCATCTTATTATCAACAACCCTATGATCCATCCCAATTCTAATATGATATATATCCATCTCATTATGACCCCTATCAGCCCTTCATTCACCTTGATTAATAATATGAGAGCCCTTGTTAGGATTATGATTCTTGTGAACCTAATTCACTTTATTGAAAGCCTACTTATCAATCTAATTAGTCATGGAAATCTCATAACATTCTTGATCATCTCAATCAAGCTCTAAGATAATCCATATCAGGATTTAAACAAATCTTAATTGGCTATGAAAAACACATGGTGATCACTAACACACAAAAGAGATATGGATATGAGATCCCTAAGCATGAGATTTAGAGCATGAGAGATTCATTGAAGTAAGATAAGGAAGAGTGTACAAATTGCATAAGACAAGGCCATTCAAAAGTTAGTGGTGATATGCTTGATATAGGTGGTCTAATTGAAGGTATTGAAGATAAGTTGGTAGTTCATGAGAGACACTAGGTTCACCATAACTAGCAACAGGTTCGTTTCATCATTCCACATCAATATTTCATTGATTTGCCTCTTCCACCTCAAGAGTTTCAAACAAATGTGTGTCATATCCCTTAAAATTCCTCAAAATCCTTGCCAAGCTTGCTTACTTGGAAATATATCCAAGAAAGACCTTAAAAGGTGGAAAAAGTGTGATTTGAGGTGGTTAATTTCCATGTTTCATAGAATATCATGTAAGGGCCTTCATCTTTTGATCAATAGGGAGAGATATTTAATGAGTTGGTTCATGAATTTGAGGCTCACCTTGCTAAATGAATTGAGAGTGAAAACCAACATATTCATTTAATACTAGAAGCTATAAAAAAAATCCCATCTTAGCATCAAGTTCCTCTATTCACACCCATGGTTATAATAAGTCCAATATAAGAGGTCCCTAAACCCAAGTTTATGACATGGAAATAAGTACAATAATCAAGGGAGAGAGAAGACAAATCAATCATAAGCCCAAGTGTTGTTATGGAAAGCAAGCCTGCGATCATTCAGCCTCTACCCCTCCCTCCTAAAGAACCCAAGGCCTTCCCTTCATGGAAGTCTATTTAAGGACATATACAACAAAGAGAGGAGGTAATGGTTGTCAAAGTTGAGCATCCCCATGATCAGAATAAAGCATCCATGACAAAACCTTTAGATTTATCTCATCTTCTTGATTATTTTTAGGGATTCACCATACCAATTATTGAGAAGGAGCCTCTCCTTTGTGAGATAAATGAAGAAACTTTAGCTAAGATGAATGAAGATGAGAGTGACTTGTGTGATCAAGAGGAGGACATCATCATTAGGACTGATTCAATCTTTCATAATATAAAAGAAGATGAGTTACAAGAAGTTGATGAGGTACATGATGAGATCTAGGTACAAGATGAAACATAGGATGAAGAGGTTTTAGTTGAGTAAGAAGAGGTTGTTTCTCAAGAACTCTTTGGTCACATGGTAATTGTCCTCCATCAAGATGTTTTTCAATAACTTGTAGTAGTTACCATAGATAAGTGTAGGCCAACTAATTAATATGAGTGTCAAAGTGATAATGATGACCTTTAGAAATAATATATGAATGTTTGTAATGAATATCAAGCTCTTAAAAGACTCACACTTCCAATGAAACATGTTGAAGAGCAATCAGTTACTGATTTTGTCAAGCTTTGCCCACAAATAGAGTAGGTACATGATGATATAAATAATGAAGAAATGTTTGCTGAGGTAGTACTTCAAGTTGATACTCCTAAAGATAAACCAAGTGAAGATTTATTTTCCTTTAGCATGACTAAATAAGTTCTCTATGTCAATCATGAAAGTCTTAACAAATCACCATTTCATGTGAAGTAGAATGAAAGTATTAACCAAGACATGGAAGATCATTGGTAGCCCATGAATTAGGTATAATTAACATTGTTCTCATAAAGTAGAAGGATATGGGAGGAGTATGATTGGTCTTGGACTCTCATGTACAATCCATGCACCTCATAATTGAACTAGAAGGTACAACTTATTACTTAAGATGCCACAAACATGTTAATGATCTTAACTACAAGAAGGAACTATCAAGATATGGAAATCATACTTAAAGGTTCCATGGCATAAAATAAAGTTTTTCATTTGACCTTGGAGGAAATATTTTGACTTCAGGTTAGTTGTTTTAGTTTATTTGTCTTGTTTCAATAAGTGATTAACACAAGCAATAGTCTACTACTTTGTTCTTGTATTTGTCTTATTTTATTGTTTCTTTAGGTTAGGTGTGTTTGATTCTTAGTTTAAGTGCGTTCTTGTGTTGTTTCTATTGAGTCTTGTTGTTATTACATTTAGAAGAGATGTCACAAAGTGCAAAGTCTATTTGGTAGTCCAAGGTAGTCATCAAAATAATCTTGTTATGTTTTAGATTTTCATTATCATTTCAAAAATCAGTGGATTCTCTTGACTAGCAGGATGGTCAACCCCTATGAGTCACCAAAAATGTTTGTAATTTGGCTTATGAAGGCCAAATTCCAACCCCTTATAGACACCAATAATATGCACACATATGATCCTTAATGTAGAAGTTACCCCTGGATCCTTTACAACCCCTTTTAGCTCATCTAAACCACCTATATGCACCTTGTTTCACCAAATAGAGTAAACTTGACCATCATGTCCCCTTTCCCTCTGGACCTTGACCATTGATAGTTAGCCTAACAGTTGATGGTCACCTTAATCATCGATGGTTAGGATCCACCTCCTTAACCTAATGCATGCAAACATTCATTCTATTTTTAAATATAACTTCATCTAAATTGTGTTACAAGCCTGTGCATGCATGAATTATATTTAGAAGCCCCAGTTACACTTTCATTTGCACCTCTTACTTGTGCCTATAAAAAAGAGAGGCCTAATAGGTCTAATGTATCTACAATTATTATCAGGAGCTCAAGTACTTAGAGTTTTATTTTATAAGTCAATGAGTGTCATCCATGTCATCAAGCCATTCTATTAAGAGTTGACTTTCCATCACCTCTCAAGCAAGTTTCTAGGCACCGTTACTCTACCAAAATCAAGATAGATCCTACCTAAGAGTCAACCACACCAAATACTCATTCAACCCACTTTTGGTAAGACAAGCTCTTGTTTTTTACTATTCACATGCTTTATTGCCATTTTACAATCATTTTAGCATTTGCCCAATCCCCATAATTCATCTGTGAATCTTGTTAACCTACTATTGATCAAACTTAGTTTTAGCACAGTCAATCATCGATGGTCATCATAACCACCGATGGTCAGGCATAACTGCTGATGGTCAACCCAACCATCGATGGTCACCTATGGAAAAAAACCAACAAGCTAATTTCACCCACTTACACTTTCCCAAATCTACTTTTTCAGTTTTTTTTATTGTTCATAGACCCATTTCATACTTTTTGAGCCATAACTTGACCCATTATCACTAGCACTAATTAGTTTATCACTAATTTGATCATTCTAACATATCTCTTTATCAAACAATTCTTGTTATCAATTTCAGTACCTTTTGATCATTGATGCAAGTTCTTTATTTCTATCTTATTAAATTAATTATTCTAAAATAGTGGATTGACATCCCCTAAAGAAGCTCTCACTTTTGGGATCTAGGTAGTGTTAGGCAATCCACCTTACTGTCTATTTAACAAACAAGTTTGATTTAGTGCTTTCTTATCTATAGGTCATCCTCCCAAGACAAAGAGGATCTCTTCATAATCTTCTGATTCAATGCATGAATACTTTTTATTAAGTATTCTTAACACAACTGCTATTTCCAATTTTACTACTTTCTTATGAATAATAGCAAAATTTGAGTGAAACATTCTGGCATGCCCAATGGGACCCTCATCTCTACTTGGGTTTTATTTTTTATTTGCATCTATATGATTCTTTCTCTATCTATGCTCAGAATTAAAATCAAAATTTCATTTGGGTGTAAAACATATTACATCCATTGATTGCCTACTTAATTAATGGTATCATGATTAATTGTAGCACACTTATGTTACATAAATAAACCACATAATCAATCAAACATCATAACTCACCTAAGACAAGGATTGATTGGGATTTCATCACTTGATGGATCACCTTACCCTACCCAACAATCCTACTTGGATTTAATCACTAAGAGGAAAACCAACTCAGCTCTTTGGTTGAGTATAAACTTTAGATATCAATATATATTGGCTAAGCACTTGAGATCCTTATTATTATGGGATTATGAAGTGAGGGGTTAGGACCCAATACCAAGCCATGTATTGATTCTAATACAAATTATTTTGATCACCTAAACAACCTAAAACCAACCATAAACAACTTCTATAGTACCTAATCTACAAGTCAACTTCTATCACACGTTCTCATAAACTAAGGCATAATCCAAAAGTGATCTTAAAACTAACTTCAAGATTAAACATACTTTCTAGTGTGTACCTTAATTACCCTGACTATTTTCTTTGTCTTCTTTTTGTTTGAGTGGTGAGTCTATTCTCTTGTATTCTCTCTTACTTTTTGTATGGTTCTCACTTGTCAGTAGAGAAGAGACCTGGTATAATAAAACCCATCACCTACATCAACCTCCTCTATCTCATCATCTATGGAGTACATTTCCCAAGTGGAAGATTCACCTTGTCCATTTGGAAGCCCTACTTTTCCTCAAGTGTTTCACTAAGGAGACATGGACTTTACAACCTTTTTAGATAATAATCTAGTGGCCCTTCAACACTAAATTAACACCTCTTCTCACCATATCCTAATTTCAACTACACTTCAAGACCATCTTTATGACATGCCATCCCACCTTATGGAGAGTATCCCTATTTTCATAATCACCACCCAACCTTTGACCACCCATGCATCTTCATCTACTAACCCCTTTAATGTTATGACTTAGAACTAACCTATCCAACTAACCATTATCCTTACACAATCCACCCCTAATAATGACTCCTCTACCTTAGGATAACCCAACCATCAACCCATCATGCCCCACTTGTAGCTAAGGTACCTACCATCGGTGTCTCTAACTTCCCCTCTATCAAACCTAGCCCATTGGTTAATACTTTTTTACCAAGCTTAGGGGTACCTATCCCTTCTACCTCACTACCCATTAACATAAAGGTCATGAACACCCCCTAATTACCAATCTAACCACACTTCAACCTACCTCAGCATCCCAATAATTATTGACATCATATAACTTTAGTTATACCCCTAACTCACAAGGGTATATATCTACTACCCAACTGTTAGTAGCTACCTATCCTTATATGTCATCTACTCAACCTCCCATAACCTCTCATCAGTATGGGGCCATCTCCCAACCTTATATCAATTATAAATATATTCTATAAGCACAATTTATGCCTTATAACCCATTAGGTACACCACCTCAAATAGACTTAATGAAAATAATCATGGACAAAATGTCAACTCTTGAGTCATCCATTTTTGGAGCCCATAACATTTTATCTTATGACCAAATTTATAATGAGTCCATTCACCCCTCTATCCATATCAAACCTTATCCAACCCAATGGGAGATTCCAAAATTCATCGAGTTTAATAGTAGGGAAGACCCCCAATAACATTTAAGAGCATTTAGGCTTTCTTGTTACATGATTGCCTATGACGATGCCCTACTTTTGTGCACATTTCCTATGTCTCTTTTTGGCTTGCACTGGACTGGTATAGTGCCATTACCAAACATTCCATCTTCTTATCCTAGAACTTCTTGGATCACTTCTCAATCAACATATCTAAGAAAGTCTCTATCACCAACCTTTATTCCATGCACCAATTTGAGGATGAGTCTATACGTAATTTTTTGGCTCATTGGATAATCTTGATCAAATAATTATCATTCTCTTTTCCTTAGCTTAAATTGATCGAGATTTTTTCTCATGCTTATGCCAAGCACATTTGTTCCACACTATGTATTCAAATATTCATAAGTTTTGATGAAGATTTTACCATAACATGCAAGTTAGAGAATAGGGCTATATATTAGGGTAAACTAAAGTTAAAAAACAATAACTCTACCTTCAAAACCAACAAATCCTCTTCCACCAAAGTAGGCAATCAAGCTAACTCTAGGGATAAGAATAAGGGAACTATGAATGAAATTATACTTAAGGCTGACCCACCACCTACTATCAATCAACAAGACTTTCCTAATCCCTCTAACCAAAGCTCATAGAACCCAAACCTAAGTACCCAAAAAATATTTACTCCACTTGGAAAATCTTATGCCTTGTTGTTAGAAATGTTACTAAAATCTAGTCTTGTATAGATTCCACCCATCAAGCCTCCCCCACAATTTGATTCTTCTCATCTAGTGCCTTTTTGGTATAATGAAAATGACCTTTGTGCCTTTTATCAAGTGATCAGACATGGCATCAACTGATGTAATACTTTCAAGAATGTTGTTTAAAGCCTTATTGATAAGGGGGAACTCATGTTAGATAACCCCAATGCCACTCAAAGTCAAGCCTTGGACATCTTCAAAAATCCCTTTTCTAACCATGCCCTATAAAATATGAGAACACACATGCCAAATGCTCTCATGATTCCCACACAATCAACATAGTCCATGATACACCTACACATGAGGACCTAACCATCTAATCTACCCACTCTTCCCCCACCTCACTTACAGAGGTAGAAGAGTCATCTTCCCTTCCTTCAGAGATTCAACTCAAGGAGGTTCCTTTTTCCCTAGCCACACTCATAGAAGCTTTGAAATCATCACATTCCACCCCAATAGGCATATCTAGATAAGTAAAGGTTCCTAATTTACTTCCTCCACCAGCTACCCAACAAAACACTACTAGTATGGATATTATTCCTAAAGGAGAAGCATTTCCATCGATACCTCCCATGGACAAGCCATTTATCTCAACCTTACTTCCCTCACCTAAAAAAATCAATCAACCTACCAAATAACATCCCTAACCTACAAGTCTATCTCTTGCATCCACTACCCATGAAGCAAAACCAGTACACAAACCTTTTTCCACATTAGTGTAGAAATTGGAATTTGCCCTAAACTAGATATGGATCAAGCTACCTTTTGGCAAGATTTAGGCCTCCCTTACATAAATCAACCTAAACCTTATAATACACCTTTAACCAACAATATATCATCTTTCCTCCACCTCTAAAACCAATCAAAACTTCTATCGACCCCTCACATTCCCCACCAACCAAAGTAATCATACCTCAAATGAGAAAACCACCGAAAAAACCTATTACAAACCTCTATACCTTCACCATACAGAGTTTGGTCTACCCATATCTTAAAGTGGAGTTGACCCTATCTAAACCTCTACCCAAACCTCAACCTGAACCAACCAAATGAGTAAAACCATCAAATATCCACATGCCTAGAGTTTTTCCTTCTTCTGCCCTACCCTTTATCTTGGGTCCTCATCCATCAACTCTACCCAAAAATTTAATTCCTTTTAACATATGTCATCCACCACTACTAGTTACACCAACCCATTTATTATCTGATACACTAGTTTTTCCCAAACTATCAGTGGCCAAACTATCCACCACGAACCCTCTAACCACTAACATGCCCAAACCAAAACCATTACCTAGAAACATCACCTCACCCAAGCTTTCTCTTACCAAACCTGTTACCATGAAAACACCCCACTTACCACCTAAAGTGACAACCCCTAGGCCTTTCCCACCTCTCACTAAATCTTATTCAACCATTTTTCAAAGGTTGTTACAATCTTCACACCTCACCTTACCTCCTATCAGACCCTTTGACCCCCTTGGTTTAAAACCAACTTGGTATAATGACCATCAAATCTATTCTTATCATAAGACACCTAGATATGACACTAAGAATTGAAAATCTCTCTAGACCATTATCCATCAACTCTATGATGAGGATGCTCTATTACTAAAAGAGCATCTCTTGAATTCTCTACTAAGGCACCTATTAGCTATTTGCCAATGCGTACTAGATCCTCCACTCTCACCTTATAATGACGAGGAACCTACCCAGAGTCTTATCACATTGTTCCCCTTTATCCATATCATCAATATGGCCACACAATCATAAAAAAGGATAAATGAAAAGCCAAAGTGACTATTCCATGGATATACCCACCTAGTTATCCTAAACTAAACTCAATCCAACCCTCTACATCCTCAGCTCCACCCAAAGTAAATATCTTAGGCACATTCAAATATAATCCTTCTGAATCCATCAAGAGGGTCATTCTTAAGTAAATTCACCAAACTCTAGCTAAGATGAGCCTCTATGAGATCATTTCCACCTCACCTCATCATCGCTAGGCCATGAGAGAGGCTATGTAGGCTATTGAGGTCAAACTAAGAGACTCTCAACCTATAGAGGCCTTTATCGATGCTCTCTAAATTTCAACCCTTGTTGCCTTCAAGGACTTAGAAATACCTTCCATCCATCCCAAATACTTGGATCCCCCTCTCTTTATCACTATCCATATCAACTAAACCCACATCAAATGAGTTATGATCAATGGGGGAGCTAGTATCAACATCATCTCTTCCCATTCCTATGACCAACTCAAGCTATCAAAAAATGTCATGTTTGAAACTTCAACCATCCTTAGATACTTTATTGACACTATGACCACTACTTTGGGCACAATTATCCTTCACATTTGTCTAGGACCTCACACACTCCCCAAACTTTTTTTTATGTATTTAAAGGTGAATTTTAGTAAAACATTTTACTAGGGAGACCTTAGATCTATGCCATGGATTGTGTACCTTCCACCCTCCATCATTATTTCAAGTTTGAACAAAAAGGTCAAGTGGTTACCATATAAGATAGCCCTATCCCTTTTTTAGCATGTAATATGACTTACTGACCTAATGATGTTCTCCTACCTTCATCTAAAACACCACCAAAGCCACCACCCATGAAAGCTAAAGCCATTACTTCCCCTCCTATGGAAGTATCTATCAGTTCATCTATTTTTATGGACCAAATACCTAGCACTAATCCCTTAGAGTCTACCTTCTAATGCCTTACCCTTGGAGAATATCATCTCCTCACCCTAGATGCCCTCCTTACTCCCCAAGAATATGAGAAACTCAACCACCACTTAGGTTATGGGCCTAAAATTAGAGCTATTATCCCTTTAGGACCTCCCAACTATCAAAATCACTTCATCTATGTGGGAATAGACAAGCCACTTAATGTTTCCATTACCCACCCTTCAACTCAATCATTTACCTCTAACTCTTTTTACTTAGACAAATTTGACTTCTCCAAACCATACTTTCATAGGCGTGCCTAGAAGGGATCTGGTTTAGGATGGTATGAGCATGTCCCACACATGTTGACCTCAATCAAGACTTTCAATCCTTATGATAAACATGGCCTTGGCTTCATTATACCCAATAATAAGAAATCCAATAAACCTACCACCACCATTGTTATAGAAGAGAGCCCTTCGCTACCAACATCCCCTTAACATGATTACCCTTATCCCCCTGACTTACCAAAAGGAAGGGGAACCCATATCTATCCCTTTGATCCATCTTGAGCTCATGAGAGAAGACTCTACTACTATTAACACCATTCAATATTAAGATGATGATGTTATTTTCACCTTACTTGTTATACCCGATTCCTCCATCTATAAATATATCCCTCTAAAAACCTTAACCATGTTAAATGAATCAACCATAAATATTTACATAGGCACTTTGGACAACCCTAATGTCATTAACTTTGCTAAACACTCACCCCTAAGGAACTATAGGACTACTCGACCTTCTTCCATGAGAATAACATCACATTCACTAGGTCATATGTTGATATGCCTAGTATTGACCTAGCCATTTCCACCCATAAAATCATCACCACTCATGACACCAAACTTGTTAGATAGAAATTTCATTTAATGTATCCTCACATATCCCTCCTTGTCAAAGAAGACATTCAACACCTCCATTTAGTTAACTTTATTGAACCCATAGACTATCCTTAATGGGTTTCAAACATTGTACCTATCACTAAAGCCCCATTAAGATTACTTATCTATGTGTACTTTCATGACCTCAATCTCACCTACCCAAATGATGACTTTTCTCTACATAGCATTGACTAATTTGTTGATCTTATAATAGGCCATGAGATGTTGTCACTCATGGATGTATTTTGTAGTTATAATTAGATCCTAATTTCCCCTAAAGATCAACACAAAATTGCCTTCATCACCCCATGGGGGAATTTATATTATAGGGTCATGCCCTTTAGCCTTAAGAATGTTGATGCAACTTACCAATGGGCTATGACATATATTTTTCATGATCTTATCCATACAATCATCGAAGACTATATGGATGACCTTCTTGGGAAGTCCAAGCTTTGCAAAGACCATTTAGTTGTCCTTAAGATTATCTTTGAGTGACTTATCCATTATCACATCTACCTCAATCCCAAAAAATGTATTTTTGGGGTCTTGTCAGGAAAACTTCTTAGCTTCATATTTCCCTTTAAGGAATTGAAGTTGATTTGGCCAAAATTAAATCCATCCTTTAGATGTTACCTCTAACCAAATTTAAACAACTCCACAGCTTGTAGGGGAAACTTCAATCCATTCATCACTTCATCTCCTAGATCTTCAATTAGTTTCAACCCTTCCATTATCTCTTAAAAAAAGATGTCTCTTTCAAGTGGAATGTTGATTGTCAAAAGACCTTTGATGTACTAAAAGAGTATCTACTATCTCCACCTATCCTTACACCTCTTAAGGATGACCAACATTTCAAACTCTATATCTCTACCATAGACCACTCCCTTGGGGTAATGCTTGCCCATTAAGATGAAAAACATAAATAGGAAGCCATCCATTACATTAGCCATACACTAGTCAAATATGAGACTCGATATACACATACCAAAAAACTATATCTAGACCTAATCTTCATTGCCACCAAAATTTGCCACTACCTCTTTAACCACAAAACTTTTATCATAACCAATACCAAGCCCCTCAAATACATGCACTCTAAACCATACCAAAACCAACGTATGGCTAAGTGGCTTATGATTTTAGCTAAATTTGACCTTGAGTTTCTCCAATAAAAATTGATCAAAAGATAGGTCATCACCAACTAATTGGCCAAATCACCCCTAGTGAACAACCAACCTTCCCATCTTACATTTCTAGATGAGTCCATCACAAGCTTATCTCAAGCAAATTTCACCAATTAGGTAACCATGTTTTTTGATAGTTTCAAATGTTAGCATGGTGAGGGAGCTAGTATTGTCCTTGTCCCCCTTATCAATGAACCACTTCCCTTATCCTTTAAACTCAACTTCAAATACACAAACAATGTGGCTGAATATGAGGCCCTAGTAATAGGTCTCCAAACTGATTTAGCCTTAAGATTTAGAACAATCAATATCTTTGGTGACTCCCAACTTGTGGTCAACCAAGTTATCAACACTTACCAGTGTAATAATGAGGTTTTATAGTTGTACAATCAACTAGTTCTAAAAATATTGGCCTCATTTGAACATTACCATATTTAAACCACCCCATGATCTACCAAAAAAATTGTCAATACCATGGCTTCACTCATCTCTCAGATCCCATCAACACCATCAAACTCCAAAATATCAGTCATTATCCATCACCTCACTGAGCCCTCTTACACCAAGATAAACACTCCAACCATATTTAGTGTGGAGGAGATCCTACCTGACCTTTTGTACAAATAAACCTTCAACTACCTTCACCTTGGCATAGTTCCCTCTGGCCTCTCTAGGAATGTCCATCAGGCATTTATTTAGAGCACCTCCCATTATACCATTATGGGAGGAATCCTCTACAAATGAGGCTTAGATGGCCTCTTATTCCATTGCCTCTATGGTCTAAAATCCTCTCATACCATCAAAGAGACACATGATGGTATATGTGGGGGTCACTTTAGTGGCCTTTCTATAGCTAAGTGTATCTTTCACCTAGGATACTACTGGCATACCCTCAACCAAGACTATTATGATTACATGAAAAAGTGTGTCAAGTGTCAATAACATGTTAATTTACACCATGCACCTAGTAATAGCCTTCATGCATCTATAGATTTTTGGCCTTTATCACAATGGGGTATAGAGCTTATTAGTGTAATCAACTCCCACTCTTCACAACAACATCATTCTATCATTACCACAACTAAATATTTTACCAAATGGGTGGAAGCTATTCCCCTTATCTTGATGAAAGCTGAAAAGATTATTGAATTTATCACCCATCATATCATCTACCATTTTAGTGTTCCCCATAAGATCATCACTGATAATGGCAAATATTTCAAAAACAAACAAGTTTAGGGCCTTTTTGACATATTTGGTTTTAAACATAGATTTTCATCACCTTATCACCCATAAGTAAATAGACAAGACAAAGCCTCTAAAAAAACCCTGAAGAACATGATTATCAAAATGGTCAATGCCTCAGGTCAAGATTGGCACTTGCACATCCCTTTCACCCTATGGGTATATCATACTAGCATCTAAACCCCCACTGGTGCTACATCCATTTCTCTCTTCATTGGATTTGAGGCTGTCTTACCTCTTGAAATATAAATACCTTCTCTTTGCATATCATTACATGACCTCATTTCAGAAGATAATTACTATCAAAAATGTTTATCCAACTTGATCTATTCAATGAGAGTCATTTAACCACCATTTCCCATTTTCACATCTATCAAGAATGAATCAAATGAGCCTATAACATACATCTAAAAGTCCAAGAATTCAACATTGAAGATCTTATCCTCAAGGAAAATCAACATGTCACTAATATGGAGAAAAGAAAAAGGGGAAAATTTACCTTCAATTGGTTTGGACCCTACATCATAACCCATAAATATATATTAGGGGCTTATCATTTATCCTCTCTCAAAGGCAAACCAAAACTTGAGCCTCTTAATGCTTCACATCTACATCCCTTTTATTGTTAGATATGGATCACAATTATCATTTGTCTAACTTAAGCTCATCCCTTGAAAACCACATTCATTTCCCTCTTTTTAGGGACAATTGACTAAAACTGAATCATGTGATTATCCATCACAACATATCCTAATCTTGAACTATGGATACCATGGCTCTATCCATGGCATGATTCTCATAGTGCTTTCCATCTCTGTGAGATTGGTTCTTATGGTCAATATTACCTATGCCTCCTCTTTACCTAGTGGCACCCCATGTCAGCTTAGTTTTGCCTTCATGAAGGTAATCTATTGAAAATATATGAATAGGTCTATGTCAAACAAACCCAAATAAAATCAAAAGCAATATCAAATTGAAAAAACAAACTATGGGTCATCCTTAACATCCATATAATGATCCCTTGAAGGACAACTATTGAAAACTCATTCTAAAATTACAAAACATAAGGTGGGCTGCTCATTTGAAGGACAATTATCAAAAGCATTTGAGCTAGCCATATAAATCTAGATCACTCCTTTGAAAGATGGCTGGATAAAGCATTAGTCAGAGCTAGATATTTATTGCAAGCTTCTTGCAATGATCAGCTTCCTCGACCCTCAAGAAAAAGTCAAAAGTAATTAAAAGAGAAAAAGCAACAATTTTTTTGAAGCCACAATCAACTATCCTAAAAAACAATAAAATTGGGAAAACTGCAATCAACTCTTCTTAGTAGAATTCCTACATTGATTAGTCTACACTTTATATATAGACATAGACTTGTTTATACCACCTCTTTAGACACCTACAAAAAAGGCATACTAATCTCACTAACGGTTCTATTTTCACCCATTCTCCTTCCACATATCATGTGCACAGGACTATGAGCTTACTTGACATAATGTTATCAGGATCCCTATCTATCAACCTAAACAATGTTAATGCAAAAAATTTGAAAGGATTAGGTTCACTAAGGCAATTTAATTTTGGGTTTCATGTCAATATTTGATAATGAAAAGGCATCATGTTCTTTTTCTTATTTTTTATTAGTATATGTAAGCCTATAACCATGAACAACAAACATCATACCAAAAGCATGAACATCAGGAACTATGTCAATAACCAACATCATCTATCCACCAATGAGCCAAGCATAATGTAAACATGTAGTAGCCAACCATAAACATTCACCTATCCATCACATTGTGTAAGCTTCTACACATGTTATAACATCATAAACCAAGTCAATAATGAAAAAATCATAGCATACACAATTCACCATTCAATACACATAACCATAAACATGAGCCATAACATGTATCCATCCATAACATATCTTATCTAACCATGCATAAAATTAAAACACCATAATTCAACTATCTACACATCACATGCCTAAGCTACTGAGTTAGATAGCCATAAACCATGAGCATCTATAAACATAAATAAAAAACATAAGAATCACATAAAACATTGAATGCCATATATCATGTGATAAAATATCAATATCAACTCTCTTTAAAAATTTACATCTCACTATATCGACGCTCATGCCAAAATAAAAAATCATATACATATCATTAATATCACATATCAATCAGGCCCCTAGAACACTTAGACCACCTACACCACTACCACTAGCCTCATCTATACCTATACCTGATGGTGGTCCCCTTGGGACTCTTATTTGACAAATTGTAGCATCCCACTGCCTTGGGGTAGCTAGCATAACCCCACCCCCCAAATTGGCTCTATACTCTATAAATATCATGGCATGGGGTAGTTGATCTAGCACCATCACCTCATAATATCTAAGCTCCTATACGATAGCTTGATACCAAGCTCATGGCACTAAATAAGATGGCCCTCCTGGTATTATACCTACTACACCCACACTAATATACCCCTATAATGTGCCTATCTAGCCCTATAGAGTAGTTACCTACCCCTACAAAATGATAACTTGGGACCATTCTTAGTCCCTCTCAGTTGTCACTATTCCAACCTCTCTATGTAAAACCTATATCTAAGTCTGGGTCATAACTAGTGCCCCCCTCCCTATCTTTCATGGCTAACTAGATCTAGAACCATTAGCCTCATGCTTCTATCATCTCCACTAGCATCTACAACTACATAGATCAGCTGGTACCAAGCCATGTATCTATCTACATACCCTGCATCATCTATGGGATCCCTAATAGGAAGCTCCTCAAACCCACCATCTAGAACTATCTAAGTAGGTTGGCGCACTAGTAACTAAACCTCCAAATCCTACCTTTTGTACCATGGATGTAGACTTGGTACACCCTATAATAAGCCAAACTATCACCAAACTCAGTTAAATAGAATTAACTCCACCTCACCCTCCTGATGACCCACTATCCATCTATAACTCTACATGGAAAGAGTCTACCTCTTGTATCTTGGCCAGAGTGGAAACTATAGGTATGGCCTTTAGGTGATGTCCCCAACCACTAGTACACCTAGCATACCTCTGAACCAATCCACATCATGTGCTCCACCACCTACACCTAATACTACATAATCATCCCTTTATCTCATAAAGCCAACAAGGAACTCAACCTATGTATACCCTACCCATGGCAACCCCATCGAGCTCAACACTCAGATGTGCTTGTAAGCCTAACAATGTAATACCATCCCCATGATGATGATGTATCTCCTATGGTGCATAAATCCCCATAACTCCCTATAAATTTGGACTAATAAAATAGGCACCTAACTAAACACCATCCTACCAACTAACAAATCAAACAATACACCCAACAAGCCATAGGGAAACCTCCCACTACTAAAATTTTGGATCCCAAATCAAGTCACTACAATCATCAACATCAACATCAATCATCACTCCTCATGAGCACTCTCATATAACACTGAGTAGTTGAATCCTCTAGAGTGCTAATAAACTTGACCACTATCATCTCTACATAGATACTTAAAAAAGTCATCTCACTCCTCTTTTTCAATTTGGTATATCACCTCACCATGTAATGGGAGTTGAGTAATCTAATGAACATCATCTAGGAGCATATTCATCTCCCTAGTCAGTAATAAGAATTTATTGGTAGTAAAATACCATCTCTCAATGAGTTTTACTACCATAGACATGTCTCTCAACATATGATAATAGTGCCTCATCCCACCAAACTCTACCTCCTCTATATGGGCCCATTCCTCTATAGTCATCCCCTCACAAAGCTCAAAGAAGATGTGTAACACATGGTCATGCATTTGCATCTACTCCCTAACTTGCACCAAACCATACAATTAGCTTAGTATCTCTTATTGGACTCATCTAAAACTATATCCAAAACCCTGATCTCACACTACTCTTCTATTTTAATGGATCAAAATTTCCCATTTTAAACTCACACCTACCCATTTTAACCTACCCATCAACCTTATAACATCTTACCTAAACCTAATTTATTTACCCTAATCTCACCCTATACCATTTTGCCTTAACCTATTTTGGTCATAGCCCATTTTGCCCTCACCACTCTTTTTTCCAAAAAAAAGAGAATAGAGAGCAATAACAATAAAAAAAAGCTACCCTATCTTCCTTAACCACCGATGGTCATACTGATGGCCGATAGTTGGAGACCCCTAAATCTTAGGGTGTTAACTATCAACAGTTAGACCTGACCACTGATGGTCACCTGTTGACTAAAAGCCCCAAACCTTAAAACCCCCTTGGCACCCAAAACCAAAAAATTCACATTCTTTACTAAATACTACCCTACCCAACTTTTTTTCAACCCATCCAACCCACCCACCCTATCTATTGGACACCCAACCCACCATTTTGACCTACCCTTTCAATAAAGACAACCTAGGGCATATAAGTCAAACTGCAAAATTTCACACTTACCCACCCACGTAACTTTAAACAAGTAATTTCAACCAAAAACTATCAATTGAATGTACCACTTACCTCATTCTACAACCTCCTCTATGGTTTGATCCCAAGAAAAACTGCTCAACTAAATCCATGTGCTCCTTGAATCTTAGACACATAAAGATCATAGCCACACTCTAGCTAATGAGCAATCACCAACTCATCAAGAACTCTCTTCACACATGTCACAATCACTTAAGCCAAGTCAACCAAGCATAAAAATTATAATGAGTAAAAGTAATTCTTGTTTTTACTTTTTACTTGGTGGATTTTTAGGGTTTTCCCTGACCATCAATGGTCAGGGTGACTGTCGATGGTCACCTTTTAGGGATCCTAACCATCGATGGTTAGGATACCCCAATTTGACACTTAAAAAATTAAACTACCATTTTTATGCACAAATACAACTAGGTTTTACCCACTTTTAGAGATGCCTTTATCTTAACAAACCAACTACCTCATCACCTCATCATTGGACTCTCATGGCCTCTCTGGTATGCAACTTTATGACCACTTATTACTTAGTCTTTTGATCATAGAAACAATATTGCCTTGTTAAAAAATTGTATTTTGTACCACCTTGCACATACCATCCTACTTGTGTCTCACTGAGATCACTTCCTACCTTGGATACCAATGACACTTGACCTATTTGCATTTTCCCTAGGAGCACTTCCTTCCTTAGATACCCAATAGAAACATAAAAATTGCTTAGGAGACTAACAAGTGTATCCAACTACCATGACTATCATAGTCAAGTGATACATTAGTCATTTACCTTCTTTAAATTGACCTTATTCTTAATAACATTGGTAGTTTGTCTTTACATGATATTATCTATTATACCTTTTGTCATATTTTGTGCACACATTTGCACCTCACATGCTCAACTCATGTCACCACTTCCTAACTCCACATTTACCATTTATCTAATCCATACCTACTTTAACTTTACCTCACCAACTCCAATTTTTATGGGGAATACCTCATCCCACTCTCGAGGTAACTAGACCCTTGGCCTATACTCCATTTTTTTTTTGCCACTCATTCACAAAGAGTAACAAACAAAAAGGGGAAAAATGTAAACACCAAAAATATGCACACCTATGATCCTAAATATTGAAGTTACCCCTAGACCCTCTATAACCCTTTTTGGACCATCTAGACCACCTATTTACACCCTATTTCACCAAATAGGGTAAAATTGACAATTAGGTCCCCTTTCCCTCTATACCCTAACCATCGACGGTCAAGATCCACCTCCTTAACCCAATGCATGCAAACATTCACTGACCTATATCTAAATATAACTTTGTTTAAATTGTGTTACAAGCCTATGCATGCATGAATTATATTTAGAATCCCTAATTACACCTTCACTTTCACCTCTTGCTTGTGCCTATTAAAAAGAGAGGCCTAAGAGGTGTAATGGATCTACAATTATTATTAGGAGCTCAAGTACTTAGTGTTTTCTTTTGTAAGTCAACTAGCATCATCCATGATATCAAGCCATTCTATTCAGAGATGACTTACTATCACCTCTCAACTAATATTCTAGGCATTTTTACTCTACCAAAATCAAACCAGATCCCACCTACAAGTCAAACACACCAACTACTCATCCAACCCACTTCTGGTAAGATAAGCTCTTATTTGTTACTATTTAAATGCTTTATTTCCATTTCATAATCAATTTAGCCTTTACCAAATTCTTGAAATTCATCTATGAATCCAATCAACCTGATGTTTATCAAACCTAATTTTGGCATAGTCAACCATTGACAGTCAACATAACCATAGATGATCAGGCATAACCGTTGATGGTCAACCTAACCGTCGATGGTCATCTATGGCAGAAAAAACTAGCAAGCTGATTTCACCCACTTACACTTCCCTAAATATACTTTTCAGAGGATTTGATTATTTAAAAAACCCTTTTAGACCTTCTGAGCCATACCTTGACCCATCAAAACTAGCACTAATTAGTTTTTCACTAATTTGATCATTCTAACATATCTCTTTATCAAATAATTCTTGTTATCAGTTTCAGTACCTTTTGATAATTGATGCAACTACTTTATTTCTATTTTATTAACTTAATTATTCTAAAATGGTGAATTGATAACCCCTAAAGAATATATCACTTTTGGGAGCTAGTTAGTGCTAGGCAATCCACTTTACTATCTATCTAAAAAATAAGTTTGTCATCCTCCCAAGTTAAAGAGGAGCTCTTCACAATCTTATGATTCAATATGTGCACACTTTTTTTAATCAATTATTCCTACCACAAGCTATATTTTTAGTTTTAGTACCTTCTTTTGAATAATAGTGAAATTTGAGTGAAACATCCCTACATTAATTTTTTTCATGTCATAGTTATCTTGGGTCCTTAAGTGATGGGTTTGACCATCTTGATGTCAGTAATCATCAAGTGAAGGGAGTGTGTCTTAGTCTTATCATGACCATGTATCAATTTTAACTTGTAATGAGTCCATATTGGTTTATTTGGTATATTCAAGTATGATGATATATTTAAACTTTTAAAGGTGTGTTGAAGACATTGAAGTCTATTTAAAACCTTTTAGAAGGCTATGACAAGAATTTTTATGACATTTAATGATAAATTGCCCTTATGAAGATATGTGTATATTAACTAAAAAGAGAAGTTTTAGACTTTAAATGTTAAATATGGAGTAAGAAATCCACAAAATTATTTAAAATTCCTTTAAGCACCTTCATAATCATCCCATTTCTTTAGTCACATGATGTCATACTTTGAAAAGATCTTTTCATACAAGTCTAAGATATAAAAAGACTAAGAGAGATCCCATATGCCAAATTTGCCCCTATTTTTCCCTCAAAAATATTTTTATTTATTTTAAAATGTATTTTGACTTTTAATATTCTTTGTCTTTCCATGAAGTCATGGTTCCAAGCTTTAAGTTTGGCAAAAATGTAAAGAAAGGAGTATTTTCATGAGTTTCATGTAGGGAGTATAGATTTGTATAACCTTTTCCATATAATATAGATCATGAGATTGAAGGTGAGAATATCATAGTTTTTTTATAAGATATTCAAGGAAAAATGATCCAAAATAGGCTCAAAACTGGTTTTATTCTTCTACCTAGTTCCTTTGCACATCAAGAAAGCCCTCTAGGTTTGTAGATGGTAAAACCATGAGAAAGACTTTAAAGATCTAGAATTTTGGGTAGAGTAAGGGGTCTAAGATAAATCATAGATATGGTAATGTTTTCTCATTCTCTCTCTCTCTCTCTCTCTCTCTCTCTCTCTCTCTCTCTCTCTCTCTCTCTCTCTCTCTCTCTCTCTCTCTCTCTCTCTTTCTCTCTCATGAACCATCCCTAACAAGCTAAGGTATTCACTATGCCCTCTTCATCCATGCAAGCAACCAATTTTTTAAGATTTTTACTCATCTGAGCATGATGATAGAAAAATGTAAGTTCATGGAGCCTGTTAGGAATATGAATCACATTCCCATGATATTATTAAACTTATTTCCACACTTGTGAGGGTACATTAATCTCAAGAAGATAAGTGATTCCAATTCTATAGTTTGTAGGTAGTTTGGAGAAATTATATGGTTTTGAGATGGATCCATGGTTTTCAATATCCTTCATGACATTATTTATAGGTATTATTCATGTCCTTATCCATTTTGGCTCCTTAATGTTTCTCACACTTCATGATTTACCTCTTTAGACACTTTAAAAGGCTTATGACACTCTCAAGAGCCAAAAGACCCATCAAGTCTTATATGCTTAAGAGGTCTAATCAGAACTGTCTATGTCATGATCATAAAAGAATGGTGATGAGCATGTAGGGACAATAAGAGACTTTATTTGACCTCTTTACATCATCCAAGGATCAAAATGAACACTATATGAAGCATTCTAGTTAACACCTTCTCAAAAGCCTTAGTAAGCCAATAATGATGAGTTTCTAAAGTGAAATCTCCACCTACAGTAGTCAAACCTTCACCTCAAGATGCAAAATATTTCTAATGCACCATGGTAGTCATCTCAATGCAGGTTCAATGAAACTAGGGCATAGTCTAGTTAGGCAAATCAAGAAAACAAAGGAAAACTAATGAAATCTAGCCATGAGAAGCATGAGATAGAGAGAAATAACTTGAAATATTTACTTGTTAGTAGTTTTTAAGGTAACTTTGTACAAATAAAGGTAACTTGGGTTTCCTTGTTTCATCTCCATTTCAATCAATGTTATGAAAATATTCATTCTCCACCAAATCAACATGAATCAAGGAAGAATATAAAAGTTCTTGACCTATTATACATCATAGGATTAACCTTCTCAAAGCTATCTCAATCTGTATACAAAACCAACCTCCATCAACAACTAAGGTTAATGAATATCTACAGTCTTGTTAAGGTCAATTTCAAAAAAGGTCTATGGACTAAGGAATGTGAAGTAAAGTTTTCACTCTCTAAAATATAAGGACATCATAGTCATGTTGGTGATCATCCTCAAAGTATTATAGCATATAATCTTGTCTTAGTCCATTCAAGATATAATAGATTATCACTCACAATAATATATGGAACATTCAAGTTACTATCTCCAAAGGGTTATGTGTTTTGGATTTGAAGAAGGATAGAGAGAATGGTTTTAATGTTATTATCAAGGTGAAAAATGGACATATGATGAACCAAGAAGGTTGATCTAGAATCAGTCATGAAAGATCACCTACTTTTATAGTCATGTTTTCAAGCATATAGAGTTATAAGCCATAAGTGGCAGAGAAATATGAAGACTTTCAAGAGAGTTTGAAATTAAAATGAGGTGATGAAACTTATATGAATCATTGCATGAATTAATGATAGGTTCATAATCTATATCCTAGACTCTCTCTTAGCATCCCATCTGAAATAGTTTGTACAATGACCAAATCCTCATACATAGTCAAGTATATGATGAAAAAAGTTATGTCTAGAAGGAAGAGTGATGACTAAGGAGGTAAAAATATTGAAATGTGATGTGCATCAATCTGGGATCAAGGAACACCCTTATATGTATAAAAATAAGGTTAAGACATGTGTTAATGTAAATAAACACTTGCAATAGTGTTTGAAGAATCTTCAAGTATGCTAGTGCTACATCAAATCAAGACTATGAGGTGTTGTCATGTTCTTTAGGTTCAATAAGATTTATATCATGTTTGAAAATCACTTAATATGGTTAGTAATATAAAAACATTATGTTCAATTAAAAAATGGTATAGTCATTCACCTCATCAAATGTCACCTACAACCTTCTCAAGATAAATCTATCTCCAAGATTGTGAAAGGATGAGGGCATAATAGTCTATGGAAGAATTTCATGGTAAAATGAAAGTTTCATAGAATAATGAAAATTAGAATAGGTTAGGGTATAGAAAATATTAATCCAAACAAGTTTCTCTCTAAGATCAAACCTAAAATTAACACCTAAAACCATGGTCAAAACTCAGTCAATATTGCCAAGATAACCTATAGGTTCTAAGTGTAATACTATTCATGATGAGGGAGGTTAATAAGTTTGAGTTCTTGGAATGAAGATATAAGAGGTAGTTAAACTTATCTAAAACCTCATGTATATTGAAATGAATATTGAGAAAACATATTCAAGCATGTGAATGCCTAAAAACATAGAACATAGTCAAAAGTAAACAACAGTTTCTTATTCTTAAAGAATCCTCAATTGCAATTGAAGAAGAGGACTATTAGTTGGTTAAGGGAGTGGAGTTCAATGATGATGATTCCATCAGTGACCTAACACCTATAAATAACTATACAACTTTTTAAAATCATGAATAGGGTTAGAACACAATAGGTATAGTTGAACCTATGAGAAAAATATAGTCATAGTCAATGTAAGAAGCCAATCTTGAGAGAATTCGTCATTTTAAGGCATCTACAGATAGACCCTAGTCAGTAGATAGTCATTGTAGACCAAATGATACTTTTAAGAGGTTTGAGTGCCAATGGAGAGTTTAAGATTTAGGGAGGATATTTAAAACAATTAAATATTATTGTTAGTGTCTTTATATGTTTTTTAGGGTAGAACAATAATCAATTTACAATTCAAAAGTCTTAAGGGATAGTAAAGAGAAGAGAGTTAAGATAGGCTTGTACAATATTTTGGTGACACTTAGGTGGGTTGAGAGGTGTTTCAAGATATTAGATAGATATTGGAAGGAAAGGAGAGATGATAATGGTAGGGTAACATCCTTTGATAAGAAGAATAAATTATGTTTTATAAGCAAAGTCACCAAACTTATACACCTAAGGGTTAAGAAGATATGACCATTTGCAAACCCTAAGGTAGAGACATGAAGAGAGTACAAGGATTTGAGACAATGGAGACTCAGATTGAGGAAGGTTGAAATTATTAGAAAAAATTTTAAGAGTTAAAACTCCAAAAAACATGTTTTTTAAGGAGAAGAAGCTCTCAGATCTCAAATCCCCAAACACACAGATTGATAAAGAAAACCTATAGGTAGTCTTAAGAGACCATGGAGGCAAAGTGGTGTTTTGGAAACAAAAATAAGTTATAGGGGTGATAAATAGTTGGGAATAAATTTATAATGATATTTTTTCCCTCTAAATTCACCTACTGGTCACTCAAACCTCCAACACTCAGATTAAGCCTAAAAACTAGTTTTAGTCCTAGAAGGCCTATGCCACCTTAAGACACTTGAAAAACCTATAAAGAAAAGATGAATTAATGAGGATGTGTAAGGGTATGGTTAAGGTAATAAATTATATGTTTAAAGTAGGTGAGAATAAAGGAAAGGTTAGTTTCACTCTCAAGAATGAATTCAAACTTTTCAGTCTACACAGTCAATTTGAGCTGCCTATTCAAGAGCTCATATCTTTCATTATAAGGGGAATTTGATTAAATTATGTTAGCATGATTTTATGACCCATATATAATTTTAATTGTTTAATTATTTAGGTTTATTAAGGATATAAGGTTTATGAACCATCACTAAGACTATAATCAGGTCTAGAATGTAAGTAAAACCCTACAAGTCAACTTCTCTACGTATGTATCTTTGCACAACTTTTGCATGGGAACCGAAGATTCTTAAGAAATTTGAAGGGGTATATGGAATAAATATCCATGGAAAAAATTTCTATTTTGGAGGTCCATACTTTATGAACCATCATTAAGAAGTTTCATCCTCCAAAACCTTTCACAAACCCTCCTAGACCAGTTTTGAGAAAAGTGAATTTTATTACATCCAAACACCCATGAATCACTTGATAAACATTTAAAAAATGAATTAAACTTAGATAAGGTCCTATAAATGGTATATTGATTTACAAAACTTTACAAACCTATCAAAAAATAGAGTTATTGAGGAATATGTGTAGAAACTAAGGTACAAGGTAGTTTAAGATGATTCCAATCATTGGAGATACTTTTTTGGAACTTGTTATACATACTGAAATAATAATATGATAAAAAAATTCCTATAAATTCCTCTATGAACTTATTCAAAGTAGCCAGTCTGTAGGATTAGATGACAAGCTGACCTAGTCAACTTGTTTGACCACTTTATAGGTGTTACTTGCCCAAGAGGACCCATTTCATGATGTGAGGCATTGATTAAAGCCTAAAACTCACTCTTTAATAGTTTTATAAGGTATCATATAGGGTTTTAATGTCCATAAATGATAGGTAGTTAGGTTACCAGGCCTAATTGGCCTAGTAATCCTACTTGGTCAATTAAGTAAAATGAAATACGGCATAGAAGGCTATTGAAATGAGTTAATGTAGAGTCAATCCATGATACATACTAATATTGAGTGAAAATAACATGAGTTAACTAGTTTTAAAGTATAAGTATCCCACAACCCATAGACCAATCAAATGTTAGTCTAGGTTGGAAGGAGATCTGAGTAATTTGCTTTAGCAAGGTGCAACTTGGATTGCTAACACTACTATCTTCAAAGAATAACCCTTTTTGGATTTTTATATATCTCTAGTAGTTTTTTGGTTGATTTTCAATAGGTGGAGTAAATCTAGTGTATTTGATAAAATCAAGGTTTTCATAACTATATACATTATAAGAACCATTAATATCTTCGACACTTGAAAGGATTCCTCCAAAGCTTGACACACTAAAACCTTGATGATTATAAGTAGAGGCTACATCCTTGATGAAAAAGCTTGATGTCAAGAATTTTCACTACAGGAGTAGTCATCATCCCTACATTGGGACTTTTGAATATGGGTGCATTCAACTTCCTCAGCATCAAGATTTTAGATTGCAAGAATAATCCACTTCCTCTGCATCAATATTCTAGACTATAAGAGTAGTTGAAAACCCTAATGATTATATAGAGGAATTATAACCCTAACATATTTCCCTATCATAGGAAGTGTTAACAACCCTAGCTTACATTTTACCATTACAAGAAGTGTCAACAACTCTTATATTGGGACTTTGGGGTACATGTGTAGTTGTAAACCCTAATACAATAGGGTATTTCAACCTGACATCAAAAATTTCAACTATAAGGGTAGTCCAAAACCTTGGTAAGTTTGTAACATCCTCAAAAATCTAATGATGGTATAAAGAATGTCAAATTTAATCTAATAAAGTGTGATGGGGGGAAGAACACCCAAATTTGGTCTTAGCCTCTAGTCATATGGGAGTTAATCCCTTGGCCATGGTCAAACCAAAATTGATTAAATTTTTATCTAAGAGGGAATGAATTTTTTATGGAGAAGATGTCACAAAAAATGTTTCAAACTATTTTCACACCTAAAATTTTAATGCAAAGTGGAAAACATTATTTTTGCTAGTAAGGAATATTCAAATACACATAAATTTTAGCCTACTACTCCTTTTGAGATGTCATTTTTTTTGAAAGTACATATTTTTTGAGCTTTAAACATTGGTGATATTATCATGCCTTATAAATTTAAACACACACACACACACACACACACACACACACACACACACACACACACACACACACACACACATTTAGGGGGTGTTACATTCCTAGTCTAAAACACACACAATTCAACACATACTTCCTTTTTACATCATTAATCTCAATTTTGTTTTGATTATTACACCATTCAACTATCAAGAGTGGAAAGTAAAAGTACAAATATTTTTTAGGAGCAAAGGATTATACCAAATTATTATGGGTATGAAAACATAGTTGACACCTAAGGTTGAGAAGGTGAAGTGGTAAAACCAAAGTGATGAAGCCTATGGTCTATTGTGCTTTCCTGTGTCTCCTAAATTATGATTTCATATCAAATTTATAATATATCTAAATATAGTATGTTCCACTTTGGATAAACTATTTAAAAATTAGGATGAAATGAGGGGTCATGAATTGGAGAATGAGCTCATCAATTTGAGTCTAGGTGACTTTGATATAATACAAAACTTTTTCACCAAGTTCAAATCACTTAGGTTGTATTTTAAACTATGTGGTATTGACAAAAATGATGATCAATTGATTCTTTCCATACTTGCCAAATTGGGTTTTGACTATTATTTATTTGTTTCTACTTTCCACCCCATAAAGCAAGCTATTAGAGCTATATATATCATGCCATCCTTGGATAATTTTGCTGATAACTTGAATTGGGAACAAGACAAACTCATTCAAAGGGATATGCTGAAGTCATCTACATCACATTCCTTGATTGTGAGTCATGAAAAATAAAAGGCTTATAGTATCAAGGAGAAGAAACATAATAACAAGGATCTAGAGCATAATAATGGTCATAAATCTAATACTAACCCAAAAGCATCAGAAGAGTCCTCTTTAGATAAGAAATCAAAGAAAGAGTGAATCACATGTAACTACTATAACAAACTTAGACATGATGAATACAAATGCATGAAGAAGCAGATCGATGAACTAATAAAAATTATGAAGCATAATATCAGTGTTCTTGATTCTTCTAACTAGAGTTCATCAGTATATGAGTCTTATAAGGTCAAATATAGTAAGAGGGGAAAAGAGAAGAGAAAAACACTTATTGCAATTATGTCCCAACCTTCCACATTGGTTATTGATTCTAGAGCATCATACCACATGGCTTCATCATAAGACATGTTATCATACTTGGAGTCTTGTTCTATGCCTTCCATTTTATTAGGTGATGATACTTCCATAACAATTAGTGGGAGTGGATCTATTGAAGTGAATGATGGGATATTTCATGATTTTTTATGTGTTCCCTCTTTATCTACCAATCTCCTTTCTATTTATTAGATCACTCACATTAGTTCGGGCAAGAGAGTTGAGTTCACACCCAATTCTATGGTTATTCAAAAAGATAAAAATGAATCCATTGTTGTATTTGAGAAATCATATCACCAATCCAAGTTATATACTTTCTCAAATTTTTATCCTGAACAACCCTCTACTATATTGGTCACTCATTAAAATGAGGTGAGTAAATTATGGCATGAGCAATTCGACCATATCAATTATCACTACCTGAAGTATCTTAGTCATCAAGACATGGTTTCAGGGTTATCACAAGTTAAGTTTTCTAACAGAG
Organism: Torreya grandis; assembly: GCA_037957365.1. Lineage (NCBI taxonomy): Eukaryota > Viridiplantae > Streptophyta > Pinopsida > Cupressales > Taxaceae > Torreya > Torreya grandis. The sequence continues at coordinate 2,712,987 of JARHVA010000303.1, read as the reverse complement.
TTTATCAGGGTTAAATTTTTAGTAAGCATCCAAAGGAGAAGTACGATAAGGAAAAATCATGGAGAGTTAAATAAATATTAGAGATTATCCATAGTGACATAGCTGGTCTATTTCTAAAACCTTAATTTAATAAGATAAAGTACATGCTTACTTTCATTAATGAATTTTTGAGGTACACTTGGGTGTATTTTATTAATCATAAATTAGAGGTATTTGACCATTTTCAAGACTTTAAGATGCTTATAAAGAAATAGTCAGGTAAAGCCATAAAATTTACACACTGTTAATGGCAATGAGTATGTTAGTAACCATTTTGAGTAATTATATACATTAGAGGGGATTAAACAATAGAATATAGTTCTATATAGTCCTCAATAGAATGGAGTTTCAAAGTGAAATAATAGATCCTTAAAGGAAATTTCCAATTGGATGGTACACTCCAAGTCCTGTACCTTAGTATTAGGTTGAGGCCATAAACTATGCTTGTTACATCCAAAATTGAGTTCCTCATAAAGCATTGAATGGAGTAACTCCTTTTGAAGCTTGGAGTGGTTAAAAACCCATAATAGATAAATTTTGAGTGTTTGGTTAACCTACTATGGATCACATTCTAAATAAGAAATGTAAGGCAATGGAACCTCAAAGTCAACCTTGCATCTTCATTGGATATCTTGATTGTGTTAAGGGATATAGGATTCTCCACTCATGAGATGTTTATTGAGAGGAGTGTTTATTTTATAGAGGGTCCTTTAGAATCCAAACTTGACACCTCTTACTCTTCCTTGGAGGCACTTGGATTTGATGATAGTTCTTATAATGTAGATCCACCTAATCAATTTCTTGATGATCCTAATTATTCTTCTAGTTCTAATGATAAGAGTAGTGATGAGGATTCTAATCCTTATTCTCCCAAATTATATTTATATGATTAGGAATATCCTCTTAAATTTATGATAACTGGTCCTCTTTGGGCTATATAGACACTACAAAGTGATAGCCAGTGGGTTGGATATCCATTACACAATAGGTGAACCCATTCACAATTTCAGAATGACCCACATGCTTTCATTGTATCTACTTTTGATCCAGAATAGTTTCATGAGGAATTATGATTTATTGAGTGGGATAATCCCATGTAAAAGGAGTATAATTCCTTGCAGAGGAACAATGCTTGGGATCTTATACCATTTACTTAAGGAAGAAAACTTATTTGATGGAGGTGGATCTACTGAACAACATATGTAGTAGATGGGTTCATAAAGAAATTCAAAGCATGTTTGGTAGAAAAGGGTTTTTCTTAGGTACCTGGGATTGACTATACTAAGATGTTTACCCTTGTTACCAAAATAAAATCAATCTAACTCATTCTTGCCATTATTGCAGTAGATCATTGGGATGTTTATCAGATGGATGTGAATAGTGGATTTATTCATGGTGACCTCAAAGAGGAAATATAAAAGGAGAAACCATAAGGATTTTTTGACAATTATTATATAGTTTCAAAACTTTGAAAATCTATCTATGGCCTCAAACAAGCTCCTCGAGCTTGGTATGCCAAGATGGACTTGTTTCTTCTTTCGATTTGGTTTATAAAATGCCATTATGATTTGAATGTATACATATTAGAACAAAATGATTCACTGTTGATTTTGGTTCTCTTTATAGATGACCTATTTATCATATTGAGTTATTTATCCACCATCATAGTAGTGAAAATTGCTCTATCTGATGGGTTCTCAGTGACTGACTTGGGCTTATTATGTTACTTCCTTGAGATTGAAATTTCTCAGTCTAACTCTAGGATAACTATTTCATAATCTATGTATGCTCTTTATTTGCTTTCATAGTTTAGCATAATTAACTATAAGTAAGCTCTTAATCATTTTGTATTTGGAATGAAGCTTGAGGTTAATTTCCAGTCTCTATTAGTTGATGCTACCTAATTTTGATAACTTGTTGGTAGCTTCATCTACCTTACACACACCAGACTTTAAATTTTATATGTAGTGAACATGGTCTCCAAATTCATGTAAGAACCACATGAGCTACACTAAAAAACAAATAAGTGAATCCTCCATTACATTTAGTGTGATCATAGTTTTAGGATGTACTATAGAGTGGGAATCAAAATCATCTTAATTAGTTATATAGATTTAGATTGGGCTAGTGACATTCATAATCACAACTCTACTTTAGGATATAATTTCTCCCTCAGTACATGTTTGATTAGTTGGTGAAGCAAGAAATAGAATGTTATTTCTTTATCTTTTATAAAGGCATAATACAAAGGAGATGTTAATGCTACCATTGAGGCTATTTGGCTTTAGGAGATTCTTATTGAGTTTGGCATTTAGTTTCAATGACCAATAGTCATATTCTATGACAATCAAAACACAATCCAAAATTTGAGGAATTTGGTCCTCCATCAATAGACCAAGCATATTGAGATTCACATAAATTTAATTTGGGAGCTCATCCATGAGCATGCCATTGATCTATGCTACATCCAGATAACATAGCAAATTACTAATATATTCACTAAACCTTTCATTAAGAATAAGTATCTTCATTTGTGGGCTCTTCTTAGGGTTCAAGGAGCTCTAACATCCTCATCTAGGGGGAATTTTTTTGTAATTGGGTACCATTGGAAAATTTTGCCACCATTGAGCCCTAACATGTTCAAACTAATGTTGAGTTATTAGAAGTGGTCGTTTTGAGTCAAACTCACTTCAAATAGAATGTTTAGAATTATTTAAGGTTTCTTGTATGAGTCAAGGTTTATGCCATATATGAGAATACTAATGTCATGTCATGAGTATCTTTAGCTGCATGAGGGTGTTAATGAGCTATCATGATGAAATTAAGGTTAGACCCTTTATTTGAGGTCAAATGTGGTCTATAGCTTATTTTGGAGAGTTTGAGGTTTTCTTTGATTTATTTTATATTACTTATTACAATGTTGTAATATAAATTTTTGAAATAATATCTAATGTGAATGTATAATATCATGTTAAGTGAAAAGGGGGTATTTTATGTCATTTAACACTTGTTTAATAACATATTACTTATACCTTATCTATACATATGTCTAAGAAATTATAAAACTCCTTTTACAACATTGGAGTAATCCTGAAATTGCCTTAATCATTATTTATAACATCCAAACAAGGCATAATGAAGAATGGGAAGGAAAAATAAGGTGGAGATGCTCTTTATATGTTACACCAATAATTTACAAGTTACTCGAGACTCCAGTAGCACCTAGTTCACATCTCCAATAGGGTTTTTTGATAGAATATAATAATTTTTTTATGAAAGAGCATATATAGAAGTCTAATTACAAAGGTTTTAAAGTTGAATATGGTATTATAATCCCATACAAAGCTTCTTCCATCTTCCCTAGGTCAAATTAATGCTCAGGAAGGGCCCATGCCAAATCAAGGCAAATAATGCATCAAACACGTCATTGAGCCCTTGATAAGCTTATGGTGGTCAATTTAAAATGTTCATTATGTGGTGGAGAGAGGGAGATTTGGAACCATATCTATTAGGAAAATAATGGGACCATAATGTCCTTAAAAATTGTGGAATTGGCTCAAATATTGAAGACCTCTCCTTTATAAACAATCACTAAGAGTGTTTATAGCTCCTTAAACCCCTCCAAAGCTCATACCTCATAATTTTCTCTTGTTTGAGTGAATTTAAAAATTTATTGATGCAAATGGAAAGTTGTGTGAGATATTAAAGGGCATAAATAACGCTCATACACCTTATTTAATCAAATTTTTAATGAAAATAATGGTGAAATGTGCAAGTACAGTTTGTAGGGTTTTAAGAATGCAAGTGCTAAAATAAAAAAAGGTGTTTTTATGAGTTTTATGTGTTTTATTGAATGCATAAAATAATTATAATGGTTATATGTGCTCATATATGTCATAATTAAAAAATAATTATTTCTCTAGACCTCATATAACTCAAGAAAATGCCAAAATATAGACCTATAATCATGTAAAAATGAATAAAATGCAAGGTGGGACAACACTAAAAAGGTCATAAATTGAGTTTTAGAGATCTAAAATTCATGAAATTTTAATTAAAGGTTTATAGAAACATAAATAATATAAATTGGTTTTAGGTTTGTAAAGTTCATTATGAGAGATAAAATGCTAAAACACAGGTCTGAAATCCTCTACAAGGCAACAAATAGGCATTTTAGAAAGAATTTTTGTTTGGGACTTTTATGTGGTATTTATAAGATTTTAAAACTAATATAGGTCTTACCAATTAATACCTTTCCAATGAGACCAATGAGAGAGTTATGTGATCCTTAAAAATCATTTTTGATTCCTAAGCCAATTCAGGGCTTTTTGAGGCTTAAATAGACCAAGTTGGGCATTTTTGGGAATTCAAAGTGGATTATAAGGATAAAAAATTACATATAGGTATATGAAAACATTAAAATGATTATAAAATATTAATTAGGCCTATTATATACCCAAATCATGTGAATTCACCAAGTTACAGGTTTTCACTATGCATTTGGCAAGCTTGGAAAGATGACAAAGTAGTCATATGAGATGTCAAACATGTTGCATTAGTTTGAGGAGTTTCAAATCATATCATGAGGTGTCAATAATATTTATAAACTTTGTGGAGGAAGTTACATAGGTGTTTAAACCTTTAATTGAGGGTATGTTAGTTTCAAATGGCAAATGACACATCTCCTATGCCAATTTCTTGAGGAATATCCACCAAACATGAGTGACGCTTGTGTATAAGATTATTTAAATTATTTATTTCCCCTTAAACATTGTAATTGATTTCATGAGTAATATTACATTCATCATGTGATCCTTCCACATTCACCTTATCTCTCACATTTCTTCGATATAAGTTTCCTAGAATGGCTTGTAAAAGGATCCTTCCACCTAAGTATGGTGAAGCCCTGCTCTCTTTTTATTTAATTTTGATCAATAGATGACTGGTTTGACCTCCTATTATGGATGTATGTAGTGTAAACCTTTGAATGGTTGATATGATCAAGTGAAGATTAATTTCACCTTGGTTTAATGTCTCATTTTTCTTACCTTCATGTAATATGATTCACTATTACAGGTTGTAGTTAGTGTCATCAGGGGTCATATGTGGATTAGAAGTGGAACCAAAATTCTCTCCTAATATTTAAATTCATTACCTATCTACAAATCAATGATGTAATAGGTTCATTTTAGGAGTAGTGTATGTTTAATCAGTCATATGTTTCATAATGCACATGTATATGAGTGGTAGTGCTCATGAAATTTGGTAGATCACCTCCCATTTACTTGTTTTTAGTTATCAATCTCCCTTTTCCTTGAAATTAATAGGTTTATTATTAGTTTTATGTGGTATATCAAGGGAACTAGCCCTAATCTAGAGATTCACCTCAATAACTAGGCCACCCATAACCTATAGGTATCTCCATACTATCATCTAAATAAGAAGTCTTGAACAATGTTATTAAGGTTACAATTTAGAGTGATAATTAGTAACTCCTTAGGCCTTTTATCTAGGACCCAATTCTAATACCCACCTTAGCTATACTTAAGGGGGGTGTTAATGTAGGTTTTATTCTATTTAATGGTTTTTCCCTACACATGTTTAGTTTAGCTTATTTATGTGTCTTTTAGGCCATTGTGAAAGATAATCCCACATTCATGAGGAAGTGAGGACATGCCTTCCAAAATATTTTAGGGCTAATGATGTTAATGCTAATATTATAATCTTTTAATTGTTGAGAAATTGCTTCTTCTGGTTGATATTTGATTTCACTACTACACATAGGTAATCTCATTATGCATTTGAATCTATCTATTATATCCTTAATTGTGGCCCATTCTGATAATCTCATCTTATTCAAAATTCCATCTCTAAATCATGCAATTTTACTCACATCGACTCCTACATAGATTGTTCACTCATGGACACATTCTTGATCAAGTCTGATGTCCCTCACATTGAGCATGTATTGGTAGTAAAATTAGGGGGGTCATTGCAGGTTACATTGTGTAGTGTTGCAGTTATTTGGTCTCTATACTCTTAGTTTGGTTATATCAACTCACCAATCTTCATTATATAGTTACACTATGAGGAAATACTCATATCCATTAATTCTTCTTGGAAGGACAAACTATGCTTCATAATATTTTTACATGGAATAATTTTTCAATCAACAAGACCTCTATCCATTTTTATATGGATAGGTGACTAAACCCACTAACCTAATTCACCTCAATGACTAGCTCAATTCATGTGACATGGTGTATGTCTTATTGTTGCTAAATGTTTATATGGACCTACACCACCATATTTTTTACATAGTACCTAAAACCAAGAGCATGTTATAGTGTAATTAGTGCATATAATCTAAAAGTGAATAATTGAAATAATTAAAAAAAATATAGAGAGGGAGGAGTACACCTATGTGTCAATGCAGCCATGTTACCCCTTGGTAGTTATATTTGGTAATGATGCTTCTTTTTTGAATCATTGGGGAGAGAGGCTCACAACTAAACCTTGGAAACTTGAAGAGGAAAATTGAAGGGTGATCATTACCTTAATTCAGTACAAGGGTGAGTTGTTCCAAGGCCATGAGATCACTACATCTCAATTACACAACTCAAATGTATACATAATTTATCTAATCTATCCAATCTCACCCAACTAAAACATTGTAACCATATCAACCTGTAAAAGAGAAATAGTGCTACGGCCAACAAGGGTGCTAAGTCTAAATTTCACTCTTTAAAGGAGCTAACTGGTATAGACATATAAAATATCAATCAATACATCTTGGTAAGGTCAGTGAATTATATCTAATTTATATGTGTATATGTGATTTAGTGCATTTACAAGGAATGTTCACATTTAATGTGTCTCAATCTAAAGTATTTGTCAAAATGTAACCTCTACTCTATAAAATATGTATAATATCTATCACAAATCTAAAAAAATCTATTTTAAATCTATGAAAATTGATTCTAAGTGTATAAAATTATGACCCAAGTGTATATTTGAAGCATCTTTACCATATCAAATTATGTTAACTTTTATAACTGTTATGTACATACTTGTGTATTTATGACATGCTCCTAGTAACATGCCCCCATTTTGAGGTGATGAGAATTCAATGTGATAGTCACCTTATCTAAAAATGATAAGATAACCATGCTATCTTTTTATCAATCATGTAGTAATCAAGCATATATTGGTATTATGTCTAAGTATATGTATCAATGAAAATCACAATATCTAATCACAACAAGCCATAATATGCATGATATGGATCATGGAAATATATAGGAGTAGAAAACATAAGTTAATAAAAAAATCAAGAACACACATAAGAGCACTTAATGTCATGTAAAATGGGTCTAAAGAGACCACAAACAATGGGTATGTCTGTAAATACAAAGGAAAGAACATCTTCAAATGTACACATACCAAAGAAATAATAATTAGGGGCACTATGGTCAATGAATAAGGAACATGTTCAAATGCTCCACAATTGAGATAAGGTAGTAAATAATAAACATATAAAATTAAGCCATGTGAGAATATGAATAATTGAAATACAAGTAACCAACATAAACATATTATACTAGTCCATGCATACATGTGTTAGCAAAATGTCTTATAGCATAACATGTATAATATACTATGTAAGATGTAAGCATGAGTATAGACATGTGTAAGTGATAGTATATAAGCTCAACATGATAATCTAAAGTGATCATAAAATAATGGAACATTTATCAATCATGGTCAATATAATTAGATTCCCCCAACATAGTGTGTCACATAAGTAGAGGAAAGGTCCAACATCTGTAGGCTCATGCATGATGGATCTAGTGTATTCTTATATGACACTCAAGTACCCATGAGAAATGTGGGTATATAAAGGAAATGATATGATATATACTAACATAAAGTAAAAAAATATATGTAGTGTAGTGAAATTATTTGGAGGTTCACAATATTGGAATAATATATTGAAGAATTAAGAGTATAATAATAAGATCCACAATAATAATTGAAAAAATAGAAGAATAATTTATAATAATAACTCATCCAATTTAAGGTAGAAACCTCCACAAAAATGAAATAAGATAATAATTCATAATATGATGATAACATAATAACCATTACCTCCTATATATAATCTACTTATCCAGGGTTATTTCATATGCTGACCATTCTAAGAACACAAAGAAATGTAATAAGATAATATAAAAGGTATGTAAGCCATAATTTAGCCACATATATACCTAGATGCACTAAGATTTAATGGCATAAAATGGCCCTCCACTTAAAAAAAACATTTCCCTAAACATTGAATCAACTTTGGATGTTACTGCAAGAAAGCTTCATCCTACCATGTTGCATCTTTATGATTAAGTAGATCAAATACTCTTTAAGATCTCTTGTTTGTATCCTTTTTGTGCATATATGATAGATATCCTTAGGTTTAAAAATGACTCTGATTTCTTTATCAAATTTAGGTAACTCAATTTGGGTATAAACTCTCTATCTAATGACCTTCTTTAGGCAAGATACATGAAATACACGATGTATGCAAGTGGATTGAGGTAGCTCCAACTAGTATGTCACACTACATATTTTTTGGAGGATTTAATAAGGGCCATAATACTTAGGAGAAAGTTATTATTTTTATGTTTATTTAAATACATATTCTTATATAGTTGTGAGTACACAAATAACTAATCACCAATATCAAAATGCCACTCACTACATTGCTGATCAACTTGTTGCTTCATTCTATTTTATGATATTACTAAAGTCTCCCTTAAACTAATTAGTACCTCCTATTACTATTAAATTAATTCATAAATAGTTAAAAATTTGGGTTTTAAATTCAAATATGAGTGATGGATGGGGGATGATAGCCATAAAGTGTTACAAGGGGAGACATTTTAGAAGAGGTATTGAAGGAAGTGTTGTACCACCATTCTACCAGTGGTAACTATTGAACAAAATTGTACCAAAATTAAAATTAGGTCAACACCTACTTATTAAAAATTTATATAAGGTCCCCTAGTTTTGAAAATGGTCATCATGGTCATAAATGAGGTTAAGTCATACTTTGAGGGTTACATAATATGTTCTAACCTTTGTTATACTTGTCCTTTTACCTTAATGTCATTTTATGCACCTTTTGGTCATTTTAAAGAAATTATATGGTTTTACACAAAAAGACAAATGTTTTAATAAGTAAGCTAAAATATCACATGTTAGACAAGAGTCAAAAAAGGCTTTGAAATTGAAATATTGTAGGTTCAATGTAAAAAATAAGATCATCTATAAAAGGTTAGTTTTAAATGCTTGTATAGACTGAGGTGACTCATCTATAGGTGTAAGTGCTTTAATAAGGTGTCATGGAACCCCCATAGGTAATTTTAAGGTTTATATGGCTTCAATAGATCAAAAATTTATGAAAAATAGTTTCTCTCTCCTATCACTCCCTTGGAAAACTCAAAAAGCGTCAATGGTTTTCATTTGGTACAGACTAGAGAAGAAGAGTTTTGGAGTGAGTGCACTTGGTAGATGTTAGGGGTATTTTTAAGCTTCCATTTCATGGACATAGTTTAAGGATTGGGTCCTATTATTTATGAATAATCATTAATATTTTTAGTACCTCCAAACTTATTATACAATCCTAATGGCTTGGTTTTTCTCATTTGATTCCACTTTGGTGATTGGTCTATGTGAACCAAGTAGTGTATGTAGACTTGCAAAGCACATACACCCATTTCATGTTGGATTTAACCTATTTTGGCACATGTGATAATATAAGATAGACATAAACATATCCTTATGATAGAAGTGAATACCAATGGTCTAGAGAATAATGTTTTCATAATTACAGAGTTCATCCTCCTATGAGTGGCTTTAGGTCAAGGATGATACATTTGTTTTCAACCCCTCAGAGCATGGTAGTCAATTTATCCATTCAAGGTTTGCATTGAAGATGATCATTGATGGAAGGTAAGGTATAAGACATTTTATATAATCAAGTAGCCCTAAAATAGACATCTACAAGTTACTACTAGAAACCTAGTTATGTTTAGACATAAAAGAGGGACCAAATCATGTTTGGAAACATTTGAGATTATTTTGGAATCTCAAACAAATTCATGGACTAGGAGAAGATCACTATGTGAGTGGTGAGACCATTACCTATAGTCAAACCTAGATGGAAAGGTGTAGAGTTGAATAAAGTTTAAAAATGGGAAGGTTTACCTTAATTTATCCAAAAAAGGATTCTTCTCAACACAATGTTATCCCATTGTTAAAATCTTTGAGGTCTAGGCAGGCCTAATAGTTTCATTCTTGTAACTTAGATGGAGAGGTCACATCTTGACATAAGAGGAGGTGGTTAGGTCAAGAGAGAATGATGGTTAAATAGTATTTAAAATTAGTCAAGAGATTAATGGAATTAGTTAGATAAATACAATGTCATTATGCCAAAATGAACCTAGAACATTGTAACTTGCAGACCTAGTACATTGATGGTAAAGGGATAAGAACATGGTATCAAGGAAGAAATGCATCCATTTAGGTGTGAGATGGAATTAGTAACCTCAAGAGGAACCAAAATTTTAAATTAAAGTGTTAAAACATGTATCATCACCTATAGTAACCCCTTATTTTCCCTAATGATCACCTACAATATTGACTCAGGAGACAGATTAGCCTCAAGCTAATGGAAGATGTAAGTTTGGTTGGTAGGTAGAGGTGTAAGTTGAAGATGATAACATATAAATAAATATTAGACTGATAATATGACACTTATATGTGATTTTTATGGGAAAATAAAACATAGTAAATATTAATCCAAGATAGATTTCAAAACCTCATACTCAGTCAATCAAAACCCTACACACAATCACAGGCCTATAAGCTAGTCTTGATAATTAGAAGTGTTAAGGGATATAGAAGCATGGTTAGGATTAAAAAATTAGTAAAAAGGGTAATAATGATATATGAAATACCTATATGGTATCCTTTAGTTCAAACTAATAGGGTAATTATTCACTATTTTATCTCAGACTTGAGACACTCGATAAACAATGTGACATACATACCCAGTGCATTGATGAGAAAATGATGAATGCTAGAGCCTCAAGGTATTTTTGGATGATGTATATGATTTAATTGAATATGAATAAGTGATTGATAAGTCCTATAGCCACCGTGACCACTTTTAGATGGTCATGTACTAAAAAAACCTAGTCTATACCTATGAGACATAAAACTAGACATGAACCCTAGGCTTCTAGTTTCACTCATATAATATTGTGATATCCAAAAATAATGTGAGATATTTCATGAGAGAGTGGAGGGTTGATGAAACTCATCAGTTTACAAATAATAACTCATATTAGCCATTTTGGCCTCAATTTGCCTTTGGGGTTTCCATAATGCATAATAACTACTCAAGAGCCAAATGATTTCAATTTCATATGTAAAAATGAGATTCATGTTGTCTTGAGAACTGAGGGAGAGTTGATTAAATTCAATTAATTGAAATTAGTGTAATTGGTTTTAAGGTTAATGGCCTAACCTTTATGAATCATGGTTAAGAACCTAAACTACCTATAACCCTCCTAAAACCATCATAAGAGCATGATGAGAAAGAGATGAAGATAAATTCATATATAATGGGTAAAATGACCTTGAAAGTGATTTTTATATACTTGGAGATTTTTCAGGCTTCCTACCACTCAATTTTTCTATACCATCCCTTGTGCAGATGAGTCAAATTCTATGTTTTCTATAATATTTGAGGTAATTTGAAGGTGTAAAATAAAATAGACAAGTGAAAGTCATGGTGGAAGGTGTGTGGATATGTGTTATTACTCATAATATTCCAACCTCATTCATGCATGAAAAATCCTCTACTAAAGTAACTATTGTAGGTAGTCTTGGACAGAATAATAAGAATCAAGGTGACTGTCAAGTTGATTGTAAGAAGTGTGATTTTGAGGTTGCTTGAGACCTACATGATATAATATAATATAAAGAGGTTATTATTATGTGTCTCAAATATATGAAACAAACTCTCTTTCGAATATGTAGGTCACCCTAGTGACAAGTGTGAGAGTTTAGGCCTAAAGGGCTAGTGAGTAGCTACAAGGAAGTGAACAACAAGTGAAAAAGAGAAAATCATCAGTTGAAGGGGTGAATAATGACCTAAAACAATCAAATTTTCACATTTTAATGTTAGTATACATGTTCCAATGACTTCCTAGGTAGTTAAAGATAGATAAGTAGACTCCTCATCAAGAAAATAATTTCAAAAGGATAATAAAGTGTCCCTATGCCAACTTGAGGAAGACGTCATGTTTTAGATAGAAAATTGTCCAAGATAACCTCATGATCTATTTTATAACTCCTTATATTTAATTTTAACTAGTCTTCAAGACTTGACACTTGGAATTTTGACTCTCTAACATCACTCCTCTCTCTTCTCCTATGGATCTATATATTGAAGCCATTTTGGCATTATAATCTATCCACAATTGGTATGGGGAAGCCCTAATGGTTTGAAATATTTTTTTTAAATTTGAATAAAGTTATTAATCTTGTTTAGTCTCTGAAATTATTTCTTAAGTATGTCAATTAGTCTATTTGAATGGCAAATGATGATTGTTTTCTCCTTGCTTCCATTTTGTTCTTGTATGCATTATGTAAGTAATACTTCCTCTAAGTGTAAATGTTTTTTAGGTGTATTATGAAGTGGGAAGGATATTAATAGTGTTTAATATCACCCCTCCTAGTCAACCACCTTTGGAATTACATGGTAATCTACCTCTATGTAGAAATACTTATGCTAGAAGAACCTTGAGTTAAGATCCATTTTGGCAACCTGCCTTCAAGTACAAGTTTCAAGTATGTTTATATTGATATCATTGGTGTATCACATCCATTAGTGTAGGTTAATTTCATCTTTCCTTCTTCCGTTTTAGCCTAAATAAGTGATTATTATAGTGTATTTGAGAGCCTAAATAGTTAGATCAAAGGAGCTAGCCCATAATCTAGAAATCTATCTCTTATAACAACCTACCTATACTTAAAGATAGTTAAATGTTATACCAAATTTGAGAAGGTCTTATTGACTTATTTAAGGTGGAAATTTTGGATATAAAATTTCTATCACACCTGGTGGGACTTGAATTCCAAGATGGTTATTTAAGGTGGATGCTGGTTTTGATAACAAAGAGGATGTAATAGTCTACTTCTTGTAGCATCTGGCGACTCCAATAATTTACTCTTGGTGGCATACTAATGCATTATTTCATGCCTAAGGTAAGCAAAAGATCTCATACTAAAGGTATTCATTTTTATTTAAAATAGCTTCTTTACTATTCACTCAAAACATACATATTTTCTAATACCCATCCTTACCAAAGAAGATAATACCTTGCTCATAGACCTATAAGAAAAATTTTGATTGGCCTAATATTGAAAAATCCTAAAGATATCATGGAAAGGAACCTAATTTTTGTTTCCTTAAATAAATATAGTCCTCTAAGACTTTCCCATTATGATGACATTCCCATATCTACCCTCAAAGTGTCCCTTCATACATAGGTGAGACTACCATTACTCCTATTAAGCACATTAAAAACATTGCCAACTTCTACAATATACATCACATCATTGAGGAATATATAGACATAGGTTTTTGGATGTCTCTTTTAAGGGAAAGGATCTTTATTGGTATGGTACTTTGGATCCTGAATCTATCACCATGTGGGATGAGTTGGGTGATGCTTTAAGGATACAGTTTGAGGACAAGAGTGATAACTTGTCACTGACTAAGTAACTGACCAACATAAGAAGAACACCTCAAGAAGATATTCAAGACTTTAACACAAGGTTTAATGAGACATGGAATAAGATACCAATATTGGTAATACCTACTATCAATCATGATTTCCATTATTATCTCAAGGCTTTTGATAATGATATTTCTATGATGATACAATCTATGGGTGGGAACACATTGGCTAATGCTTATAAAGTGGCCATTAGGGATGATAATTGTTTGATTCAGGATAGGAATATTAATCCAAGACCCTTTATTCCTATATTACCTAATTTAAAAACTCCTAAACCTACTATTTCTCCCATCCTACACCAAAATATAAGCCAGCTACACATATTTAGTCAAGTAAATCTAATGAGGCAGAAAGAGTGAAGTCTCTTGAGCAAGATATTTTAGGTTAAAAGAGGATTATAAAACAAAAATAAGTGATACCTTTCTAATTACATTATCATCTCAATTAGTACTACCAAAATTATCAAGGTAATAGACCACCTTTTTAATGTCATATTCAAGGTCAAGGGTAGTTAGTTCAAGTAAAATCATATAACAGTTGTAATCCCAATGATCCCTCCACCTCAAAGGAATTAGTGCCTACTAAAAATAACCTTGATCAAGAGAATGAGGGTCATAATCTATGGGATCAACCTTATGATCCATATACCTATGCTAATGAGTCCTTTAATAAATATTTCATGGTAAATTTGGGAACAATGCCAGCTATGAATCAAAATGAGGTACCTAGTGGAAGAGAGAATAATGTAAAGAGTACTCATGTGGAGCCTAATTTAGTTAATTGGAAGCAATGTGACACATGTGTCATGAATTACCAAGGGAAATCAAGAAAATATTAAAGTCTTATATCTATAAACATGAGGTCAAAGAGAAAGGCAATTGAAGAAGTTCAAGGGGCTGGTAATGGTCCATCAATGAGATTTCAAAATTCCCAAATGAAATTTATGTCTAATGCAATCTAAAATTCATAAGTAGATCAAATAATTTAGAATGATAAGATTTATTTCACACCTCAAAATTCTCAAGTTATAGGCATCACTATTCCTATTAGTGGAAAATCTAAGGTTAATGGCTCTTTCACTAACATTATATAACAAATGAAAAAGGCTCATATGAATGTATAAATATGGGATACACTAGTAATACTTGGAAAAGTAGACCTTCTCCATGAAGATTTGTCCAAGATCAACTTAATAACTAAACAACCTAGTGGGAAAGAGGTAGCCTTGATAAACACATTATAACATAGCGAGGGATAGTCAAACAAAATTGAGAAAGTAAACAAATCTCCTCCATTCTATCATCATTGGAGATGCTTTGGTTCATAGTTATTTGATTGATAGTGGAGCAAGTACTTCTGTCATGACCAAGTAAGTAATTGATAGGTTGAATTTGAAATATGAGCTTCATTCCAAGGGAGTGCTACAACAGGATGGGTTAGCTACCAAGATAGTTGGCATAATCAAAGGTTTACAAATTTTTATTCATACTTATCCTACTTTCACTATTCCTTAATATGTTTTGGCTGTGGATATGCCACCTCACTTTGCCTTTTGCTTGTCAAGAGATTTTACTACTAATATTGGAGGATAATTGACTTTAAGTTTGTCCTATATGGCATTTAGGACTAGGTATGGTGCTAAAGTGTTAATTAAATCTGAAACTTTATCTTAATTCTATGTAAAGCCATATGTGCCTTATACATCAAACGTGAATTAAAATATCATTGATGAAGAAGATCATCTTAGTGATCAAGAACCTCTAACACTTCTTGATGGCATAGCTGACTTATACCTTGATGAATGAGGAGTTGAATAGTATAATTTGATCCATATGAGCATATTGAAAAAAATGGTATTGACACATACATCCTTAATGAAGGATGTGATGGGTCTCTTGAGGAAAATTTTGATGACACTCTAGAATAGGATGTAGAGGGCAACTACCTTTTACATATGGATGATGATGATATTATTCCAGATGTAACAAAGCATGACAGTCTTAGTAAACATTTAGTTATACTTGCCAAAGAAGAAAACACTCATGAGTATGAACCTTAAGAAAAGGTGGATGATATGTGGAAAAAATTCAATGCCGTAGTGTAAAATTTTGAGGAGGTAAGCATGTTTGCAACTCTTCAAAAGGAATATAGACCTAATGATGAGGTTAATCATGTATCTAATGAACACAAGGAAGAGTGTGGGGACTCTACCAAGTAAAAAACAACTTTGATAGAATATGAAGTTTTTTTAAAAATAGAAGACAACCTTGATGACTCCCAATAACAAACATATATTTATTTAAATACCTTTGAAGTTGGGAAGGGTTTCATGACTCCCAATTATCAGATTAAAGAGTGCCAAGTGGACATGATAAAGGCCAAGTAAGCTACAAAGTTAAAAAAGCCTCTAGGAAGGTTAGATGGAGTATTCATGAGAGTTAAAAGTGACACACTTGAAGCTAGAAGAAGATCTAAAAATGGTAAGTCATTTTATTACCTCCATAAGCAAGTTTTCATTAACAAACTTTCATTCTATAATGGTCTGTTTTCATGGAGTAGTAGTGATTCTAGAGGCATTATCTTTGACCCTAGTTAAAGTAATGAAGAATATGTCCTTCACCTCAAGTTTTTTTATGTCTTGTATATATTAGGATAGGTGTGTGTTATCCATAAGTGCTAGGCATATTGTTTGGTGTGAGTTGTTTGTGTGTTTTCCCTAAGTGCTTAGAGAGCACATGTGTCAGTGTCTTGGTGTCTTATTTTGTGTGTTTCTTTCTTTCTATGTTTGGTGTAGTTTGGGGTATTTTTAGAGGCATATTAGTGTTAATTAAAGCATATGAGTGACTCCATTTACCAATGGGAGGTCAAGACACCTGATCCTTAGCATAACAAGCATACTACCCTTAGAAATTGCCAAAATGTTGACCAAAATTGTACCACAAGTCAAATTAGGTCAACCTCTACATGTTCAAAGTCTATATAAGGTCACCTAGGTTTGAAAATGGTCACCATGGTAATAAATGAGGCTAATTCATACTTTGAGGGTTACATAATATGTTCTAACCTTTGTCATACTTGTCTATTTGTCTTAATGTTCTTTTATGCACCTTTTGGTCATTTTAAATAAATTGTATGATTTTACACAAAAATAAAAATGTTTCAAGAAGTAAGATAACATACCGCATGTTAGAAAAGAGTTATAGAAGGCTTTAAAACTAAAATCTTACAAGTTTAATGTAAAAAGAAGAAGATCATCTACAAAAGGTCAAATTTAGATGGTTGTATGGACTAAGGTGACTCATCTACAAGTGTAAGTGATTTAAAAATGTGTCATGTCATCCCCAAAAGTCATTTTTAGGTTTAGGTGGATTCAATAGATCAAAAATTTATGAAAATTAGTTTTTCTCTCCTATTTCTCCCTTGGACAACTCAAAAAGGTTCAGAGATTTTCATTTGGTACAGAATGGAGAAGAGAAGTTGGAGTGAGTGTACTTGGTGGATGTTAGGGGTACTTATAATTTTCTATTTAATAGTCATATTTTTAGGATTGGTGGCCTGTGATATATGAAAAATCATTAAAATTGTCAGTACCTCTAAATTGCTTATGCAATCTCAATGGCTCAATTTTTCTCATCTGATTGCACTTTAGTGATTGGTCTGTGTAAACCAAGTAGTGGATGTAGACTTAAATATAATATCCACCCATTTAATGTTGGCTTTAACTTGGTTTGGTACATGTGACCATGGAAGATAGGTAGAAACATATCTTTATGCTAGAAGTGAATAATAATGGTCTGCACAATAGTGTTTTTACAATTTTAGAGTTTGTCCTCAAATGAGTGGCTTAAATTCAAGGATGATACATTTGGTTTCAAACCATTAGAACATGGTAGTTAATTTATACATTGAAGGTTTGTATTGAAGAGGATCATTGATAGAAGGTAAGGTGTAGGATATTTGATATAGTTAAGTAGCCCTAAAATAGGCATCTATAGGTTGTTATTAGAAACCTAGTTATGTTTAGACCTAAAAGAGGAACCAAAACATGTTTGGAAACATTTGAGATTATTTTAGAATCTCAAACAAATTCATGGATCAGGAAAAGATCATTGTGTGAGTGGTGAGACCATTATCTATAGTCAAACCTAGATAGAAAGGTACAAAGTTTAAGAAATTTGAAAAATGGGAAGGTTTACCTTAATTTATTTGAAAATAGATTCTACTCCACATAGTTTTATCCCATGGTGAAGGTCTATGAGGTCTAGGCAATCCTAATAGTTTCATTCTTGAAACGTAGATGGAGAGGTCACATATTGACATAAGAGGAGGTGGTTAGGTCAATATAGAATTATGGTTGAATAGGATTTCAACTTATTCAAGATACTAATGGAAGTACTTAGATAACTACAGTCTCATTAGGCCAAAATGAACCTAGAACATTGTAACTTATAGACCTAGTAAATTAATGATATAGGGATAAGAGCATGGTATTAGGGCATAAATGAATCCATTCAGGTGTGATATGGCCTTGATAACCTTATGAAGAACCAAAATTGTGAATTATAGTGTTCAAACATGTATCATCACCTACAAGAACCCCTAATTTTCCCTAATGGGCACCTATAATATTGACTCAAGAGACATATTAGCCTCAAGCTAATGCAAGATGCAGGTTTGGTTGGTACGTAGAGGTGTAATTTGAAGATGATCACATAAAAATAAATCTCAAAGTGATAATATCAAAATTTAATGTTATTATTAGGGGAAAATAAAATAGATTAAATGTTGATCCAATCTAGGGTTCAAAACCTCATACTCAGTCAATCAAAACTCTGCACAAAGTCACAGGCCTAGAAGCTAGTCTTAAGAATTTGAAGTGTTGAGGGATCTAAAAGCATGTTCAGGACCTAAAAATTAGTACATAGGGTCTTAATGACATATTAAAGACCTAAATATTCTCATTTAGGTCAAAATAATAAGGGAAAAGTTCACTATTTTGTCTTGGACTTGAGACACTCCACAAGCAATGTGACCTGTAGACCTAGTGCATTGATGAGAAAATGATGAATGGAAGAGACTTAAGGTAGTATGGGATGATATATATGATTTAATAAAAGATTAATAAGTGATTTATAAGTAACATATCCACTGTGACCACTCATAGGTGGTCATGTACTTAAAAAACCTAGTCTATGCCTATGAGACCTAGAACTAGACTTAAACCTCAGGCTTCTAGTTTAAATCATATGATCATGTGATCTCCCCAAAAAATGTGATAAATTTCATGGGAGAGTGGAGTGTTGATGAGACTCATAAATTTGTAAATAAAAGCTTAGATTGGCTAGTTTTGGGCTTAATTTACCTAAGGGGTGTTTAGAATGCATAAAACTACTTGAGATCCAGTTTATTTCACTCACATATATACAAATGAGATGCATGGGGTATTAATAACTTAGGGAGAGTTGAGGAAGATAATTTAATTAAACTTAGTAGAATTGGTTTCAAGGTAATGGCCTAACCTTTATGAATCATTGCTAAGAACATAAACTACCTAAAACCCTCATAAGATCTAAATGAGAAAGAGATGAAGAGAAATACTTCCAAAAGTGGTCAATTGACCTATAAATTAATTTGGATCTACTTGTCACTCTCTTAGGTTCCTTACCACTCAATATTTCCATATCATCACTTGTACATATGAGTCAAATTCTATGTTTTTTATAAGATTTGAAGTAATTTGAAGGTGCATAAGGGAATAGATAAGTGAAAGTCATGGTGAAGGTGTGTGGATATGTGTTATAACTCCTAATACCTAATTATAACCTCATTCATGAATGGAAACTCCTATACTAATCTAAATATTACATGCAGTCTTGGATAGAATAGTAAGAAGCAAGGTGACTATCAAGTTGATTATGAGAAGTGTGATTGTGAGTTTTCTTGAGGCCTACATGATAGAATAAAAGACAAATAGGTTATGATTTTGTGTCTCACATCTCTAAAATGAACTCACTTGATCATCTGTAGGTCATCCTAGTGACAAGTGTGGGTTTAGGGCTAGAGGGCTAGTGAGTAGCTATAAAGAAGTGAAAAATAAGTGGAAAAGCAAAGATAATCAGTTGGATGGGTGCATAATGACCTACACCAATCATTTTTTCTCCTTTTCAAGTCAGTATACATGTGTCACTAAGTTCCAAGGCATCTCAAGAGAGGTAAGTGGACTTCTCATCAAGAAAATAGTTTCAAGAAGGAAAATGAAGTGTCCCTACACCAACTTGAGGAAGATGTCATATTTTTGATAACCTAATGATCTATTTTCTAACTCCTCTTGAATTATAAATGGTCTTCAAGACTTGAAACTCTAAATTGTGACTCCCCAATGTCACTCTTTCTCTCTTTTCTCCTATTACTCTATATATTGAAGCCATTTTGGCATTTTAATCTATCGACAATTGGTATGGTGAAGCCCTATTGGTTTGCCATCTTGTTTTGCCTTTGAATAAAGTTATTAAGCTAGTTTAGTCTCTTAAATTATTTCCTAAGTATGTCAATTATTCTATTTAGATGAAAAGTGATGATTGTTTTTTGCTTGCTTTCATCCTGCTTTTGTATGCATTGTGTAAGTAATACTTCTTCTAATAGGTCTTATTGTCTCCAAATATTTCATGCTAAAAAAGAGTGTTCAAATCTCTTCCATATTTGGGCAACATTGGAGCATTTCTAGGCATGTGGGTATGCTTATAGAGGAAATAAACCCCTAGATTTAAAGTGCTAGGTCCCTAAATATATCTCTATAAAATAACCTTTATCTAAACCAACTTGATTTAAAGGAAAAGAGTTAGAAATTGCACAAAAGGAAACCTACTCTAAGATGGGTGATGCACCAAGATTATCTTCCATGTGAATATCATATTCTAATGCACAATAAAAAAAAATGTACAGACCATTTTCAAGCTCTAAGGAGTTATAACACAAATATTTTAGTACAAAGGTGAGATGTGTAAAATGACACAAGGAAAATGAATTGAAATGACTTTGTACATTCCAAAAATAGTTATACAATTACAACAATTTAACATAGTTGAACACACTCTATATGACCTGTTAGACTAAGAAATTTTTCTCAGGCATGAAGGATAAATGATATAAGGATGGAAAATCATCACTATACATCTCTTACACACCCAAAAAATTATTTAAAAATTGGAAAGAAATAGACTTGTACCTAATGCTTAAAGGTAGAATATAAAATTAATCCAGTAGGGCTTCACCATACACTATGTGGTTGTTTTTTACACTAACCCAAGGGCTATATTTATAGCAAAAAGGAAGTGAGAGGAGGACTTTGGTGATATAAAGAGGAATCAATCAATTAAGAGTATCTATCTTCATCTATAGCTATCTTTGAAAATGATGCTCATTCGAGCCATTCAAATGATCCATGTCACCTCAAGTGGTTACACAACTAGCTTGATCTTTCAAAGATGCTTACCTAATGGTTACACTAGAAGAAACAAGATATTTTGAGCTGAGTAATGGCATCAATGTCAAATGATTCCACTTTTTGTTGATTTATCTTGATTCTAACAACTTCTCACTAGCTTGCTAAGGTATGCAATAGTGTAGGCAAGAGTCAATTTCATTTTGTTGGCCTTAGAGAGGCATCACTTGGAGTCTACATGTATACCTTCATGGAATTTGTTAGAATGATAGCTCTATGTGTGTGTGCTCAAAAACATCCTTTGAAAACTTTTTCTAGCTTGACCAAGTTAAATGTTCAAACCCTGCAAAGCTCCTTAGCCTTTCTTCCTTTGATCGGCCATAAAAAATGACTTGGATCATGATCTATAAAGATTAATATGATCCCCTATAATTTAATTTAAACCCATTATTTAAATACCAATGAATAGATCATCACTTTGAAGTTGACATCCATATAACCATCATTATACTAGGAGAATTCCTTTTGGGCATTTTCCTAGATAATTTTCTCATGGACCCTTTTCTTCTTACCCTTCAAAAATCTTGAACATGCCCTTCAGTAATTTTGAAAGTGTCCCTTTAGACTTTTTGAAAGTGTCTTTCAGAGAATTTAAAATGTACCTTTTAGAAAGCTTATTTATAGAAAAATACCCTTTGAACTTTTTAAAAGTGTCCCTTCAGGCTTTTTACAAAGGACCTTTCAAAATTTTTGAAGGGCACTTACATGAGAAATAATTTCTTCAGAAAACCCTTAAGAGCCAATTATTTTGGAAAGATTGTTTTGAATAAAATGTCTGAAATAATTCCTTTATAAAAATGCAAAGGACCAATTCTCGAGGAAAGACCCTTCAAAAATATTAAAAATGTCCCTTCGTAAGATAAAAGGCCCTTCGACAAAATTGAAAGTGTCCCTTCAAATTTTTTAAAAGTGTCCCTTTGCATGAGAAAAGGCCCTTCAGAAAAATTGAAAGTGTCCCTTCAAAAATAATGCAAAAGACACTTTCAAAAGAAAAAGACCCTTCATAAAGATTGTTTCAAACAAAATGTCTGAAATAATTCCTTTGAAAAAGTTGAAAGAGCTAATTCCTGAGAAAAGACCTTTTGGAAATATTAAAAATTTACCCTTTGGACTTTTTGCAAAGGACACTTCCATGAGAAAATTACCCTTCGGAGTTTTGTAAGTGAACCTTAGAAAAGATTGAGATGGTCCAATTCCTTCAAACTTTTTTTCTGAAATAAAAAGTCTGAAACAATTCCTTTGAGCCTTAAATAAAAAACCCAAAGCAAAACCTTACCAAAAGAAAGAACACTTGACAAAAAAATTAAAATAACACTTGAAAAAAGACCAAACAAAGGATTTCAAAAGAAATAACACTTGACACTAATATGGGGATAAATAAATTAAGAATGATTTACTTAGCCAAAATGAAAGATGAAAAACTTAGGTGTAAAAATTGGCTAACATTCTTAGCAATTCCTAGGGGTGGCATGGCTACTATGCCTAAGACTAGTTTTCTAAATCCTTCCATTATGCATGGAGTCATGAATATAGGAACCCAAAAAATAACTTGAATATACCCTTGGCTCAAACAAAACACAAAATGGTTGATCACACAAACAAAGGCAAAGACACACACCAAACAAAAGGAAAAAAACACACTTGTGCTACAAGGCACTTAGGGAACACAACAACAGACCAAAAAAAACTAGACTAAACACACACACCTAATCTACTATTTATAAAACATGACCTACTATTTACACCTTAACTACTATTTACTTTTCTTTCACTTGATAATGATGTAAGGTCACTCCAAAAGTGTCAAACTTTATATGTCTACCCAGTTTTACTCTGTCTTCATCTTATTTTAGGAACAAGTCACCTTCCTTGAACACTCTTTCACTTACTCTTTTGTCAAAATACTTCTTCATGAGTACTTGGTGGTGCTCCTTGGCCTTGTGTGCATGATCTCTTGCTTCTTGTAGCTACATTAATTCTGTCAATCTGAATTCCATTAGGGTATTTTCAAATAGTTTTAGCTACTATGCAAGTTCTAAAGTAGGGAGTTATTGAGATATGGAAAACCTATCCTCTCTCACATAAACAAGCACAAAGAGAAAATTACCAATTTATCTCTTAGGAGTAATCCTATCAGCCCATAAGGTTGTCTTCAACTTGTTGTGCCATGCTCTTTGATTATTCTCTAATGTCCTCTTGATGATATTTTTGTTAGTAGATTCAGCCAATCCATTACCTTGAGGATAATAGTTGGATGAGGTACTCAAGTAAACTTGATTATTATTTTCCCAATCAAAAGTTTTATCACTTATGAAAGCAAGTGCCTTATCAAAAATGATAACATGGGGAACTCCAAACCTTGTTATAATGTTCTCATAGAAATCCAAGATAGAATTTTCACTTGCCTCCTTTAATAAAACAACCTCTACCCACCTTGTGAAGTAGTCAGTAGTAGTTAGATTCCATTTTTGTCTAGCACTTGATGGAGGGTTGATCACACCAATGAAATCAAAGACCCATTATATGAAAGGCTGGTCTACTTGGATAGGATTCAATGGAAGGGCTGCAAGTTTATATTTGCCTATAAAGAAGGCACATTGAGGACACATCTTATCCCAATGGTAATAGTCCTTAAAAAGTCTAGGCCAATAGTAACTAGCCCTCATTATCTTTACATCTGTCATCTTAAGAGAGAAATGACCTCTATTTGTACCATTGTGAAACTTTTCTAGAATCATATCAAATTGATCATTGTTAACACACCTCAACAACACATCATTCACATCTTTCTTAAAGAGAACACCATCTACAAGATAGTAAGGAATGGTATACAATATAAAATATCTCCTTTGAGACTTATTCAAGCCATTGGGACACCCACCATTTTGAAGAAAAATAATGATGTCTTGTGCCTAACTTTGAAATTGTATGTGATCAGCTGGTTGGGAGTGAATTGGGTTGATCAAGACTTCTTATTTTGGCTCTTTAAAATATGAAGCTAAATGCTCACATATCCCTTTTCCTCTTACCAAGTTGGTCACCTTAATATCCACATTATACTCTATTACTTTGGTAATCCACCTAGCTCTCTTTTCATTAAGGTCTTTTCTTAAGAGAAAATCCTTGGTGCTAGGATGAGAAAACATGATATGTATCTTATTGTTTGAAACCATGCATCTGAAATTCTTTAATCCTCTTATCATAGCAAGAGCTTGTTTCAAAACAAGTGTATACCTAACCTCATACTCTTCCAATCTTTGGCTGAAGAATGCAATTGGTTGCTCTACCTCTTCATAATTCTTTTGCATAAGCATAGCTGAGATTGTATCAAGGTTAGAAAAGGTATAGAGTATGAAATCTTTGGCAAGGTTTGTTTTCAAGAGAGTAGGAGATTTTGTAATTTCTTACTTGATTACCTCAAAACTACTCTTACCTTCCTTTGTCTAAGCAAATGCTTGGTTCTTCTTGAGTATGGCTATGATAGGCTTTAACACAATTGCAAAACCTAGAATAAACCTTCTTACAAAGTTTATTTTACCCAAGAAGCTTTGAATTTATTTCTTATGTTGAGGCAAAGAGAAGCCTAGAATAGCCTTAATCCTCTTAGGGTCAATAGACAAGCCTTCTTTTGAAACAATATGGCCCAATAACTTATCTTCATGGACAACAAAGATACACTTTTTTGGATTAAAAGATATTCCATACTCCCTACATTTTTCAAACACCTACCTTAGATGTTTCATATGATCAATAACATCTTTCAAAAAAATAGTTATATCATCAAGGTAAATAAGCAAAAACTTATTGATCAAACCTTTAAAAGCCATGTCCATTGCCCTTTGAAATGTAGCTCTAGCATTGGATAAACCAAAAGGAATCTTATTATAGGCAAAGGTCCCCCATTTTTTAGTGAAGTTTATCTTGAATTGATCCTCTTCATTCACGAGTATTTGATTGTAACCTGAATAACCATCAAGAAGTGAGAAGCATTGAGAACCTGAAATAACTTGTAAAATTTGTTCCATGGAAGGTAATGGATAATGATCCTTGAGAGACACTCTAATAATGTCTTGAAAATCCATACCAAGTTTGATCTCTCCATTCTTATTTTGGACATGTAAAAGATTAGTGATCCAAGTTAAGTGTTTGATAGGAAAGATAATCCTAGACTCAATCAATTTGGTGAGCTCTTTCTTCATGAGTTCCTCTATCTTGAGATTGATAGGCCTTTGTTTTTGCCTAACTAGTTTATCTCTAGGTTATAACTCAATGGTGTGATGAGATAAACTTGGATAAAACTCTTTCAAATCTTTATATTCTCAAGCAAAGATGTCATGAAACTCTTTACATAATTCAATAAAGACCTGCCTCTCAGATAAAGAATGTATCTTACTAATTTTTAGAAGCTTATCCTTGTAAATCATGAATCTCTCATAGTTTTATTATTTTGTTGACATGATCAATATTTATTCTTTTTTTGATCATTTTCATTAAAAACACTCTCCAAATTAATTAACCCCTTAAGTATCTTGTTTGTCTTCAACTGAATAACTTGTTATTCATATTGATTATTCAATCTCTTTTGGTTCCTCAAGGAGAAACCTACCTTATTTTATAATAAGTGTGAAATGTGTTCATCAATTTCAAACACCTACGATGACACTTCATTATCTAGAATAAAATACCTCACAATGACCTTGATATGATACTAATATTTCTCCTTTCCTACATCAATAACTGCATCAAACTATGCTCCTATGGCAGCCAATCTATCATCATGTTTATTTGAATCCCTTGGTATGAGTTGTATGTTGAAGGCATAAAAGTCTTCAAGTAGGTATAATACCCTCTAATTTTAGGATTTAAGCAAGGGATTCTTGGCTGTATCTTGATTTCTTACTTTGTGGATGACCAACTCACTATCCCCATAAAATTTCAAATTCTTGATCCCACTCTTCTTTGCCCATTAGAGGCTATGAAATAGGCCTTCATATTCTACCACATTGCAAGTGCAACTAAAGTGGAATATATATGAGGAGTATTATTTATTATTTGATGGAGAAACTAACATAATTCCATCCCTAACACCTACTTTTCTTCTTGATCCATAAAAAAACATTTACCAAATCCCTTCAAGTTCATGATCTTCACTAGTGAGTGAAGGGTTTGAAACATCTTTTTCATGCATACAATAAACTCTGAAATCAATATCTTCTATGAATGTATATGGATCAAGTCTATGTTTTTTAGTTTTGTACTTATCAATGAAAATATCAAAAATAACTTCAATGGAGAAGGAAGCTTCACCATCCATAACACCTTCTTTACCAATTAAACAATTCTGATTTAAATTTGTCTCCATATATGGCTCAATATGAAACCTTGTTAAGGGCTGTGTCCTTATAGTCACCTTGGTTACATATCTTGTTTTAAATCATATAAAATAATAATTAGTAGAAATTTACCCTCCTATATTATCCATGAAGTCCCTTGACAAGAAGATAGCGAAATGAGCTGGAAGGTTTACCACCACAATGTCTTGTAAAATGGGGAAACTTGGGAAATCATGTAGAAAGAATTTCAAACCTCTGACCAATCCCACTATCTTGGTTGGAGTCCCATAAAGATAAAAAACACCTTTAATATGTGGTTCATACTTTAATCCCAACTTATCAGCCACCACCTTAGGCATGACAGTGGTACTAGCTCCACTATCTACAATACAATTGTGAACCAACTTATCTCCCACAATGAGTTTGAGGTAAAAGGGTGGAGGATTTTTAGATTTGGTGGAGGGATATAAGAAATGATTCAAAGTATTGGTAAGGGATACAATATTGTGTTTTTAATTTTGTGGGGCTACATGGATGCTCATGAGTTGTTCTTGTAAAATCTCCCTTTGACTAGGCATATGCAAGACTTCCCAAAGATATATGCTTGTCTTGGTATTCTTCAAAGAATAAATAATGTTTAGAGGGGGATTAATCAAATTTTATTTCATTATTGAAGGTATAGGGGGAGTCTAAACCTATTTCATTATAATATTTACAACCCTACTTGCATTTTCACTTTGCCGAGGAGCATGACTAGTAGTAGGTATTGCAGTAGGATTCACACTTTGTGGCCTTGGAGAGGCATCACTTGGAGTCACATGTACTCCCATAACATATCCAAGATCTCTATTCTTGGATCTTTTTATAGATATAATTTATGTGCTTTGATTCAACACATAATCATCCTTCACTTGAAAGTTCATCATACCTACACTCTGGTTGCCAGCTTCTCCATGAATATCTATTTGCATGATATTCACTTCTTCTGATGTCACATAAGGAGTATATTATTACTTTTACATCAAATCTTGGCCATATTCTCCACCATCATGCATAAACTAAATTTTAGGTTATCCCTGTTAGTCTAAATGATCCTCCCCTTGGACTAGGTTAGCATGCACTAGATCAATATCCTTCATGGAAGGAGTGGAATTAGGATTATAGGCATTGGGATGCCAATTGAAACCTTATTGAACTTGTTCTCTTCCTTGATAGTTTTATTGGTGTGGAGATCTATAGCCTTGTTGAGGATAATATTGAGGGTTATATGAAGCACTTGCCTAGAACTGAGCTTACTTGAGTTGAGCATGTAATGACTGGATTTCCTCATCTTTTTCTATAACATTATCCATCTTCTTGGGAAAGGTTCTCAGCTTGACATTGGTGTTAGGAACTTATGCTACACTTGGATCTTCAACCAAACTATGAGACAACAAAGGCATGGAAACTCTTAGAGGTAGCTTTCTAGATTGTATCAAGCTATTCTCAGCTTCAATAGCTATCTCATATGCATATAGTAGAGCAGATCCTCCCATTGACTATAACATTACTACCACATCAGTACTGATAGCCTTGAGATAAGTGGGAAACATAAAGCTAGGAGGAGGTCTCATGACAAGTGGCAACCTATGCCATGTCCTTTGAAATATTTCATTAAAATCTCCCATAGATTCATTAGGACCTCTCTTTATCACATTTAACTGGTGGATTAGTGAAGTATGGTCACTCTTATTCTCAAATCTAGTTACCAATAATTCCCTAAAGCCATCCTAACTTATAATGTAACCACCTTCCAAAGTCTTATACTAGTCAAATGCTTTGACTTTTAGAGATAAATAAAAAAATCTAATGGCTACATTGGCTCTGGTGACCTTATAGAATTTACAAAAATTTGAAATGTCCCTTATATGCTCAGATGGGGTAATAGAACCCTCTCCATTGAAACTAGGGAGATTCTTGGTAGCATTGGGAGGAATCGGGTCATATGTAGGAAGGTCAATTAGATTTTAGGTGTTTAATGCTGGGAAAGGTTGTTGTCTATCCATTTCTCCTCTTTCCTTTTGATCTCCTATCTCTTCAACTTACTCAACTTCTTTTACAAAACCTCCTTGTCCAATATCTTTAAGCGTTAAGAATGGTTCAAGGCATTGTTCTTCAAGAAGGGCTTCAACTAGAGGGTCTTGATAAAAAATCCTAGATGACTTAGTGAGGACCATGAAGTATAATGTGGGAAACTTGATCTAAAACTAAATATTATCACCTTTTGGAATCACCAAATGCTAGATTAATAATATTTCTACAACCTTAGGCTTCTCAAGACCAACATTTACCTTGACATGTAAATAATTAGGACCAGCTATCCCACTGAGCATGCCACAACTATAGTCTCCAAATCTTTCACCTTAGAAGAGAGTGTTAAAGTATCTTCTATATTTGGGTAATGTTGGAACATTTCCAAGCATGTGGGTATGCTTATGGATGAAATGAACCTCTAGATTTGAAGGGATAGTTCCTTGAATATATCTTTTCAAAAGAACCTCTATATAAACCAACTTGATTTAAAGGAAAAGAGTTAGAAATTGGACAAAATGAAACCTACTCTAAGATTGGTGATGCACCAAAATTATTGTCCACGTGAATATTATATTCTAATGCATAATACAATAAAATGCACATACTATTTTAAAGCTCTAAGGGGTTCTAACACAAGTATTTTAGTATAGAGGTGAGATGTGTAAATTAACACAAGGAAAATGAACTAAATGGAAAAATTTTCATATTACAAAAATAGTTATACACTTACAACAATTTAACACACTTGAACACACTCTATATGACTTTTTAGACTAAGAAATTTTGCTTAGGCATGAAGGATAAAGATATAAGAATGGAAAATCATCACTTATTATCATTATACATATCTTACAAACCCAAATAATTATTTATAAACTTGAAAGATATATATTTTTACTTAATGATTAAAGGCAGAATATAACATCAATCTAGTAGGGATTCACCATACACTATGTGGTTGTTTTTTACACTAGCCCAAGGGATGTATTTATAGTAAAAAGGAAGTGAGAGGAAGAGGCCTTTGGTACCAGAAAGAGGAATCAATATTTTATGAGTCTCCATCTTTAGCTACAATTATCTTTGAAAATGATGCTCATTCAAGCCAATCGATTGATCTATGTCACCTCAAGTGGTTGCATAACTAGCTTGCTCTCTCAAAGATGCTTTCTCAATAGTTTCACTAGTAGAAACATGATATTTTTGAGTTGAGTAATGGCATCAATGTGGTTATGAAAATGAGTCTACTTATTTTTTATTTGTCTTGATGCTAATGACTTTTCATCGGCTTGCTGAGGTGTGCAAAGACATAAGGAAGAGTCACTTTAATTTTTTTGGCCTTGGAGAGGCATCACTTAGAGTCTATGTGTATGCATTCATGGAATTTGTTAGAATGTTGGCTCCATGTGTGTGTGCTCACAAACATCCTTTGAAAACTCATTCCATCTCAACCAAGTTAAATGTTTAAACCCTATAAATTCCTCAGCCTTTCTTCCTTTGATTGGCTATCAAAAATAACTCAGATCATGATGTACAAGGATTAATATGATCCCCTCTAATCTACTTGGGACCCAATATTTAAATTCTAATAGATATCTCATCACTTTGAAGTTAATTTCCATATAACCATCATTCTACTAAGAGCATTCCTTTAGGGCAGTCTCCCAGATAAATTTCCCATGGACCCTTTTCTTCTTACCCTTTATAAAGCTTGAACATTCCCTTTGGTAATTTTGAAAGTGTCCCTTCAAACTTTTTGAAAGTGTCTTTCAAAGAATTTGAACTATACCTTTTAGAAAGCTTATTTAGAGAAAAAGACCCTTCAAATTTTTTGAAAGTATCCCTTCAGGATTTTTTCAAAGGACTTTTCAAACTTTTTAAAGGGCACTTGCATGAGAAACAATTCCTTCAAAAAACCCTTAAGAGCCAATTATTTCAGAAAGATTTTTTTGAACAAAATGTCTGAACCAATTGCTTTGAAAAAATACAAAGGACCAATTCTCAAGGAAAGACCCTTTAGAAGTATTGAAAATGTCCCTTTGCAAAATAAAAGGCCCTTTGGAAAAATTGAAAGTGTCCCTTTAGACTTTTTGAAAGTGTCCCTTCACATGAGAAAAGGCCCTTCAAAAAAATTGAAAGTGTCCCTTCAAAAATATTGTAAAGGATACTTTCAAGAGAAAAAGACCATTCGAAAAGATTGTTTCAGATAAAATGTCCAAAATAATTCCTTCAAAAAAGTTGAAAGAGCCAAGGACACTTCCATGAGAAAAAGACACTTCAAAAATATTGAAAATGTACCCTTCAAATTTTTTGCAAAGGACACTTTCATGAGAAAAATACCCTTCAAACTTTTGTAAGTAACCCTTCAAAAAGATTGAGATGGTCCAATTTCTTCAGATTTTTTGTCTGAAACAAAAAGTTTGAAATAATTAATTTGAGCCTTGAACACAAAACCCAAAGTAAAACCTTATTGAAAGAAATAACACTTGACAAAAAGACCAAAATAACACTTGAAAAAAGACCAAAAAAATGATTCCAAAGGAAATAACACTTGACACTGCTATGGGGATAAATAAATTAAGAATGCTGCACTTAGCCAAAATGAAAGATGCAAAACTTGGGTGTAAAAATTGGCTAATAGGTCTCATGAAGTGTAAATGTTTGTTAGGTGTATTTTGAAGTGTGAAGGATATTATTAGTGTCTAATATTATGACTCTTATTTACCTAGCTTTGGAATTGCATGTCAATCTGCCTCCATATAAAAACACTTATGCTATAATAACCTTGAGTTGAGATCAATTTTGGCCACTTGCCTTCATAGTGCATGTTTTAAGTATGTTTTTGGAGATATCCTTATTGTATCACCTACATTAGTATAGGTTACTTTCATTTTTCATTATTCCATTTTCACCTCAATAATTTATTAGTCTAGTGTAGTTTATAGCTTAAATAGTTAGATCAAGGGAGCTATCCCATAATGTAGATATTTATATCTTGTATTAACCTACCTATACTTAGAGATAGTTTTATGTTATCCCAAATTTGAGGTTTGATTGACTTCTCCAGGGTGAAAATTTTGGTTATAATAATAACCAATAGACCCAATGTTCCTATTTATATGATGCAAAATAATGAAGATACCCTTCTAGGTATTTGTTGAAAATTTTTATTTGCCCATCAGATTGAGGATGATAAGACAAACTATGAGCCAAATGAGTATCCAAACTTATAAATAACTCAGTCTAAATATTACTAGTGAAGATAGGATCATGATCACTTATAATGATTTTTTTGGTACCATACAACTTTTAAACTATATTAAGAAGATTAACAACTATTGTAATGGCTACAAATGGCTATGATAAGGAAAAAAATGAGTATGTTTTATGAGCCTATCTATGACTATCATGATAACATTTTTACCTTCATATCTTGAAAACCTTGTAATTAAATACATGGAAACATTCTCCCACCATTAGTTAGGGATGGATAATGGCCATAGAAGACTTGATATATTAATTTTTACCCTTTGTTCTATTGATAAACCATATATTTTGCCACAAATTTATGTATATACCCCTTGAGTGTGTCCCAAAAGAAATCTTGCTTGATGAAATGATATGTATTCAAAAATTAAGAATGCACCTTATTAGAGATGCATGAAGCTCCTAAATGATCTTGTGTTTGAGGATATAATCCTTACATAGGTAAAATATATCTTAATATCATAATGTGCTACTTTTCCACTTAAAATTTTTAGAAACACCCAAACCATGCTGAAGATTGTAAATTAGAACCCATGTATCCTCATCATTCTCCCATTCTAATTTTGCTTATTTTAACCAATCTAGTTTCTACATGGTCATTACACATAATAGTGCCTAAAATGATTCATCCCTCTTGAAAAGTGCATCCACTACCACAATCACTTTTCCTTTAGTATAGAATATTTCAAAGTCATATCCCAACATTTTAGTCACCCATATTTGTTAATCTTATGATGACAATTGCTATTCTAAAAATTATTTTAGACTATCATGATTAGTGTTTACCTAAAAGTGTTTACCCAATAGATAAATTCTCCCTTGATTAACTACATGAATAATAACCATCATCTCTTTATCATATATTTGTAAGATTCACCCAAGAATTGATGTTTGAGACTAATGACAAGAAGATCAAACACATAAATATGCTGAAACTAGAAATCAAGAAATAAGTAGAAACTACAATAGATGTATTTAAAAAAGGAGATGGATTTCATAAAAAAGGGTCGATTCTCATAGCTCTGACAACTCTCAAAGTTATCACAGATCACAACTAAGTATCTCACCACAATCTAAAAGACTCTAAATATTACATTATAATAAATATTACCAAGGGATGTACATATAGGTGGAAGTTAGGTGAATACAAACCATACCATGCATGTGGGACTAACTTCCCTAAAATAGGTGGAATAAAGGTAAGGAACCCATATTTCAATACATGTGGTATAAACTTCCTCAATGTACAAAAAAAACTAAGCAAGCTAAATGGTAGGAAAAAATATCCTACACCAACACCCCCCCTTTAGCAGAACTTAGGTGGGTATAAGAAGTGGGATATAAGTAAGGAGGCTTGATGAGGTACCCAAATATATATAAACTCTTATAAAGTGGAGAAATGAGAAAACTATAGGAAAAACTCCCCCCAAAAGAGAGAAAACAAAAAACTAAGTCTACTTGATAACGAGTCCCATCACCCTGACAAAATATACCTCCATTATGTGAAAGATGAACTCTGAGTAGAAAAATGATCAAATGTACAAGAGAAGAAATCAAGGAGAAAATTTTAAGAAAAACCTACACACCAACACCCCCTGAGACTAGTCAACAGTGACTCCCCAAATTTGGCACTTTATAATTTTAGTTAAATTACAAAACAAATGGGACCAACAGAATAGGCACAAAAAACCATATGATTTTGATAAAAGTGACACTCAAATCCAAGTAGATAATCAAAATTTATTATATAATCCATTTTCCCATAATTAATGGCCTATTTTAATGAGTTTACACAAAAATTTAAAGGCACTTGAGTAAAAAATGAGTGGACATAACATTTCAACTAGTCACTGGAATTAGAATTGAACCATAGATCATTATAAAGTCCCAATCAATCTACCCAATATATTATTTTTATCTAAAAATAAATAAAAAATATTTAGTAATAATCTCCATAATACATTGTTTTTTTAGTGATAGTTAGTAAATATATGATAAATTTTACATTTCTCAATAAAATTCAAAGTGATTTAGAAAGATAAAAATAAAATACACAAAACCCATAATTTTTTGATATGATTATATATTTAGAAGAAAAGGCATGTTTTTTTGAATAAAAACATAAATATTCACTTACAAATAGATGAAAAACATGATTTTGTTTTTATGAATCCCTTAAAGATAAAGAAACGTGGTTCCCTAGCTATGATAGGGCTGAAATAATGACATACTAGCTATAATAATGACATCACAAGTGAATTGGGATGCTACATTTCTTTGCCTTTGAGGGATCTTGAACAACCTTATAATGAAATATATGAAAACCTCCTCTCACTACTAGCTAGGGATGGATAATGGCTTTATAAGACCTATTATCTTAATTATTTCTCCTTTGTTCTATTGACAAACAATATATTTTTCCATAAATTTATGTATATCCCCCTTAAATGTCTCCCAAAATAAATATTGATTGATGTAATGATGTGTCTTCAAAAATCATGAATTCCCCCTTTTGGAGATTCATGAAGCTCCTAAATGATCTTGTGTTTGAGGATATAATCCTTACATATGTAAAATCTATCTTTATACCATAATGTGTTACTTTTCCACTAATTTTTTTTAGAAATGCCTGGACCATGCTGAAGATTATAAATCAAGACTCTTGTATCCTCATAATTATTCCATTCTAATCTTTCTTCTTATAACCAATCTATTTTCCATATGGTCATTACACATAATAGTGCCTCAACTGATTCATCCCTCTTGAAAAGTGCATTTGGTACCACATTCTCTTTGCCTTTATTATAGAATATTTCAAAGTCATATCTAAAAATTTTAGTCACCCATTTTTGTTACTCTTATGATGATAATTAATATTATAAAAATTATTTTAGACTACCATGACCAATCTTTACCTAAAAGTGTCTACCCAACATTTAAGGTATCCCTTGATTAACTGCATTAAGAATAGCCATCATCTCTTTCTCATATATTTGATTGAGCTTATTTTTTACCTTGAGTTGATGAATTTTGAATGTAATGGCTCTTCCTTCTTGTATAATTATTCATCTCATGACATATATTGCTACATCACATTCAACAATAAACATTTTTGAAAAATCAGGGGTCACCAAACTAGAGTGGTTCATATAGGCTCTTTCAGCTGCTTAAATGCCTTAGTAGTTGGTTTAGTCCAATGAAAGGAATATTTCCTCAAAAATGTTGTGAATGAAGCTATTATGTTTCCATAATTTTTTACAAATATGTGATAGGACCCTATTAACCCCAAAAATCTATGAAGGTTCTTGAGGATATTTAGCACTTATGATTCCATCATAGCTTTGATATTCTTAAGGTCAAATTTGACCCCTTAATGTGAAACAACATGACCCAAGTACTCCAAATTATGGAAATTAAAATCACATTTATAAGGTCTTTTCATAAAGTTTATGTTTCTATATAAGTATCAATATATGTTTCACATGCTTCAAATGAACTTCCCAAGTTTTACTAAAAGTTAGGATGTCATAAAAAACCACAAACACAAACTTCCTTAAAAAAGACCTAAAAATAATATTCATCAAAATTTGAAATGTATATGGTGCATTTGTGAGACCAAAATGCATGAACATAGACTAATAATGTCCTTCATGATTTATAAAAGCTATTTTATGGATATCCTCATATTTGAACCAAATTTTATGACACCCAAGACAAAGATCTAGTTTTGTAAAATAAAAAACACCATGTAATTCATCTAAAAAATCATCAATGATTGGAATAGGGAACTTATCATTAATGGTGTATATTTATTTCTATATATTCAAGGTAGACCCTCCAATTTTCATCCTTATTTTGCACCATGACCATTAGGAAAAAATATTCATTGTGGCTATATCGAATAAGAGCTACCTCCAACATCTTGTATTCCATTTTTTCAATTTCACTTTTTTGAGAATATGAATATT
Source organism: Torreya grandis (assembly GCA_037957365.1). Lineage (NCBI taxonomy): Eukaryota > Viridiplantae > Streptophyta > Pinopsida > Cupressales > Taxaceae > Torreya > Torreya grandis. Next base: position 2,676,944 of record JARHVA010000303.1, on the reverse strand, counting down.
TATATGGTTTGATGTTCGGTGTTACCTAAAATAATTCTTATGTCATGATCATATTATCTTCTTGGTGGTAGGCCTTTTAGCATTGCACCAAAAAATTCTAGATGGTCATTAAGAATCATTTATAAATTAGGATATGTAGACATGTGTTGGTTTAACTTCTAAGGAAAATAAATTACTAAAACTTCTTTTTCCCCTTTTTGAGAATCTTCATCATCGAATGTGAAATTATGAATTAGGGAGACTTTGTTTATTATACCCATCACTCAAATTTCCTACCTTTAGAATGAAAGCATATGAATAACTCCTAGAAATTCATCTCTATTGTGCCCAAATTTATGAGTCATTATAATCCTAAAATAATGTCAGTCCTATCCATGGAAATAAAAAACATAGGAGAATTAAATGGGTAGTCCCCCATGGAAATATTAATACTATGGCATTTTATAGAATAGTTGACTATGCTACCATCTACAATCATAACTTGAAATTCTAGAGATGGATAAATAAAATATTTCAAATGAGTAGTCGACTTAATATTGATGAAGTTACATGTATTTACGAAGTCAAAAAACATTATCACCTTGTTTCTTTAGGAATCTCACCACCTTAAGAGTTTGAGGAGTACTTATACCTGAAAGGGCATGAAATTAGATAGTAAACTGATAATATTTAGATCCCTCTTCTAGTTCTTCCATACCATCACATGTAGCCTCATCATCTTCATATTCATTAGAACCTTCACTATATAACAATTTTTTTGGCACATTTATGTCATTTACTCCACTTGTTGTCATAGCCAAAACATAACACTTTACAACACTTCTCTTCAATTTTTTGATGGGTAAATCTTATAAGTTGCAGAAATGATGGTTATATGAAATTACATTCATGACCATGAGTGAAATCCTTTATTTTGACAAATTATTTTTACTCTACCTAGCGCATGAATGGTATGGATTCATAAATGGTTGATGGATTAAACATATGAACCTCAAGTTGGATTATATCTTTTAGCCCTCGAAGAATAGGCCTATCAAGTTTTTATTAGTGATGTCATCCACACATAAGGATAAATAATGGATTTGCTAAATATAATATTTAACATCACCTATCTATCGTAACTTTGCTAATTGATTGAATTAGTTTTTGGATACATTGTTGAAATCATGTATCTATATCTCTTTAGTAAAAACCAACCAAGTAATACGAGTGCCCTTATTTTTATTTTGAGCACACAATCACCTATATAAAATGAATTAGTCAGGTTCCAGATAGAGAGATGCCATGATCACATTTTATGCATATGGAATAAATTTTACCATCAAAATTATAAAATTTCACTTTTGGTAGCATGTGCCTCAAACCAATATTGGAGTTGCAATTTTTTTGAGTGGGTGAATTAGAGTGGTCGGGGATATTTTATGGAAGTTGAGCCATAATAGAGGTTAATTGAGCACTCTTTATTGATAACCAATCCTTTAGATAATCCATTTCCCATTTTACTACATCAATATCATCCTTCCTCAACATACTTTATATATCTGACTAAATTTGTTGAACCACCTCAAAAACTGATGGATATGAAGTTTAGACTCCATGCCAAATTTATGAAGAGTTTTTGGGGTGTCTTGACCTTTACAACATCCATGAGTGTTTGGTATAGCCATTCAAAAACTCTAGGGTGGAGGGTTTTATTCCCAAAAAAGTGTACTATAAGATTATACCATTGTGATCATCTTTCTGAGACAAATCCAATGACTACAAATTTGCACAAGGGTACAAAAAATTTACAATATTTATTTATTTATTTAAAAAATTATTCAAAGAATATTATGGTGGTATAAAAATTAAATTCTTCATAGATCACAAGTTATGTTTTTTGATCCTTCAGCTCTTCAGATGGCTACAACACTAGATCTTAAAAAACACCACAAAAAGGGACCAAATCGATGATCTGAACCACTTGTAATTAAATTAATTGGATGTTATCAATAATGGAATAATATATCAAATAATTAAGAGTAGAATAATCATATACATAATAATAATTGACAAAATAGAAAAATACTTGATAATAATGACTAAGCTTTTTTGATGGGTAAACCTCCACAATAATGCAATAAGAGCAAACTTCATAATATGATGGTAAATAAAAACCACAACCTCCTATATATACTTTACTTAGCCATGGTTATTCAATAATCTAACGTTACTAAGAACATAGATAAATGCAATAACATAATATGAAAGGTATGTAAGCAATAATATGACCACACATATCTTGAGATGCACTGTAGGTTAAGGGCATAACACAGAAGTTTATAAATGTATATGCTAAATATTTTTTTTATTTTTGATTTATTTTAATGTTTTTATAATTTCTTATTTTTTTTGAATTTTCAAATGTAATAATGAGAAGGTTAGCCGATGATCCCATCTAAGGGATGCTCATAGCGTGATCTAGATTCAGGATGTGGTACAAAAAACTGTGTATGTTGTGAAGGATCATGTATATGTGCCAAATATGGAACTAAAGAATATAGAATAACCTAATTATGAATTTTTGGTCATGAAGTAGTAGTATAATCTATAGTGTTTTATGGAACCCATATCTTAGTGATGTGTGACTTATTCTATGTAACTATAATTGTGTCTTTGTACCCTCTCTGAAACATGTTGATATGCTCTTAACAATTGACTGGGATGTGTAGGTGTAAATTAGGATTCCATGGAGACCACTATATATATTTGATGTAATGACCTCTCAAGTATTATTTTCTTAGGAAAGGGTATTATCTTTTACTTACCCTTTCACTTGTGATTAACCTTAATAGGTTATATAATTATCTGTATTAGAATAAAATTATCTTGTTGTCATGGATGCTCATAATAAATCTAGGAAACTATTATTACCATATTGACATGAATATAATTGAGACATATATACATTATGGAGGCTACTGCATGGAGATTATTAATCTTAGGATATCTCAATAAAACATCAAATACTCTTGTATGTGGCATGACTAAAAATGTTGTGTTCATATGTGCTATACCAAACTATAAAAGCAAATCAATCTCACAAAAAATTTATACTTTTCCATTGAATTATTTGACCATATTGGTAAAAGGGTATAAATCATCATGTGTTTATCAAAAATGTGTGATTAATGGAATGGTATATACATTATCATTATAACCATTATCAACCATAACACTACATATAAGTTGATGATCAATATATGATTGAATAAACAATATGTGAATATTTGAGTCATCATCAATAATCTCATTATCTCCTAATATAATGTAAGGCCTCTAAACCATAGGAGGTATCTCATATGTAAGTATGAAAATAATCCCATATAATGGGCACCCATAATGTGGGGGAGAAAGATGTGCATCATATGCCATTTGCACTTATGGTGCTTCTTTAGAATGATTTTGTAATGCATTGTTTAATATCTTCTAGTTTTGATGGTCACCATGTTGTGATCCTAAATCCTTTGGTAAATCATCAAATGTGATATTTTCACTATGAACAAGGTCTTGTATCTTGTGCTTAAACTTGTAACTATTTAACCCTAAATAATCTAGATTAGGCTATCTAGGGTTAAAGGGGATATATATAGCTTATGGTATAAGGGTGATAAAATATCTATATAACAGTCCAATTAGATGATAAAATTAGATATAAGATATGTTTAATTCATTAAATTAAGATAGGATAAAAATAGTAAGTACAACTCTGCTATATATGTAAATGATAAAGAAGTAATATACTTAGCTAGGTTTAATGCTGACATAGTTCTAGATCTAGAATAGGGAAGAAATAAATTGGAAGAAGATATATAAAAATCATTAGATTTTGGATAGGGTGCATTTAGAGACATGAACACTAGTGTCAACCTTGGATGATTGTATTGATGCTACTATCTAAACATGATGTAGGTGTCCCATATAGAATACCTCCTACAAAAGAATGCAACCAATTAGACACTTTTAGGTTTGTATTTGCCTTAGTTATGGTGTATTTGGATCTAGGTCATAGACTATTTCTCATCAAAAAATTGTAAAACCCTATTTATCCATCTTCATAATGCCCTTTGGAAAAAATGGGTTAGTGGGTACATGGTGTTGATCTGACCCCAAAGACCCCTCTATTATTAAATAATTCCTACATAGTTAATACTCTAAAGAGGGCCTCAGATTGGTATAGTTCTCCCTTACATATTGGCTTATGTGTGAATAATGCAATATGTGGAAAAAAATTATAATAGTAACCTAGCTTTTAGCTAGGAAAATCATGATCTTAGGCTAATCCTTAAGTACTTTAGACCCGTGCATGTGATATCCCTATGATCAATATGAAAATAGGAGAAAATAGGGAAGATTTGATTTATTGAGTACTTGATTGAATGCTTTGATAAGTTTCCTTGGTATTTTATAGGTGAGAAATGAATGAGGGTTGATCTTGTATTTATATCAATCCTTTTAGAGAAGTAACTCGCATTAAAGCACTTAGGTCGACCATTAAGATATGTTTGATTTAAAAATTAGATGATTTTAGGGAAAATGGACACTTCCATCAGAGTAGGACACTTATGTTGATAGATGTGTCTGTCTATGATGATAGTGTCAAAGGAATAGAAAAGTAGGTACATATTCAGTACATGTAGAGTTAGAAGATAATTAGGTTTTACACATTCTAGGAAAGATATAAGGTCCAAGTCATCAACATAAGACTAGTCAGATCAAGATAAAAGCCAAAGGGCATAAGATAGAGCATAGATGAGACTTTTAAAAGTAGGAAAGGTTCATAAATGAGAGTAAAAACCAATTTCTAAGTTTACCAAGTGTATAATACTAAGGTGCTATATAATCCATAAATATCATCTACATTTCCCTACCTTAAATCTAGTAACAAAATTACTAGTTTAAAGGAGAAGAAATACGTATCTGGGAGTGAATAAAACACCTTGCCTTTACTTTATTCCAACTTGAGTGATTTTATGGTGACTAATTTTCAATCAAGAGCATGTTATAGTACTTAATCAATGCATATAATATGAAATTTAAAGTATTTAAAATTATTGAAATTGAAAGAGCAAGGTTCAGGAGTACACCTATGCATTCATGAAACTACCTTGCCTACTTGTAAATTTATTTGAAATATGTTATCATTATAAAGCTCTAAAATCAAGAATATGACAAATATATATAAATTTGGAAAGTGTGTATATATAAGGAGATAAAGAGATATTGGAAGGGACATACCCCCAACCTTGGAAAAAGGTGAGTTTCCACTTAACATTTGAGATTAAATCAACCATGTAACCCAATCATACTTATAACTTGGTGAGTATTAGTGAATAAAGTCAACTCATACTATCAAATTGGTAAGGTCAGATGACATAATCAATTCTAACCTAAAAAATTGGAAAGATTGAGTGATTTAATCACCTCAACCATACTAAAAGTAAACCAACTACTATAGTAGATTGGCTTAATACAATCCATAAAAGTCCATCTTGGTGGATGATAGGAGTCCCTGAGAGTATTTTTAAATCTTAAATTAATTTGGATTTTGTAATATTAGGTACACATTGCATACCATATGTAAGTTATATTTGTCTCATGCTAAAACTATATATAAAAATGGTACCAATGTAAAAAATTCTACCACAACTATGAATGTAAATTATATAATTGTGTGCTTTGTCCAATTCAAAAGCTGTGTGAGGAGAACATACTTCCAAAGCATGCCCCAACTATATATGGAGAAATGTAAATAACTAAAATAAGTGCCAATGTGGAGGACATGTTTCTAAAACATTCCTTACTAAATATAGGTGTTCCTCATACTAAATAAGTCTGGAGAACATACTTCCAAAGCATACCCCAATTGAATCTAAAACTATGAATGTGTGGAAGCCATGTCTATATGACATGCCCCCACTAAATATAAAATTTGATAAAAGTTTCAAATATTGATTAAGTTTGGAGAAAATTCTTCCAAAGCATTCCCCCACTGAATCTAGAAACTGATATAAGTACCAATATAGAGGACATTTTTCCCAAAACATGCCCCCACTAAATTTTGGTGTGCTTAATACTAAATAAGTGTGGAAAACATGCTTCCAAAGCATACCCCTAACAAATTTAAAACTATGCCAAATATGAAAAAAATGCCTCTATGACATGCCCCCACTGATATGAACCCCTTTGAGGTGAGGTAATAATATAAAATGGTATTTACCTCACCTCAAAATGATAATATAATTGAATAATATATGAATGTAACCATGTAGCATATAAAATAACAAGTCTAGGTAAATGTATCATTGAAGTTCCAAGAAAAATGTGATCAAATGAAAGCTTAAGATGCATGATAACGATCATGGAAATATATAGATAGTAACTATATAATCTTAACAAATAAATAAATCACATAAAATAAGAGCACTCAAAAGTAAGTCAACATACAATGGTCCTAGGAGACCAAAAATAAGGGGTATATTCAAATGTTGTACAATCAAAGGGACATGACTTAGTTAAATGTTCATAAAAGAAATAATGACATTTAAATGTCCATATAATAAACAATGACATATTAAAATGTCAAATAAAGCACACATAAGAATGGGGGACATAAATAAAGGAACATATTCAAATGCTTGAAAAAGCAAGACACTCAAGGAAGTGCATATAGGAAAGCATAAACAACAAACATAAAAATATCATAGTATCCCATGGACCAAATGTGTTAGTAAAAAATGTCAAGTGCATAGCATATCAAGTACCTTGTGAAATATATAATCATGTATAAAGGATGTGTAAGTATATATATGATATTAAAACATGATAATGCATAATGACCATAGACTAATATAACCTATGAGTATCGTGATCAAAGAAATAGATGCCCCCAATGTCCATATGACATGATTGGAGGGAAGGCCTAACATACAAAATAGGAATAGATCATGTATATGTGTATACCTTTATCACACTTGTGTAGAAACATGACACACATGTGTATGTAGGAGTAACTGATATTCCATCCACCAACATGGAACTAACTCAAAAATATGAAGGAACCAATATAACATGTTTTATACTCAAAATATATTTGTATTTTAAAACATTTTTTTTTGTTTTTTCATAATTTTGGAATATGTGAAGAAGAAAGATCATCCTATAATCCCATCCAAATAATGGTCATATGTATCTCCCCATTCAGAACTTGGTGCAAGGAATTTTTGGTACTGCCAAGGAGCATGTGTAGGTGAAATATTTATCACTGTAGTGTCTGCCATGATTTATGTATGTGTAAAGCCTTATTTTTCATAGTACTTATATTTGACAAAGATGATTATGAAACCATGAATTATATGTTCTAATTATGTATTTATGATGTTAATTCATGTCTAGCTAAGACATTTAAGGAATATGAAGGCTTTACATGTGTTGTGAACCATAAGAAAGACGTATTATCAATCATGTTTTGGATTGCTTACTTTTTAAAGTATGATGCTTACATTTCATTTATGTAATGTTGATTTATGAAATTTTATTGTCTATGAGAAATATTGGCTTGAATCAAGATTGAATAATTGATTCTAAGATTATGAAATGGTATCTACTTATGTATTGAATCAAATGAAATTATCTACGTAGATGTTGACATTCCATTAATTATTGGCTTTGGTTAATTGATTAAATTTCCTTATTTGATTAAATTCCATAGCTTCAAATATTAGGTTAGAGGAATTTGATGTGTTCATCGAGTGTGTAGGAATATGAAAAGGGAAAATGAAGGAAATAAACTATGCCAAGCATGGTTATATCAATAAAAAAAATTTAACCCTTATTAGACCTGTGCTAAGATTCAATTCCCTAGTCTGCCACCAAGTAGACATAGTGTGTGATTAGGAAACCAAACTTTAAGCTTGGTTGGTGAAACTTGTCATCACCTAACCTAAATATCTTACAGCTACTGTCTAAAATGTCTAGTGGTCAATGAAAAAATCTTCCATTGATTACCTTAGTACTAAGATCAAAAGGGAAAAGAGGTAAGTGAGTCTTGTAAGTAACCATAAAATCTTGTGAAGCCACCATGTACCTTAATTAAACAAAAAAAAATCACCCGTTAATAAGGCATGCATTAGAAGGCGGTTGGTGGTTGGATGATTCTCATATGTCTATATGTAGGAGATGAAATCCCTTAGTTTAATATTTTTTTCAAAATTGAAAAATAATTAAGTTTAGTAGAAGAGAAGGAGAATCAATAAATAGGAACTGCTGGTTCAGGAGAGTTGAGTCTAGACAACTAGAGGATAATGTCCAAGCAATTTGAAGTTCAATAGGTGGGCTTCCTAATAACTTATGTTTTTTTCTATTCATTTATAATGAAATGATTTTATTCTCTATTTATATTCTTAATTATATGAGAATAAGACAACTTAGTCATTATACCTATTTTATTGCTTTCCCATGGTTGTGTATTAGCCATCATGTAGTGCTTGCCCATTTGAGGGCCTTGGAGCAATTGTTCATACTTATTTTGAATGAAATGATTTTGGTTCTTTTTTTTAAATTTTTTTTAAAGTAGAATAATACCACTTGTTTTATTCTGCCTATTTTATTATCTTTTCATGGTTGTGCATTGTACGTCATTCAGTTCTTTACCCAATCGAGGGCCTTGGATGGTTGTGTTCCTCATTTCTTGACTTGGATGTTTTATCTTCTTGATTGAATTATATTAATGATATTATGACATAATGTAGTGGGTTTTTATAAGCAACACCTTCATGGTGGAATAATATCAATCTATCTTATGCTGGGCATGGTGGTAGAATGATTAACTCTCCTATAAATGTCATGGTGGAAGTTGTTAATCCTTGTCATGATGAGACATAATAGTAGAGTTAACCCTCCCATGAATATTGTATGGAAATAATAGAGTCAGTTATCATCGTTCCACTCTAATCAATCAACAAGATTTATTATGTTACGAAAGCTTGCCCACTAGTTTTATATTTTTGAATACTTGATGATGACAAAAAGGTTGGGTGGTCAGCCTTTCTTCTTATGGCCAACATATGATTGGGAGTAGATGAGGAGCACCATTAGAGACTGATTGGTCCTCCATTATTCAATCAAGCCTTGATATGTGATATTACTTATATAAATATTTGGATATAATATAATGTATCATTAATGCGTAGTATCTAACCTTCTTGTAATATTCTTACAAAAGAAAGAGTTTAGATAATACTCCAACTATTGATTAAAATATCTATTTTCTATTTACTTAAACTTTAGTGTTAGACTGAGTTATATCTATTATGAATTCTTGAGTTATAGAAATTTGGAAGTCCTATATGTATTAAATGTATTTATCTCTTGAGGCACTTTCAAATAAATTGTTAGATTGATTTCCTTGCTTATATCATTATAATGAGTGACTGGTGTTTTAAGCATGATGTATCTCTTTTTATTTAAATGTGAGGATTTTAATAGAATTAAACTTATCTTAAAATGAGTGGAACTCAAATAAATAGTTGAGAGTTGTTATTGGGAATAAAAATATAGATTAACTATTTAAATCTAATGGAAATCTTAATTAGGGTGAAAAGGATGCCTTGAGAAAGGGTCCCCATGGTCTTAGTAGTTGAGTAAACTACCTGATATAAACCTTTACTATAATGAAACTATCTAATAAATAGAGAGGAAATTTAATGAAGCCTAGTTATTCTATGATAACTTTAAAAAGGCTTCAACTTCAAGGTTAACTGGTGTTTCTAAACCTTAATATATTGGTATTCTCTTTGTAATCGAATCCTTTTTGTAATAAGGAGCCATAACTGGCTATGTTTGTTTGTATTGAGATCCTTGGGAAGGAGTCACTTTGAAAACAAAGTTCTTTGGCCTTATGGCTTGTTTGATAAAAGGATACAATTATTTGATTAAATATTGTTGATCACAGTCTTTTTATTCTGTATAGGTCTCTCCTTTAAATTTTTATGGTTTAGTGACTGAATCTATATTGTGCAAGGATGAGTTGAATGTTATTGTTAAACTATGGATTTTTATTTGAAATAATAATGGGAATGGTTTATTAAATCTATTAATGTTTTTGTGGATTGAAAGGATGTCTATAAAAGAATCCTTTAGTCTTCTACATTTGAGTTTTGTAATCTATTTTATGCCTTCCTAATAACAAGGTAGTTTAATAAAATTGAGGAAGTTTTATTAAGCATAGGTCTTCTATGTTGATCGTATCTAGGATGAAACCTTAATTTGATTTAAGGATTCTATGCCTTAGATAATTCAAAGTTTAATCTTTTTAATATTATGTTTTATTGAAGCCTTTGAGGTTTCTCAAAATTCAATAAAATAGCTAAGAATTTTACTTAGTGTATGTTTCCAAAGAATTTTACTTTCACGTATTTCAATATAAATAGTTAGAAGTTTCACATGAATCAAATCAAAAGTTGTGCATGCAGTAGTAAATTTTTTTCTTATGAACAAAAGTTATGAAGACCTTTAATCCTTCACAAAAAAATTTCATGACTTGGTCAAGCAAGGATGCGATTAGGAATATTGAAGACCTATGTTTTATGTGAATATTTTGACTTAGTTGATTTATATTTTTGGCCTCTCACTTTGATTTTACCTTATTAAATTTCATGACTCTTGATGAGTGGTTCAAATGAAGCCATGTATCACCATCCTAGGATCCAGGAGTGATGTCAGCTTGGTCTGAGGTATGGTTGGTGCTGGTTTAGTTAGTGAATGAGATGTTTCCAAGTGGTATCATCTCAACAAATCACAATGCCTTCAGGTTAGTGGGCTAGTGGGATATTACCATGTGGCATAATCCCTATAACCCATGATACCGAAGATGTTAGTGGAGTTAGCGAAGGCTCTGGGTAATTGATCAATAAAAATCTATATAGTAGAAACACTAGGAATCATGAAGGTTTAGAGGGTTTAAGACATTGGCATTAATACCCTAATGATTCTATTTTTCATATAACTAAGGATATTGATTCTCAAATCTAAAGGATTGGGAGATTAGTGATAGACTTGGGGTCTCATAATCATGATGGATAGCACATCCACTTTCCCTAGTTACTTAGGCTTGAGTAGATCTAAGGTAGACACGTGGAACCTGATGACATTAGTAGTAACTAAGAAATAATTTAATATTCATATCCATGTCATTATAATAGTCCCTTTTATCATAATCTCATGAAGGAATTCTAAGTATTGGCCAAATGAATTAGGACTATGGGATTTTGAATTATTGGTGGCAGGATTCATAATTCCTTGTGTGTGACTAAATGGATTCAAATTTTTATTCATGCTCATAGGTGTTTTTTTGGTTTTATGCTATGCCATTCCTATATTTTATAGAAAAAATAGGCATGAAATTTTGGTATCAAATCCTAAGTTACAATACCTAGAACTCTGGGTAATTTAAATTTATTTTGGCTTGATAGTTTCTACATGTGTTTTCATGTCCTACTTATTGGTATGTAGAATGAGAGGAGGACATCAAATGGATCATGGTGATAATTATTTTAGTGAGAATAAACCTCCAATTCATTAGGGACTAAATGAAATTTCACCCCAACTCCTTTTATACATTCAATAGAAGTGAGATGTTTTGTAGAAGAGGTTGCATGTGGTTTAACATGAAGCTGAGTGGAACTCTCCATAACACTCCCAATATGATCAAGTTTTAGTTGAGAGAGAGAGAGAGGTATATAAGTCCTCCCCATCACCATTCAAAGGATGGTAGAGGTGAATTACATTTCCATGTAATTAATGAGAGAGACAAAACTTAGACAATCCTCATAGACCTAAACCTGATGACTTAGTAACATATTTTATCAGGATGCATCTTCCTACTTTTGATGGGACTTAGGAAGGATTTACAACATAAGCTTGGTTGGAAAGCATGAGAAGATGTTTTACCTTATATGATTATGAATCCAATGATAAGGCCCATTTAGGTACCCACCTTCTTAGAGATGAAACCAAGATGTGTTGGAAAGGTGAGGAGTAGAAACTTCACTTGACACCAACATCCCTCACTTGGGAATTATTTGAGGATAATTTTAAAACACACAACCTATCCCCTAGATATGTTCAAAATAAGGTAGATGAATTTCATGACCTTAGATAGGGAAGTAGAATCATGGATTAGTATGAGTGATGTTTTATATATTTGATTAGGTATGTCAAAGGTTATATGGATGATACAATCCAAGTGAATAGGTTCATTAGAGGCCTGAATTTAGGGCTAGCTGGTTTAGTCATATTTTATCTCCTACAACCTTGGTAACATTATTTGAAAAGGACTATTTAGTTAAGGAGTCTTTTGGAAATATTAAATATGTTTGAGATAAATTTCATGGTAAGAGGGAGTCATAACATGAATCGAGGTCACAAGGTGCACAACCTGCACTTAGGGGAGGTTGGAAAGAAAATCAATCCAACTTTATCCCCCCTCAACAACAATAATAAGAGAGTAACTATTTTAGTTTTATATGGAATAGGAATCAGTTAGATCCATACCACCAGAGGTGAGGTTATGCTAGACCTTAGGAATATCAATAGTCTGGGACTACATAAACTCAATAGTCTAAATAAGAAAGACTATTAGGGTCAACTGCTTCTTTCTAACCTAGAATGACTAGAGCCTCCTCAGGGTGAGACTAGTAGAAAGATGTTTTTTTCATATGCATATCTCTTGATCATTATGTATGAAATTTTCCTCTAGGACCATCAACTACCAATTGGCAGAAGGCCCCATTTTTATATTAGGAAGTGGGTGATGTGGGTTAAGGACATAAAATTTATGTAGTGATGGATGACCACCAAGACAAGCATCAATCAATGGTCATTAAGACCACATGTATGATTGAAGGAATTTTAATTTTAGTTTTATTTAATTCAAAATATTTAGACTCTTTTATTTCTCCTTCTATCATAGAATGTTGTGCGTTGGTGGCTATTAGGTAGTTGGAAAGTTAGGCAATTGAGTTAGCCTCTGGGGCCAAGTTGTTCATTATCTCATTAGTGAATAGTTGCATATTAGACCTGGGTGTCTTCTCCACTAAAATGGACTTACACATTATTCCCTTAAGCACCTATGATGTTGTCTTAGGTATGGATTAGCTTATGACTCATAGAGCTAAGATAGATTATCATAACAAGGTTATTGAATGTGAAGATGACCTCAAGATGCATATGGTAATATGAAGAGTCAAGAGACCTATATCCCTTCACATGATCACTAAAATGTATCTCAAGAAGAATATAAGGAAGGGTTTCTAATTGTTTACTATCATGGTGAGTGATAGGTTGGATGAGTCAAAGAAGGATTCTTTGGATGACCATCATGTTCTATGGGAATTTATTGATGCATTTCTAGATGGATTGCTAGGTATGCCCCCTCCATAAGAGATCAATTTATAGATTCATTTAGTATTTGGGGTGAAGCCCATCTTGAAATCACCATATCAGATTACCACCCTTGAGTTGTGTGAACTCAAGTTAATCTTAAGAAGCTTTTGGAGAATGGTTTTATTTATCCAAGTGTGTCCTCATGGGGAGCACCAATTATCTTCATAAATAAAAAGGATGGATCCCTTCGATTGTGCATAGATTATCACCAATTTAATAAGGTTAAAATCAATAATTGTTATCCTTTACCTAGGATTGATGACTTGTTTGATCAAATTTGGGAAGTCAAGGTGTTATCTAAGATTGATTTGCAATCTAGATACCATCATTTGTATATCATATAGCCTGATATTAATAATATTATATTTTGAATGTGGTATGAGAATTATGAGTTTTTAAGTATACCATTTATGATCAAGGAATCCAAGAAGGGTGGTTAGATCATGTGTTATAACAAGTAACAAAACTTGAATAAAAACACACTAACATGCATAACACTTACCTGCCTAGATCATAGGGGGAGTATAATGAAAAAAAATAATGGGAAACATAAATAAAATTCAAAGAATACCAAATTCATTACCTTCCTTGAATGATCAAAAATATTTGTTATGTGGCCTGCTCAGCTTATGCTCAAAGAGTCTTCATCAATGGATCTTGGCTATCTCCTTTTCTCCTTGGCACCATGTCTTGTGGCTTTGATATGGCTCTAGCTTATGATTTTGGTATTATAACACTATAGATTTGAATCATGCACCAAATCCTACATTATAACTTTACTATGTTTAAGCTCCCTAAATGAAGAGGTCTAGGCTTGTATTTATAGGTTTAGAAACTAACCTCAACATAAGGTGAGTTAGAGAGTAGTTAAAGCTCAGAATGGGTTCAAACCTAACCTAAGTAAGTTAATTAACCCTAGTAGAGTTAAAAGGTGTCAAAAACTCAAGATTAAAAATGCATAGGCATAGGTGAGATATTTTAAGATATTTGATAACTCATAAAAATGTAATTATAAAAAAGCTAAGATGTTTACATTTTTAAATTTCCTTTTTTAGAATTTCATTAATTGCACATGGATAATTCAACTAGGCATTTAATTAGGTTTAGTATTTTAATTAATATTGCTTAGGATTTTTATCATTTCCAAGATTTGATACAGTTTCATGTGTGCATTTTCCCCATTTAATATGTCTATAGGCTAAATTGCATGTTGTAATGCTGTAGTTTGCTTAGAGATGAATCCATGATGTTTTTGTTGCTTATAGTATGATACCCCAATTAGGGATGTCTCAAAAACATTATAAGTTTTGATGATTGTTTCACAAGCAAATTTAAAATGTTCAGTGATTCTTAGGCTTAATTTTCAAAGGTTGGTAAAAATCAGTCTAAAGTCCGGTATGAAGCCATTGGTGGCCAATTTTAGGTGTCTACAATTTCCCCCTATTTGAGAAGGTGTTGCAATCTATAATCAAAATAAAATATTCTCAAATAATGAAAAGGTTTGGTATGCTTATGAATAAAATGGTAATGGATGAACTATAGTTTCCCCATCGAGGGAGTGATTTCAAAAGGGTTGGCAAGCAATCCCTCGAAAGGTGGAAATGATTAGACCAAATAGATGAAATGATGGGGTGAATGAGAGTGATTTACCTAGAGATGGTTATAATTAGTGACATATGGAGCTACCCCAATTAGGGTAGATAAACAAGATGATTTACCCATAGTTGGTTATAATCATTAGCATAGGTGGGACAAAAAAGGTGATACTTTACCCAAAGGTGTTTATAATCATCAAAAAAGGCTTAGGGTAAAAAGAGACTGATTTGCCTAAAGGTGGCTATAATCAGTAAAAGGGAAAACAATGATTTTCCCATAGGTGGTTATAATCAATGGTAGGATTAAAAAATGCCCCAGTTGGGTAGTAGAAAGATATTGATTTGCCCAAAGGTGGTTATAATCATTAACTCTAAAATGGATGAAAACATAAAGATTTTCCCAAAGGTAGTTAAATCATTGGAAATGTAAGTGAGATGGTATATAATGATTTTCCCATAGGTGGTTATAATCATTGGGAGCTTGATTATAGAAAACATGATATGGAATATGATGGTAAATTGATATAGAGGAAAAATATGAATTAGGAAACCTACTAGTAGGGAGATGCTCATCTGAACTGACAAGGAGGAAAATTCTTTCATTGTTTAATTACTCTATTTAGGATATGATTCAAATTACATTAGGAATGTTACTAGTACCAAAGAGATATTTTTGCTACATTTCCATGTAGACTCTTCAAGCTGATTTTTGTTGTAGCATGTGATGGTAGTTATCATGATAGAACACCATGAGGACTTAGCCAAAATAGGTATAAGGACTGACACATGATCCAATACTCAATTAAAAATAATG
This sequence comes from Torreya grandis, assembly GCA_037957365.1. Taxonomy (NCBI): domain Eukaryota; kingdom Viridiplantae; phylum Streptophyta; class Pinopsida; order Cupressales; family Taxaceae; genus Torreya; species Torreya grandis. The sequence goes on along the minus strand of JARHVA010000303.1, from coordinate 2,661,053 downwards.
CACCACTAATAAAAACTAGGATGATAATATTGACACATGAATATGGATGGATTCAGGAATAATGCATAAGGAATCACCCAATAAATGTACATAGACTGAATCAAGGCACAATAGGAAAGAAAACAAATAGATCAAACCAATAAAAAATATAGAAAATAAAAGAAAAGAAAGAAAGAATAAAACAAAGAGAAAAAAAACAAATAATGGCTAATCACAATGTTAGTATAAATAAGATGACACAAATAAGATGATGAGAATTACCCCTAGAAAATAGGAGATAACTTAAAAAATAAACAAAATGGGAGAATAAAAGAAAAGGAAGGGGTTGGCTAAGCTATCTCCAGATACACTATGTAATTGGACACTGCCTACATAATTCCATGGATGTAATATCCAATAAAAACTTCAGGCCAAATGTAGTTCTCACAGAAAATGGGATAAAATAAAATGATGAGAGATAAAACATGATGAATGTTATAGAATAATGTGGGAATGATCTTGAAAAATGGTAAGTAGGTGGGATAAGAGGGCCAATAAGGATAGGTAAATTAAATGAAAAGTGGTTTCTTGTGACTTAGTGATGGTTCCTAGAATCCTTAAGGCAAAGAAGTGGTCAATGTTTTTATTTTTTTGGATTTTATAAAATGGTTTTCACATGTTTTTAGAAAATTTGGAGCATCTCAACTCAATCGAGAATGATGAAACACTAAATGGTCCAAGATTATAAAACAACAAGTGATTTATACTTAAATAATTACTCATAAAATGGTGAGAGTGTGGCTTAGGTTACTCACAAAATGGCAAGAGTGTTCAAACTTAACATTGCTTATAAAATAGTGAGAGTGTAGTGAAGGGTGACTGAGCTAACCTCAACATAAATTGAGTGATACCTATATATTCCTAAGATGGGACCTCAATTCACTATAGTTTTGCCTTATAGTAGAGGAATTTGATAAATGTAGCAACCAATTCAAAAAAAACAAGAAAAGTTGGCATAATGATGCAGTACAACATAGGAATGGCAAGATGGTACTTCAAGGCATGATAAACAAGTGTTGTCCCTAGTTTTCCCATAGGTAGTTATAACTAGGAAACAATGACATAAGTCAATGATACTAATTTTCCCATAGGTAGTTATAATTAGTAACAAGATAATGGGATACTGATTTACCCAAAAGGGGTTATAACTAGGCTCGCTAAGTATATAATGAAATAATAAATGAAGGATGTAACTACCATAATTCTATCATACTGATCCAAAATATAGACTGTATCTAAAATTCTAAAATAAATACTAAAACTTGATCTAAATATTCATGCTAAAAGTGGCCTTGTAACCAATAGAATGGAACCAAGGTCAAATAGGCTCGGGTAGGGAATGATGAAAATAGCTCATTCGATAGAAAAGGTATGGTTTAACAGAATGGTGTAACAAAAAAGTGATAAAATGGTATAAAGGTATGGTAAAAATAATAAAGTCAATAATATGGTATAATTTGAAATGGTCATCATAGATAATATGCTTGGTCACTCACACGAAGTAACATTTTAGGTGTATAATGTTCATTGTCTCATCAAGTTCATCCCTGTCTAGTGTAGCAAGCCTATATGCTCTAGTGCCATAGTTTGCAATGCAACAATGATGAAAGGACCTACCTAGTTAGGTTTGAAATTTCATTTATGTTTCTTTTTATCCATGGTATTATTTAAGGACAAGATCACCAAGCTCAAATTCTCTACATTTCACACATTGATTATAGTGACCATAGAATCAGTTTTGGTACACTTGGAAGTTGTTTATTATGGCCAAATGTTTCTCATCAAGTAACTCTAGTTATTGTAGGTGAGATAATTGATATTATTCATTTTCTAAGACATGATTAAAAGAGATATGCAAAGAAGGTAACTTGACCTCAATGGGAAGAATGACTTTAGTGACATAAACAAGTGAATATGAAGTGGCTCTTGCTAGAGTATGATGATTGGTACGGTATGCTCAAAGGGCACAAAATATTTGGAGGTACCAATCATAGTAGGTATCATTGATAACAATTTTAAGGATATTGACAATGTTTTTTTTAGATACTTTAGATTGGCCATTACCTTATGGGTAATATGCAATGAAAAAATGTTGTTTAATCTTATACTCAACACATAACGATTAGACATCCTTGTTTTTGAATTATCCACCATTATTAGATATAATATTGGAGGGAATACCATAATAATAAATGAGATGGTTAAATATGAATTTGGAAATTTGATTTCTAGTCACGTAAGTGAGGGGTATAGCTTCAACCCACTTAGTGAAATATTTTGTGGTAGTAAGAATGTGTTTATGGCCATAAGATGAGGTGGGGTTTATCTTCCTAATGAGATCAAGGCCCTATGTACCAGATAGCCATGATGTCAGCATTGGTTTTAGAGTCTTTTTTAGGGCATGAATAAGAGTGGGATGCTATTAACATTTAGCACATCTTCTCATATATGCAACTACATCTTCATCCATCATTGGCCAATAATACCTAGTATGTAAGAGCTTTTTGGCTAGGATAGCCCCATTAGTGTGGGATCCACATAGTCCTTTGTGAACTTCCCATAATGCTAGTGAAGATTTTATTAAAGTTAAATAATGAAGCAAAGTTCCATCAAAACTATGGTGGTATAGGTTTGGTGTAAGGTATAATATGTAACATTATGGACAAAGGATTTGGATTACTTGTGGGATAGGTTTGGTGGCATAATTTTGTCATGGAGGTAAGTGTAAAGGTTTGAATACCAAGTAGAGCTGGAACCAACAATATCATAGATCATTGTGATAGTTAAAGGTTCATGAGTTGGTGTTAGTAGATTTTCAATGAGAAACTAGTATTCTTTGGCTGTATTTGGATGTTGAATTAATGATCCAATGGTTTTCATGGCATCTACTATTATATTACTGGCCTTTAGTATATGTTAAAACTAGACATTGATAATTTTCTATTTAAGAGTGTCGACCATGGCTTTGTAGGGTACCAACTTATCATCCTTGGTCTAAAAATGGTATATAACCTAATTGATGATTAACTAAGAATCACCATAAACCTTTAGATGTTGTATGTTCCATTGTAATACCTATCGATGCCCTGTAATTAATACTTCATATTTGACCATGTTGTTGGTACAAGGAAAGCTGATCTTGGATGACTTAGGGATGATATCCTCCTTTGGAGTGATGAACAAAATGCCTACCCTTAATCCATGCATAGTGAATGATCCATCAAAATATAGCTTCTGGTGTTGCTCCTCAAGAGGTGTTTTAATGATGGTCATAATGGATTCATCTGGGAATTGGAATGTTAGTAGATCTATATCTATAATGGGTTCTTCAACAAGTTTATCTATAAGAACTTATCCCTTGATGGATTTCTAGTTAACATAATCTATTTCAAACTCACTGGGAAGCATGATCCATTTATCCATGTAGACTTGTAAAGCTATTTTGTATAGTATATACTTAAGAGGATCTACTTTGGAGATGACCATGGTCTTGTTGTTTAACATGTAATGTTGCAATTTTTGATCTATGAAGACCATAGCTAAATAGAATTTTTTAATAGACATATAATTATGCTCAATCAGGACCAATATATGGCTTAAATAGTACAAGACATGCTCCTTTCCATTATCATCATGTTGAGCCTTAAGTGCCCTTAGGGATTTATTGGTAGTTGATAGATATAGCAGGAATAAATTTCTCAGTAGTGGAGGTAATAAAACATGTGGATTAACAAGATATTCATTCAAATGTTGAAAATATTTTTGGCATTCACCATCCCAATGAAATTCTACCCCTTTATTTAGAAAGTGTATGAATGGATGGTGCTAATTGAGATGTGAAGAATCTAATGGATTAGATCTTGTCCTGCAAATTGTAAAACTACTTTAATTTGGTTGGTGGTGGTATATCTATAATGGCTCATATTTTAGCTAGATCAACTTCAATGCATTAATGAGACATAATGAAGCCAAGAAATTTTCTTGAAGTAACTCAAAAAATACACTTTTTAGGGTTAAGCCTAACTTTGTACTCATGCAGTCTCTCAAATATCTTTCACAGTGCTACTAGATGATCAACCTTGGTCTTTAATTTTCATAGTATGTCATTGACATAGTCTTTGACAATGTCATGCATCATATCACGAAATATGATGATCATATATCTTTGGTAAGTGGCTACTACATTTTTGAGACCAAAAGACATAACTCGATTATAGAATGTTCCCCATGGAGTGGTGAATGTTGTTTTTTGTTGGTTTTGTAGTATGATTTAGATTTGATTATAGCCTAAGAATCCATGCATCAATGAAAGTATTGCATATCCCACTATGGAGTCAATAATAATATCAATTTTTGGCAAAGGAAATTCATCCTTGGGTCAGGCCTTATTTATGTCCCTAAAATTAGTGCATATTTTGATTCCTTCTAGCTTTTTATTGATGGGTACAACATTTGAGATCCACTTTGAGTAGTTAATCAGTTGAATACATCTCGATTCCAAGAGCTTTTCCAACTCTTTTTTCAATAATAAAATAATGCAAGGATGCATATTGCATAATTTTTGTTTATTGGTTTGGCATCAGGATGTATCATAAGGTGGTGTACAACCAAGGTATGGTCCAAACTAGACATGTTAGATTAGGCCCATGAAAATATATCCACAAATTCCCTCAAAAGGGCTGTAAAGTCTTCATGCTCCTTAGTGAGGGATAAACCTAATTTAATCCATTTTAGGTCATCTAGAGTCTTGATATTAACCTTTGTTGTGTCTTCTAATAGAAGGGTTGAACTATCTTCTAGAATGGTTGGCAAAGATTTGAATTGGTTTGTAATAGTAGAGTCCTCTATTAGAACTGGCTCTTTCATGATGAATCAGAATCCCCTAATGGTAGGGATGGCTATGTGATAAATATAATTGGAAAATCTTAGATGATTTGATCAAAAGCCTAATGCTCTTTAAGATTGAACTTGGACCCATAGGCAAGTTCATTATTGGTGGTCTCTTGAGTGATGTTTGAGGAAGGTTGAACACCCCCATCTAATGGCACCTAAAACATGTTCTTACCACTAGATTGGTCTTTCTCTTTACTATTTCCCTGGCCCAAAAGCACCTCAAATAGGTTTTCACTTTGGGATCTCAATGTCTTATTTATTTATTTTTGGATAAGGGTGTTCACCCATTATCCAAAATAGGCTTCAAGATCTAACTTGATTGAGAACTCTTGTTTGTGGTCTACCAATGGAACATTATCCCTAAGGCCTAGAAAATCATAGAAGGCCTCATAATTTTGGAACTCATAAAATGACACATTGGATTCTTATTGGCCCCAGTCTATTAGTTAGTGGTATTATAATAGAAGTGGATTATGGAAATAACTTATCTAAGGATACAAATGGAATCAGTGTCAAATGCATTGGTATGGGCTAGGTCATCAAAAGGGTTATGATTGGACTCTATTTTGATGTTGGCATTGTCATCACTAGTTATTGGCATTGGAACTCAAATAAGATATGTGGGGTCACCCGTAGGTAGTTTAAATACAAGACCATATGTTTCTTTATACCTAGTGGAATAAATTGGCTCAAGTACACCTTGTTGATTCAACCCAAGGCCTCCTCCTTCATAGGTATGATTATATTTAAAATTAGATACTTGGCATTGATATAATAATTGGATAGTTTATCATTATACAACCATGATTCATCACCTTTTAGTGGGTCCTTTTCTTGTCCAAAGGTTGGCATGAAAGTAATAGGTGCTAGACTATGTAAATGGCCCTTTCCCTTTCTTTGCCATTCCATGAGTGGTTTTGATTTTAGTCTTCTAAAGGACTTGGGGTTTTTTGGAATATTAGTAATGTGGATGGTATCATGGGTCAAATATTCTCCTAGGTTATTAGTCGACATAGTATAATGATTAGATATTTTAGGAGGTGGCCTATGGGAAAGTGAATCAAGGGTATCATGGTCAATAAAATTATCCTCTAATGACTCAATAATTATTTATTTTTCCTTGTCCTTGAAAACTTGATTTAGGCCAAAATAATAGTTATAGCTTTGGTACTCAACCTCTAAATGCTTGAAATGATCATATGGCTAAAAAATTCCATGAATGGTAACTTCCATACTTGAATGGGGGAACTTGATACACTGGTGCAATGTCGATGGGATTGCATGAATCTCATGTATCTAAGGTCTGCCCAAAAGCATATTGTATGATAATTTGAGGTCTAACACATGAAATAGAGTATCATGGGTGAAGGGCCTAATGAAAACTAGTAAGTTGATGGTGCCTTTTAATTCTTATTCTTAATTATAATAGGCTTTGATTATGATCATTTTTGGCTACAAGTTGGTTATCATATACCTAAGAAGCTTGATGAGCTTTAGAGACATGATGTTTAGGCTTGATACATTATCTATGATGACACATTTCACTTTGTGCCACATTATGACAACTTATATGTATAATAGATTATTATGTAGTGGGCCAAGTGATACATCAATTTGGTCAAAGTTTAATTATTGGCCTCGAGCTAGGTGTCCAACCAGAGCTTGAAATTTGTCTAGAGATATGTCATTAGGAACTTGGGATTAGATAATGAACTCCATCAAGATGTTCTTATGGATGGTAGATGTACGTAATAAATCTAAAATGGATATTTGTGTGGGTGTCTTTTATAATTGTTCCATGATATCAAATGTCTTTTATTTGATTAAAAAAATTGGCTCGTTCTTAGCTAGAATGGTTGGTTAGATTAGTGAAGTGATAGATGGCTATAGGCCTGGTATGGCAATCTTTAGCTACTGAGTTGTGATTACATAATCAAGATTAGATATAAGACCATTTTTGCTAACAAATGATGGTAGAGGGAGATTAGATCAGATAAGTCTCTATTGCTAGTGCACTTCTGTGTGGTCATGGGATAATGATGAGTTATTGGTATAAGGTCTAAAAGTGGGAATCCATGCTTATTAGTATGCCTATATGTAGTCCTAGGTCAAGGAAGGACCACTGACATGGTTTGGTTGATTGGGAATGATTAGCAATGGTCTTGTCTAATTGGTACTTGGTCTTAGATTGATGGAAATGGTGTTAACATGACCTCCTACAATATGGCGTATAACCTTGTTATAGTCATGTGAAATTGCATGGTAGGTCTATTAGCTATTACCATAGTTCTATCCTTAGTTTTATCCATTAATTTGAAATTGTTGGTTCTACTATTGATTTTATTATTATTTTTGGTTCTACCTTGGCTATTGATATTGTTGTTGTTATTGTTATCCTATCCATTTTTTCTATTGTTGATGGTTATTATGTTGTGGAAAGGAGTTTTGATAAATCTTAAGGCTCTGATTGGATGTGAAAGCTCCATAATCCAATGTGATCTCTCCATTTTTTAACATATTATTAATAAAATGTTTAATTTGCACACATCAACAAAAATAATAGCCATTAGCCTTGTGATACTCATAGAATTCATTTTACCAATTCTAGTCTAGATAGTCAGTGCTCTCAGGATAGTATTTTGAAATAGGATAATTAATCATATTATCTAAAACAAGCTTAGAAAACAAAAACTAAATGAGATAACCAAGGTCACTCAAAACATGATGAGTAGGCATGGTTCCCCTTGGAGGAGGTTTTTGCAAAGGCATTGGTTGTTACATTTGTCATGTCAGTCTAAGCTGTTGCACTTGCTACATTTACTAAAGAGATTGGTGGTGAGGAGTAATTTTCATATGTGGCATTTGATGAATAGATGGTGTTTGTACTATTTATACATGTTACAAATTAGTTACTCCATTGCCCACAACATTCTTGTTATAATTAAACTATTTGGGTTTATCATAATTATTGCCCTGGGTTTGTTTTGATGCTTACACTTAGACATGGTTCTAATTTTGGCCAATGTTTTAGTTATGATTCTAGCTCTAGTTTGATGAGGTAAGTTTAATGACCCCTTTGTTAATAAGGGATATTTCAATCAATAAACCTTTATCGATGATTTCCTTAAAAGTGTGTGTAAATTGTAACTCCAAATGGTAAGATATCTCGCTATATAGATTTTTAGTAAACACAATGACTAGTTTCTTGTCTTGTAGACTATGGGTGAATCAACTTTCAAGGGCTCTCCATCACTAAAAATAACTTATGAAGCTTTAACAAACCTTATATTTTGATTATGTCAAATCTACTAATGAAACCTCATGATCAATATTGTAGGAAAAGTGTTACATGAACTTGTCTAAAAGATCATCAAAATTAGATATTGAATTCTTTGGTAACTTTAGAAACCATTCTAATGATTGTCCTAGTAATCTCCTTGAAAACAATAGTAAAAGGTATATGTCATTATAGGCTAATGGATGAAACAAAAAAATTCTATTAGATGGGCTTAGGGTCACCTTTCCCCTTGTATTTGTTGAACTTTGGTGGTTGGTACCCTAGAGGAAATGGTATTTACAAGTACTCCATATTGAAGGGGTAAGAACACACATCATCCAACTTAAATTTTTTGGTCTATTTCCCAGCTTGGATGAGGTTAATTACATCCTTCATTTTATGGATTTCTTAGGTGAGGAAACTAGTGAGAAATTTGGCTTGAGGAGGAGGTTGAATGGTCAAAATTATATTACCTTTACCAGGGTATAGTGGAAGCATTTGTTGGTGAGTGTTGGTTTCATTTGAGAATGGACTAGGAATATTCATACACAAATTATGTGTGATTGTTTGAATTAAATGCATGGTTGTGCAATATTCTAGTTGGGATTGGGTATATAATCCTAATTTTGGGTAAATTGTGGTTAGGATGGAGGTACATGGCTATAATGTGCATATTGAGGTTTAATAGGGACATGCTACCGACTAGTCAAGCCTTGTTGATTGAGGGGAAATTATGAAATAAGGTCTTGCAATTGAACTTATGGTAATTGCCTAATTGGTACTTGTAGAACATTGGAACCTCTTGGTTGCACAAATTCTTATTTGGAAGTGGATGCATGTTAGAGATTTGATATTTATCACTAACCAATATTTGTATGCTATTGGTTAGAAATTGTTTGGTTTTGTATTGGCATGTTAGTCTACAATTGAAGAAGTATGTTCATTATTACTTGGTGAGGTGGAACATTAGTTTCCCTTATTGAGGTGGTAAGATATTTTACCTATGCTGCATGGGTATGTTGGATGGTGCCTATTATTTTGGAATGTTACTCATCACTTATTGTGGTGGAGTAACATTCATCACATTTTGTTGAGGCATGACACTATTTATTAGTTGACTAATTAATCCTTATTGTTGTGTACTAGAAGAAGCAACTAGTTGAGGATTAGAGGTCGTTAGTTGAGGTTGAGAGGTATAATTTCCTACCCCTTGAGTTTTTAAACTACTCGCAATGTTAATTAAAGGCACATTTTATTGTTGACTAGTCATTTATGCATTAACACCGTTTTGGTTTGGATTAGACATTGTTTGTGCATTATCCACTAGGTTCGGCTCACTAATCTATGTGGAAGCAGAAGATACTTCTTCAATAATTGGGGTATTGAACATGTTTTCTACTAAAGTAATTTGCACAAATGGGTATATACTTTAATTTTCTTAGCTAATCAGTTCTATTAAAACTCTTATTGAAATAACTAGTTCAATAAGAGGGGCACTTAACAAGGTCATACTGTTAAAGTTATGTGCTAGGTTTAGGTATGTTTGGTATGCTATTTGAATCTGAATGAAATTATCCTATAAGAGTCCCTTTATTATGAAGAGTATATGAGGGTCTTGATATGAAATTGACATAATGGCATTAGGGTTTCTAAGAGAGGCATGCTCATTGGTTTGACTATAAGACATGTTATAAGGCCTTCTTAATAGACTTGGAAAGTTTTCATGGGGAAAGTTTGCCAAAAAATTAGCCCCTAAATTTGTGAATCTAATTAAGACTTTATCCTTATTCACAAGAAAGTGACTATCAAATAAGTATGGGTCATAGGCTATTGGAATTTTTATGTAAAAAGGTTGTTATTAAACTTGTTTTGTAACCAAAGGTATGCTAGCTAAATATTGAGCTATCTATTCTTGGTCTTACTCTGACTATGTAGGTGTGTTTACAAAATAATAGGCCAAAGGGTCTTGAATTTATTCCCCTAGTTGTGTGTTGTAATGTGGATAAGGATCCATCTCAAAAACTACATCGTCTCTATAAGGGTCTTTAATAAAGTCCTCTTGTACGATAATATTTCCATATCCTAGATTATATATGACACCACTACGTGTATAGTAAGACATGGTTAAATAAATAGTGAATGTTTCATGACAAGATGGGATTATATTTCTAAAAACTCTAAAAAATAATGTCTAAAAATACAAAAGGGTTCAATTTAGGTCTAACTTGGTCAAAGGGATGGAGCTGTATCTCCAAAATGGTTTGTAACAAAACTTGGTATAAAATAGTATAACATCTAATGTTTAACGTAAATGTCTCACACAAACAAGGTCAAGTGGATGAACTAAAAACAAAATGCCAAAATCTAGGTAAAAAATGTTCCAAATAGGTCTACTTTGAGAAATTAAAATACACAATGTCAAAAGCTAGGCTTAAACAAGGCATGTGCTAGGATTTTTGGCCAAAAACATCGTCAAAATCTAGACTTTAAACAAAAATATGATTTAATATAAAAAACTTGGAACACTTTCACATAGACTAGGCACTTGATTTTAGACATGAACTCAATAAAATTAGTATGAGGCACAAAACAAAAGGCATTTGGGGATAGATTATTTTCTCCCAAATGATGATACAAACAAATAGTTTTAGAATTTGGGTAAATAATTAACCTAAGTTATGCACCCAAAATAGAAAGATTGACTTCTAAGCCCCAATTAGACAAGGCCTAAATAAAAATCATTAAATGTTTTAATCCAAACTTGTCAAAGTTAATTAAAAACTCAACTTAGGAAAATGTAGGATTTTTGAATAAATAAGCTAGACAAAATTGATCAACATAACTGCACTAAACAAAGACCACAAAGGCATACGTGGTTAAAGTGAAATTTAGACACAAGATAAGATGAGTCTATGAAATAATTTGAATAAAGTAATAATGTTATCACTCTAAAAAGGTATAAATAATGGTTTGTTTCAAAGAATCCAAGGTACAAACTTTAAATGATTTGGGCAATGTAACATTGCCCATTTCAATCAAGTGACACACATAATGTTTTTGAAAGAAAAAGTCTAAGGTAAAAATCATGGTGTCAAATGGATAACATAATGCTTCCTCAAACAAAGGAGTAGTGTGGACAAACAAATTATTTTGACATGGGAAGATAAACAAAATTTTAGATCCAAAAGAATAAGAAACAAAGGAAAAATACCAAATACCACTAAGTAAATCATCCTAAGCCCTAAATTGACAAGTATGGCAAGTGGTTGACTAAAACTATAGTTTTTGAACATCTAGATTGATCCCAATTGTGATTAACACTAGAGAAGCATCATGTCAATTGATTTCATACCAGTTAAATTACTATGCAAGGATTTATTCCTTTGCATAGTGATTCCATCCATGGATTACTTAGTGGAATCCCTTGATGAACTAGACCTAACTCGAGCCTTTGTTATGAAATTAAAGGTTAGCAAATCAACCCCCTAGATCTCAAAATATGTGTACCCTAATTTATATACCCCTTCATGGAGCAGGGTTGAAACACTACTAGAAGATGAAGCCCCAGGTCAATGCTTCCCTAAAGAACTTCTGAAGAAGCTATGAACTCCCCTTCACAAGCCAAATTGCATGAAAGAAATGACTAAGTGGAAATAATTTAGGGTTGCTTTTAGATCACCTAGACCATGTGGGTTTTTGGAAAATAATAGACAACTTTCTTTCCATGACTTAGACTAGGCATAAATCACAAGCGAAAAGGCACTTTTGGTCACCCAAGTTCCTTATAGGGGATGGATGGAGAGCATACATGCACTCTTCATTTTTCACAAAAAAGACACACAAAACAATAAACACTTTCAAAATTTTTGAATCTAAATGAGTGTAAATTTGTGAACCAATTAGAATGTTTGATTAAGTTCTTTACTTGGCCCCTTAGCTTAAGTGCAACAAATTGAAATAAATTGCATAAAATAACTTAAGCAAAAATGTCTATGTTGATTTTAGGCACTAAAACCCAAATGTTCAAGATTTAGTCTAATTAATTTTTAAACAAAAAAATGAAGTATTCAAGACATAAGCATTCTTTTTAAGCACCAAAAATGAAGTTTTTAGGAGTTATCCATTCTAGGTTCCTTTTAAGCATTAAATTCAAATGTTCAAGGCTTAAGCAATTTATTTTAGTACCAAAATGAAGTGTGAATGACTTAGCTAATTATTTTGAAACACCCAAAATGAAATGTTCCTAAGTCATAACTTATAAATTCATGTTTTATTCCCACCTTGGACTTGCAAGGGCTAGAGCATTTCCCCCTACTTTGAATCAATTTTAATGATGAGAAAAAAAACTTTCAAAACATGTCTCTCGAGTTCCTATTTTAAAAAACATAGAGACTAATATTGGTCACCTATGACCAATGCTCATCAGCAGGTAACTGACATTGGTTAGTGATAATTGATACTGATCAATAAGGATTGAAATTGATTTCTTGTGAACCTGAAGGCAAAACCAACATGAGTCAAAAAGTGTTAGTTAGTCAATGGATAGTTAAAAACTTCTCCAAAATTACAAGGAGATGATTAGACAGAGAGTATAAACATTAATGAAACCAAGAAATCACTAATAAGAATGCTAAAAAGATTTAAAATGTAATTTTTTAAGCCATCTATTCCCCTAAAATTAGATCGATGATGGTAACCCATACCCAAGATCAGTTAGGTAGAACTGATGATGATTTGGCATAACCAATATCGGTTGTGCCTAACCAATGTTAGTCTTTGTGTAGATATAAGTTATCACAAAATTTAAAAATATGATAAAAAAAGTTAAAACTATAATTTTAAAGATATTCAAGTTTCCATTTGATGATTTATGAGTTGAATCTTGGTCTTCTTGGTATGTGGGGTGCATAGAGTTCCACTAGGTGTGTCATTTGTGATCAAGGAATCCAAGAAGGGTGGTTAGATCATGTGTTAGAATAAGTAACAAAATTTGAATAAAAACACTCTAAATGTGTAACACTTACTTTCCTAGATCATAAGGGGAGAATAACAAACAATACCAATGGAAAACACAACTAAAATGCAAAGAATATTGAATTCTTTACCTTCCTTGAATGCTCTAAAAGATTTGTTTTGTGGATTGCTCGGCTTATGCTCAAAGATTCTTCATCAATAGATCTTGGCTATCTCCTTCTCTCCTTGGCACCATGGATTGTGTATTTGATATGGATTTGGCTTGTGATTTTGGAATTATAACACTATAGATTTGAATCATTTACTAAATCCTACATTATAACTTTACTATGTTCAAGCTCACTAAATGAAGAGGTCTAGGCTTGTATTTATAGGTCTAGAAACTAACCCCAACCCAAGTTGAGTTAGAGTGTAGTTAAAGCTTGGAATAGGTACAAACTTAACCTAAATGAGTTAATTAACTCAAATAGAATTAAAAGGTTTCAAAACCTCATGACTAGAAATGAATAGGCATGTATGAGATATTTTTAGATATTTGACAATTCACAAAAAGGTAATTATGAAAAAGATAGGATATTTGCATTTTTGAATTTATCTTTTAAAATTTCATTAATTGCACATGGATAATTCAACTAGGAATTTAATTATGTTTTAATTTTTTAATTTTGGTTAGGATTTTTAACATTTTAAAGATTTGATTTAATTTCATGTGTGCATTTGCCTATTTAATAAGTTTATAGGCCAAATTACATGTTGTAATGCTGTAGGTTGCTTAGAGATGAATTCGTAAGAGGTTTTTGTTGATTATGATATAATACCCCAATTAGGGATGTCTCAATGGTATTTTGGGCTTTGATGAATATTTCATAAGCAAATTTAAGATGTTTAGTGATTCTTAGGCTTAATTTGTAAAGGTTGGTAAGAATCGGTCTAAAGTATGATATGAAGCCATTGGTGGTAAATTTTAGGTGTCTACACCATTTTGGTTGATGAATGACCCATAAATATTCATAAGTCTTATGAATTAAGTGTTTTTATCATTCTTGGATTGATTTGTGTTAGTTTTTCTTGATGACATTATGGTATATTCATAGAATGAAGAGGAGCATGAGGTCCATTTAATATAGGTCTTATAGGTGTTAAGAGAGAACTAGTTGTTTGGAAACTTGGAGAAGTAAATTTTTGCATAGTCTAAGGTGAATCACCTTGGGAATATCATTTTATGAGAATGAATCTCTATCGACCCTACCAAGATTTAGCCATTATGGAATGACCAATGCCCTATATCATTGTAGAAGTTCACTGTTTCATGGGTTTGGTAGGATATTATAAACATTTTGTTGATAATTTATCTCAAATTTTAAATCCCATCACTTCAATATAGAAAAAAGGTAATAAGTTTTTTTTGGACAACAAAGTGTGAGGAATCTTTTCAATTTCTAAAAGAGAAACTCACTAGTGGGCTGATTTTGGTTGTGCCATATCCTACTAGAGAATTCCTTGTTTGTACTGATGCAAATGAATGTAGAACACACTAAATCATGTTGAAAATAATGTAAAACATAAATGGAAAAAAGGAATGTATAAATACTAAATCACATTAGGAAGCATGCAAAACATAAATGGAAAAAAAAGAATGTAGAACATACTAAATCACGTTAGGAAGAATGTAAAACATAAATGGTAAAAAGGAATGTAGAAAATACTAAATCACATTGGAAAACATGTAAAACATAAATTAAAAATGAAATATCCATGAAAGAAGACTTTAACAAATATATATAAGTGAAAAGTAACCCCATGTAAGATAAGCATGTCGAATCAAATATCAAGAAAAACATGAATGACTAAAAATGAAATGTAAGTCAAGATGTAAGACAAACATGAATAAATAATATAGAAAGAGAAACATGTAAGAATGCCAAATGTCATATGTAAGATAAGTGAAGTCCACGAAAATTAAAAAAGAACATGATGGATAAATGAAAATAAAAATCTCTAAAGGAAGAAAAATCAAAACTTAGTTCTTGTTATGAGATACAATGTAAGAAAATACAACCACCTAATGACATGAATAGTATGGTAATTATATGGTGTGGTAAGAAAATGGTGTAAGGGTGTTTCTAAGGAAGGCCTAGTCCTATCCAAGGTCTTACAATGCAAATCACAAACTATAAACCAAGAGGTGTAATAAGTTAGAGGTGATTAAGGATGTGATCAACTAAAAATAATATCCAACAAAGGAAATATATGGAAAATACGATCTAAATAAGGAATGTGAGGTGCCACATGAGTGATGTGAACATCCTCAACAAGAATGAGACACACTAAGCAAGTGAGAAAGGATAATAATTATCAACACTAAGGACTTAGGACATTTTGACAAATGAACACAAATATTGGGATAATAAGTGAAGTATATAGATCAACCTATGAAGGCTATATAAAAATGAAAAGTAAAATGGACCTACCTTCTCACAACATGTTCTCCATTATTCAAGACTCCTTATAGAGTCATCAGTCTATTACAAAGATTGGGTAATTGTATGAGAAAGTAGGTGGCACTAGATAGTATATGATATAATGAGACCTCCTACCCTAGTCTAATGGCCTACCACACCCCAATGGACCTTGGATCTACCATGAGGCTAACTATGGAGTTTGAGATAAGACTAATATAGGAGATGTGTCAAATATAGATCATGTTTTTTAGTGTGAACTAACTCTTAAGATTATTTTTGACTTTGAATCATTGCTTTTTATTTGTATTTTAACTTGTTTTGGATTTTTATATTCTTCCTCCTCCATATGGATTTAGAGAACTAGACATTAGTGAAATAGGTGAAAAACACAAGAGAGATTACACTTGTTCACTAGAGAAAAGGACCTAAATAAAAAGGTTTCTGGAGATTCCTAGACTTGCCCATAAGTAAGTGTGCAATCTCAAAATTGATCGATGTGAGCCTAAAATGAAAGGAGACTAGGGAAATATGGGGATGATAATATATTTGTCTATGTAAAAGACATATAATGATGAATATGCTCATATATGATCACAAGAAGGTAAAATAGTGTTATGAAATGGATGGGGCTATTTTATGATAGTCATGTCATTAAGAGAAGCCATACTAACCTACAACTGATTTAGCACAAGCACCAATGAATGTAGTAGTCATCCCAAAAAGTGATTTAAATATGTTTTAATGTGGTAATATGTAAAGAAGGATAGGTCCTATCCATGGTCTTACAATACAACTCATAAGGTGAACACTAATGAGGTGAATACTAAATAATGGGGGAAAAATAATCATAAAGCTATTAAGGCAAAGAATGACATAAAAAAGACAAAAATTAAAGAGATATATAAGAACCAAAATGAAAACAAATGACAAATGTAATGTGTAAGGAAACCAAAGAACCCAAAGGTGACAATGATGTTATTAAAGTATGACTAAAAGAAGTAAAGTGCACAAAAGAAAATAAAAATGAGATAAACATAACAAGAAAAATCTATGATAATGTATATATCAAAGATGAGCATGTGAAATACAAGTCTATAAGTCTCAAAAGGTTTCTTGAAATTGAATTTGTTTGTTATTATGCATTGTAGAATAAGAGTGGGCATCATAAGATGACCAAATGGGTGAGTGTATGTAGGAATGGTAATCGTAAGATGCCCCAAATTCTGAAGGGACATGTGGATGGGCATCACAAGATGGCCCAAAATGTGAGCTAGAGTGAGCTAACATTGATCCATTAAAATTATTTGCATTGGGTTGGTAGTTGCATTTGGAGATAGGTAAATGTGTTGGTTTGTTAGATTTTAGGGATGTTGAATGTGACATAGGATGTGTAGGACATGTTTGAAGAGGTAAAGGAGGACCATGTACAATATACTTTGGATTAGGCATTTGAAATAAGTACTCCTTTGGTTCATGTGACCTAAGAGGTTGAGGTTTAATAGATGCAATAATATGTTTGAACTTGTTCATGTTAGTTATCCTTTACTTATTGGTGTAAGAATAAGGATCAAATATGCTTTAAACAACATTAGTGGATGAGGTGTGGGTATGGGATAAGTTTTATTACTCATTAGGTAGTTTATGTTGACGTGATTGAGATTATTTAAATGAAATTTTTGAGGTTTGAAGATAGTCTTGATAATATTGTTTTATTAGAGTATCAAGATTGAAATGTGGAATAAGCAAGGAAGAAAGAAGAAATAAATGAAGATCATGACAAGATTCATGAGAATTACTTATAGTAGCATGCCACCAACAAAACTTATCAAATTTTTATCATTTTGGAGGAGGTTTAGAAGGATCAAAGCTCATAGGTGTAGAGGGTGGAAATTTATTCTTAACTTGTTCTAGACTCAAGGGAGGGTGGGTTGGGTTAGAATTGGTTGAATTGGATGCTCCATTTTGAGGTTAGGGAGGCTTGGATGAATCAATGTTATGAGAAAATGATTGGAAAAGTTCTTTAGTAGTTGTTTGAGGTGTTTCAAATTGAGTCATAAGAAAGTCTTGACTTTTCAATTGGTCTAAGGCTTCTTCTAAAGTTTTAGGGGAAAAGTTTCAAACTTTGTATTAAAGGGAAGCCTTAAGAGTAGTAACACATAGTTTTAAAAGATTATCATCATGCATGTTATGCTCTACTTTGTGAGCTATAGACTTCCATTGTTTGATGAAAGTGTGAGCAGATTCATTATGAAGTTTCTTGGCATTGATTAAATGGCTAAGGTAATTTTTAGGAAGGTCATCATGTTGGAATTCCTTCAATAGAAAATTGAGTAAATCCTCTAGTTGTGAGATGGAATGTATAGGAATTTAGTTATACCATTCAAGTGTATCACCAAAAAAGTTTTTGGCTAAGAGCTTGGTGGTAAAAAAGGTGTTAGTTTGGACCCATTCCTTATATAAATTACCAAAAGACTTAAGAAAGATAATATGGTCCTTAGTCCCATCATATGTGATAGTTGGAGAAATGTTTCCAATATATATGGATGTAATGAATGGGGATAAAGGTTCATTTTGAAGATGTTGAAGAATTTTGTTATTTATTGGAGGTTGAGGGATGATATTCCCATTGGAATTGCATTATGTGGGAGTGATTAGTTATTTCCATGATGTTTATTTTTTGAACTATTTGTGCAAGAATTTGAGTGTTTTTGATTTGTGCATTAGTATTTGAAGGTGGGGTATTCATGTTGTTAAGAGGGGGATTATTAGTGTTGGTGGGAGGAAGGGCATTGGGTATAGGATTCCCAACATTGGTATTAGGAGGATGACTAAGATGAAGGACCTAAATTGTATTTCATTGTGTAGTGATTAGTGTTGGATTAAGAAAAAATAAAGGAAGAAAGTGAATAATTTCATCTAAAGTAATAAAATAAGTGAAGTTCTAATCTAAATCTTTAATTATGTAATGTTATTGACTAAATAAAGGTTGAAAAGATGACATCATTATGAAATAAGACTAGATAAACACACACAAAATAGTATCAAAAAAGGTGTACAGAGTTAGTAGGGTTGACTATGTACTATTTAGATAGAAGGATGCAAAATGAAGACAAAATCAACCAAACATAGAACAGGGTTAACCAAGTCAACTTAGTACTATTGTATAAAAGGTAGATAAGGATACATGGTTAACCAGGTTAAATTAATAATATAGACAATGAAAAAATAGTCTGATAAGGATATAAAGTTGAATTAGTATTGTAACCTGACTGATAGAAAAGAGTACAGGGTCGACTAGGTTGAATTAGTACTATAGGCAAGGAAAATACAGTCTAATAAGGATACAAAGTTGACTAGGTTAACTTATTATTGTAACTTGACTGATAGAAAAGAGTACAAGCTTAGCTTAGTACTATAGGTAAGGAAAAATATAGTCTATAAGAGACTGTGTCAAATATAATGACAATGTACTAAAAATAGGGAAATTATTTGTAATGTAATTGAAGCAAGAAATGGAAGAAAACACATAAATAATTGGATTAATGAGAATGATCTAATTAGGGCACATAACATAAAACCTTGCACCAATGCTAGCTAATGCAAGTTTTTGTAATATAACACACAATGATCAAAGAGCAAGTAGTCAATTAAAATGTAAATGCTAACTAAGTGGTCATCTTGAGTGTTTTTCTATTATTATAAAGTGTTATTTTAAGTGTGATAGGGAATTTGGCTGAAAATAGGGAAGTAAAAATCAATCTATGGATGGTTTTAGGATGTTTAGGCTGAAAGGGATATGCATTAGCAATGGTACTAGCTTGGTATTGTGGCCTACCCCCTTCATAATATTTTAGTGATAAGGGTGTCAAGTGCTTTGCCAATATATAACATTAACCACATGTTTATAATTGGCTAAAAAAACAAGTTGGATTCCCCCTTGGTGATGAAATCTAAGTAGGTAGGCCTTAGGAAGATAAATGTTAAATGCATTTTGAATATTGTGTGATTTGGTAGTGTGTGAAAAAGAGAAAAATAGTATAACTAAATGGAAATTTGAAAAACCACCCAATTAGACTATGTGAGCTACTCTAAGCATGCAAACATATAAAAATGAAAGTGTGAATTAATTACTATAAAATAATTGTTAATTCCCAAATTAAGAATGGTATAGAGTCAATTCAGATGACACTGTATGCTAACAATATAGAATAGATTTGAATAGGTCAATACTATTCTATAAAATCAAGTCTCTTTAAGAACTAAGTTTACCAAGTCAACTTAGTCTTTTAGACAAAAGATAGGCTATATAACTAAGTCAGCTAGGTCAACTGAGTTTTTTATAAGATTAAAATTTTGAAGACTACAAACTTGCATAAAATAGAATTGTAATGAAGTAATGAATTGATAGAGAGAGAAAGAGAGGAACCTTGGTGGGTTGGAAGATGATGAGGATTGATTTTTTTTATTAAAGTGCCTTGAATACTACTTTTAGGTTTTAATAACTAAGTTGACTGGTTTGACCTAGTTTTTAAAAAACCTATTTACTGAAGCCTGGTAAGATGATTAAGTCATCCTACATGACTTAGTTTATTGATTTGGATGCTAGATGGAAGACTAAGTTGACCTACCCAACTTATTTTTTTGATCTATATGTTGAATGAAAGACTAAGTCAACTTTCCTGACTTAGTTTGTTGATATGGATGCCGAGAAAAAGAGTAAGTTGACCTACTTGACTTAGTTTTTTTGATATAGATGGTAATTAAAACATTAAGTTGACCTGTTTGACATAGTTTGTTGATATGGATGCTGATTGAAAGACTAAGTTGACCTATCTGACTTAGTTTGTTGATATAGAATTGTATAAGAGTACTATGTCCACCTATCTGATCCAATAACCTATATCTAATGAATACCTATACATAAATAATAGAGTCATTCTGATGTGACTATGTGTTAAACATATGCACAAAAGTTATAACTGTACCATCCTAGTCAACATAGTATCATAAATATAGAAAAATAATAGAATGATAGAAAAGAAATCATGAAATAAAACTTTCAAGGCTTAGATTTAAATTGAGTTTATAAAAAATGTATGCAATGGGAAATGTAGAATATTTACAAATCAATCCTAGCTTAGAAAATATAGATCTTACTGACACTTCTGATTGGGGATACATTAGAAAATCAAGGTCATGACCAATATGGATCTACTAGACCTAGCCAAAGGGTCTCTTACCATAATAATATCACTAGGGAGGGTTTGAAAGCCTCTAGTCAATCAAAACTATGCAATAACCCTAACTAGGTCTTATGTTTTCATATTCACTAAACTAATAAAAAGAAAAGTAAAAGTCTAATCTATTGATCACCAAAGATTGTGGTATAAAGTGGGGGTAATAAACATAAAAAACTAAACATGCATAGATACATATAATCACATCAATGTATAAAAAATCCTAATGCATGGAAGATAAGTGTAAATACATATATATCTACTCTTATAAAGGAGGAATAAAGTTAAGAATACTTATCTTTGAAGATGAAACCATCTAGCCTAAATCTCTCTCTTGGACAAGGTAATTTGTAAGAGGTTATTATGGTATGTAAAGATGATAAGGATAAATCATCTCAGGGATATATAACCTATCAATGCATCTAAAATACTTCTCCATAAGACAAGACTCGTATCTCCAAATAAATTAAGAAACCCTAAGTTTGTTCCTCAAGTAGAATGGTGGATAAGTAGATATGAAATATATCTTAATTCTTCTTTTATTCATGATAAATGATGGAAATGAATTTGTTTATATAGGTGAATCTAACCCTAAACCTTTCCAAAAAAAATTAGGCTAACAAGGTCAACTTAGTTGACCTACTATTGAAATTGGTAAAAAACTAACCAGGTTATGAATTATGTTGGCCATGGCCAACCTAGTTCTTAGTAAGATTTTGTAAATAACAATACAAGGTTGATGTGATAAAAATACTTATATAAACTACCAAAAAGGGGTTTAGGTTACGAAAAGGAATAAAGGTGGAAAAATACTAGAGGAGGGTGAAAATAGGAGGAAAAGCTTATGAGAATGGTTTTTAGGAGACAAGTGTGCAGATAACAAGTGGAAAAAAGGGACAACAATTATATGAAGTACTAATGGTCTACCCACTCCTTTCCCATTACACCCATTAAGGCATGCACTCAGAGAGATTGAGACTCAATGGGTTCTTACAAGATAAAAAGTGTTAGTAAATGGTAAAGATTGAAAATATTATGTGTATATAGTTTGCATGCTTTAATTTTATCCGAGTCACATAGAGATCTTTACCAAGAACACTATAGGGTGAAGAAAATGCATGCTAAGTTAAGGAAATTATATTATTGGGTTGATTTGAGGTGTGATATTATTAACTTGGTAGCTCATTTTTTGGATTTCCAGAGGGTAAAATCCAAACATCAACATCTAATAGGATTGTTATATCCTCATGTAATTTTAGAATGGAAATGGGACACCATATCCATGGATTTCATTTTAGGCTTACCTATTTCATCATATCATCATGATACAATCATGGTCATAATGGATAAGTTGACCAAAGTAGCTCACTTTTATCCAAAAAGGACCACTTATAATGCCAATTTAATGGCAAAGGTCTTTCTAGATGACATTGTTAGATTGCATAGGATTCTCCATAAGATTATATTGGATAGATACCCAATATATACCTCTCACTTTTGGACTTCCTTGAAAAAGGAATTCAACACATGGCTCAATTTTAGTACTTCCTACCATCCTAAGAATGTTAGATAGACTGAGAGAGTTAACTAGGTCTTTAAATACATGTTATGCATGTATGTTATAGACCAAAAACTGTTTTAGGAAGACTATTTATATCTTGTTGAATTTGTTTATAATAATAGTTACCATAGTTCTATTTAGATGTCACCTTTCTAGGATTTGTATGGTCAACCCTATAGAACCTCACTAAGTTGGGGACAACTTGAAAACATAGTCATAATTGGCCCTACTATGTGAGAAGAGATGGAGTAATAAGTACTTAAGATATGACAACATTTGGAGACTGTCAGGGATCGATGGAAGAAGTATGCTGATACAAAAAGAATTGATAAATATTTCAATGTTAGTGAAATTTTTTTCTTAAGGGTGAGACTGAACAAAAACCCCATCTATTATGAAAAAGGGTTAAAGTTGGCACCTTGTTTTGTTGGACCATTTGAGATCTTAGAGGCCATTGGCCCAATAGCTTATAGACTATCCTTTCCATCTATCCTATCTTGTGTTCATGATGTATTTCATGTTTTCATTTTAGGTTAGTATGTTTTTGATGTTACTCATGTATTATATTAGATAGTCTTGTAGGTTGAGATCGATGAAGCTATGACTTTGGAACCTGTCAGGATTTTAACACACATAATGATAACACTTCAAGGCAAAGACATAGATTAGGTTAAAGTTTAATGGGATAAAAATGATGAATCTACAATAGTTTAGGAAGATGATACACCTTTGAGGGTTTGATATCCTCAACTCTTTTAGTGACTTCTAGGAGAAAGTTTGCATAAGGGGAGGGGGATGTAAGGCCCCATTTTGCATAGTACTTATCTTTGAAAAAGATGATTATGAATCCATGAATTATATGTTATAAATATGGATTTATGATGTCAAGTCAGTATAATTGAGATATGTAAGGATTATGAAGGTTTTTCATGTGTTAGGAACTATGTGAAAGACCTATTATCAATCATGTTTTGGATTGATTACTTTTGATGGTATGATGCTTACATATCATTTTTATGTAATCTTGCTTTATGAAATTTGATTATGTTTATGAGAAATATTGGGTTAAATAATATTGAATAATTGATTCTAAGCTTATGAAATAGCAACTACTTATGTATTACATCATATGAACTTATCTACATGGATGTTGATATTACATAAATGGTTGGATTTGGTTAATTTATTAAATTGCCTTGTTTGATTAAATTTCATATCTTTGCCTATTAGGTTAGAGGAATTTGATGTGTGCATCATGTTTGAAGGAATAAAAAAGGGACAACAAAGGAAAGAGACTAAAAAAATCATGATTATATCACTAAAACAACTTTAACCCTTCTTAGACCCATGTTAAGTATTTGGTTGCCTAGTCTTCCACCTAATAGATGTAGTGTGTGATTAGGTGGCTAACCTTTAAGACTGGCTGGTGAAACTTGTTGTCAAATAACATCAAGATCTTGTAGCTAACATATAGAATTTCTAGTTTCTGATTAGTAAATCTTCCTTTGATTTGCTTAGTACTAAGGTCAAGTAGGAAAATAGGTGACTCTTGGAAGCAACCATAGAATCCTGTAAAGCTACCATGCACCTTAATTGAACATGGAAAAGAATGCCCCTTAATGAGGCATGGGTTGGAAAGAAATTAGTGGTTGGATGATTCTCATATGTCTATATTTAGGAGATGAACTCCCTTAGTTTAGGACTTTTTTCCAATTTGAAAAAAATAGATTTAGTATTAGAGAAAGAGAAGAAATAGATATGAACAACTGGTTGGGAGAGTCGAGTCTAGATAAATAGAGGATAGTGCCAAGGTGGTTTGAAGGTTGAAGGTGGGATTTATAATAACATATGTTTTCTATTATTCATTTAGAATTAAATAATTTTATTCTCTATTGATCTTCTTACTTCTAGGAGAATAAGACCACTTAGTTATTCTATCTATTTTATTGCTTTCCCATGGTTGTGCATTGGCCACCATATACTACTTGCCCATTTGAGGGTCTTGTAGAGGTCATTACTCCTTAGTTTGAATGAAATGATTTTTGTTCTGCGTTTATTTTCTTGTTTAAAGAATAATAAGAGCACATGGTTTATTCTACCCATCTTATTATCTTGCCATGGTTGTGCATTGGTCACCATGCAATTCTTTGCCCAATTGAGGGCCTTAGAGAGGTTATGTTCCTCCTTTCTTGACATGGATGTTTTATCTTCTTACTTAAAGTGTATTAATGCTATTGTGACATAATGCAATTTTTTTCTATGAGAAACAACTTCATGATGGAAGAATGTCAAGCCCTCTTGTGCTAGGCACTTGGGTAGAATGTTTTACTCTCCTATGAATGTCAAGGTAAAATTTGTTAAGCCCTATCCTAATGAGACATGATAGTAGACTGTTTAACCTTCCCATCACTATTATATATAAGTAATAGATTGAATTATCCTCTTTTCTCTCCAATCAATCATAAACCCTTGTTATGATATGAAAGCTTACCCACTAGTTTTATATTTATGAATGCTTAGCTTCACTTGAATAATCATATAAATTCTTATTTACTTTGTATTTGAGACTCGAAGTCTCTTTGGGTAAGAACTCATAATAAGACTATAGGTGTTTCGTGGTCTTTCCCTTATGTTAATATTCCCTTACTTATATATCTAACCTTCCATTTACCAAGTGATATAAACATGCTCAGAGCTAGAAGTCTCAAGCTCAAGGGTGTCTAGAGTAGCAACTTGATGATGACAAAAAGTTTGGGTGATGAGCCTTCCTTATTATGGTCAATAGATGCTTGGGAGTATATGAGGAACACCATTGAATACTGATTGGTCCTCCATTATTAATTAGGCCTTAAGATGTGCTCTTGTTTATGTAAATATTTGGATACAACATATTGTATAATTAATTATTAGTAACCAACCTACTTGTAATACTTTTACAGAAGAAAGAGTTTAGATAATACTCCAACTATGGATTAAAATATATTTTTTCTATTTATTGAAACTTCAATGTTAAACTTAGTTCTATCTATTTTTAATTATTGAGTTATAGGACCTTGAGAAGAGTCCTATATATATTAAATGTATTTATCCCTTGAGGCACTTTCAAATAAATTGTTAGATTGATTTCCTTGCTTATATCTTTGTCATGAATGACTAGTCTTTTAAGAATTATGTATTACTTTTTATCTGAGTGTGAGGATTTTAATGGAATTAAACTTATCTAAAAATGAATATAACTCAAATAAATAGATGAGAGTTGTTATTGGGAATAACAATATAGTTAGACTATTTAAATCTGATGTAAATGTTAATTAGGGTAAAAAGGATGCCTTGAGAAAGGGTCCTTGTGGTCTTAGTAATTGAGTAAACTAACTAATATAAAACTAAAAGATCAAAATTTTGATCAATAGATTTGATTATGCAATTATCCAAATTATACACTAAAATCAACCCAAATTATCATTCTACTTCAAAATTGGGAACCATTAGATCAAAATGCAATAAAATGAACATTTAAGATAACATTCTAAACTAAAGCCAAATGTTTCCAATAAAGATTCAAATAAAAAGACTAAAGATTATATATAGAGTATTATTACCATAGACTTAGATTATTGACATCATATATACTTGATGACTTGTTTAAAGGACCAAGTTGATAATTTTATAGACTTAGTAGATAAAATATTTTAGCATGAAGGTTCATGGATTTTTTGGTTAATTTCTCATTAGCCTTTACATGGAGGATGAATTGGTTATTTATAGAGAGGGAGGAAAGAATATCAATGGCCAAAACTCAAATTTGGGTGTAAGAAGATCAATGGTGGAGAATTATTGAAGGAATTAAAAATTCCTCAAATGATTTTAGATGAGAGAATGCTCTAGAGGTAAAAGCCTGTAAAGTATTTCTAGATGTTTAATTGTGATTAGTGGGTGATTAGTCATATGATAATTAGATTATAGAGATTATATAGGTGTAAGAGAGGCTACTCATAGGCTACAGTAGGTGGGAAGAAATTTTAAATTCCAAAATATTAGATAAGATAGGATTTGGATAAAATTGGGATTAATTAGAAGAATTAATTAGTCATAGGATGTTATAAAGTTTAGTGTAGGATGGGAACATATATTATAAATATTATATAAGGACTAGGATAATATGATATTAGGATAAATTATATTAAATTAGTGATGTTTATGATGAAGTGAGTAAATTTTAGTGCATACATTTTCCCCTTCTTTGAAAGGGCATTGTGACTGATGAAATATAATGATTAATGGTCTTTAAAAAATTAAAGACACTAATGGGTGAATGTTATTAAATTATGTTAGTGGATATGATGCCCCTTGGATGGGACATGTAGAGAAGAATGAGATGGATGACCACTCAAAAAGAAGAAATGAGGGTTAGGTTGCAATGAGTAGACAAGGGGATGGGATTGACATATGTGATATTGATGATGAAGAAAATGAACTTGACATAAGGATTGCGATACAAAGTGATGATGACCTTAGAAAATAATTATACATAATGAGTAGAAATGACAGTGTCACAGTTGTTAACACATCCCAAGGGGGAATCAACTATAATATGATGATGATAAAAGGTCATAAATTTTGACATATCCAAGGAAAGGACACATTCCAAGGAGAGTTGTAGACCGGGATGATATGGGTCATAATATTTTGACTTACCCCAAGCAAGGAAACATACCAAGGAGAGTTATATACTAGGATGATAGGGGTCACAAGATTTCAACTTATCTCAGGCAATGACACAAGCCCAAGAGAGCTGTAGACCAAGAGGATAAAGGCCATGATATTTTAACATATCCCAAGCAAGGACACATGCAAGGGAGAGCTATATACCAAGATAAGACACTTATTTGATAAGATTACTCATAACATTTATCTCTTAGTTAAATGTGAATGATAATATGACATAGATGAGAGAGAGGAAATGATATGATTGAGTGACCAAAAGATGAAGGAGAAGATTCAGTTTATAATGCATTGAATCAATGAGCCACAATGTGATTAATAGTGATGATGACCCTAGTAAGGACATATTTAAGGGAGTGAGAGATTATAATAAATTTATGGTCCCAATCATACCCCAATTCAAGGAATAAACCATAAAATTTAAATGATGAATTGACTAATCAATTATAATGGATGACTGAATGAAGAAAATATGGATGTTGTGGTTTATTAGGCCTAATCGATAGGTGTGAGCGATTGATGAAAATATTAATGAGATGATTATGGGAATGGTGATTGATCAATAGATTGATATTATATCTCAAGGATTTGACTGATGCAGGACTTGAGTATGATCCTTATCTACCTTATCCTTCATCATATATTATATATCCTTATCTACTTTATCCTTCATCATATATTATAAATTATTATCTTCTATATCCTTATCCATCTTATCTTTCATCATATCTCACCTTATTCATCCTTCATCTTATATAATATTGTATATCTTGTATGTCTTATCATCCCATATTATACATATGCTAATTTAGTTTTACATTGACATCCTCTTATTTATTTATCACCCTATCTAGTACATCCTTATCTTACCAACTCATCTAGTCTTAACTTGTTTTGACAAATCCTATCTTACTTTATATTGAATTTTTATCTTATAACACATCTAGTTGTATTTTTAAGTCACACACTTGTCCAAACCACACTCATCATACCCCCAATAATCATGGCATCACCACCATTATATGATTGTACTAACCTCAATCCCATCATCTTTGAGCCCTCTATTTATTCATCACATAATCTTATATCCATCTCACCTTGAGAAAATTATTCTAAGGCTTGAGATAGTCCATTTTTTATCCTTACATATCATCCTATTGCTTTAGTCCATCATAATTTTTTATATCACCCATTAATCTATCAAATTTACTACTTTATTAAAAACCTATCACTTTGTCAGTTTCAATCTAGAATCTAGTCATCCTCAATCTAGTCATCTCTAATCTAGTCATCTTGCTTATTTATAACTATCACCCATATAATCATCATCTTACTAATTTAGGCACTAGTCAAATCCCCATATTTTTTATTGATTAAAAACTTGGCATTGTTGATAGATCATTAATACTTATCATACTATCATTTTGAAATCTGATCATAGTCTGATATCATAAACATTTAGCCTATCTCATCCTCACCCATCACTTTTCATACTAGCTAGATCATTAAAACTTACTTTGTCCAAAGAACATATTTTTACCCAAACCCTACTCTAATTTCACATCCATCACCCATTTATCATTAACCCACATGGATTTAGACCTAGTTCTTGTAGAACAATATTTATTTTGAAACAAAGACAAGATTCTTTTGTGGGTCATAGAAATGGGTGTCTACCAACTTGTAGATCTCAATCCCATCAAGACTAAAGTATCATCCCATATCCTTACCCATACAAAATCTCCATCTACACCTAGCCCACATGCTAACCCACCATGATCAGCCCCATTATCCATTCATCATAACCATAGTCATAACATCCCACAATATACAAGTGATGAGGTCACCCTATTTCACATGTATGTCTTTGCCAATAGGGATTAGTGCCTTTTATGAATATTAGAGATGGGTGCCTACCTTCCTAATGATTTTTAACCCATACACCTAAGGTCACCTACCAAACAAGTTCCTTATCAACCCTTATCCACATCTAATTATTGTGACAACCAATCCCATTTTGATCCCCCATCAACTAGTCGTATTCCTCATCATGACATTTATAACTAGTATAATTATAAAGAGATTGATTTATTTGATAAATATATTATTAGCAACAAATATTATGTCCACTTATGATTCTTAGAAATGGGTAGCCAACTTCCCATAGGCTTTCACCCCATTCAACTAATATTACCTCTAGTTCATACCCATCCATAATTGAATCCTCCATTTACTAATCATAGTTCATCACAAATCCCCCATCCTACTAGAAAAGGTAAGCTTAGATTGTTAACCTCATCTAATTCCTTTTCATATCCTAAACAATCTCACACACCACCATCTCCCAATATCATGACATCACCATTTAATTCTTCCACTCCTAAATCTAATACTTAAATATCCAACACTATAGAAAAATAATATACTCCTCTCTCAATATCTGTGGAAGCCCCATTTTGGAAACTAGAGTCCATAGGCATGTTTTTCTACCCAAAATCAAGACCTTTATATTTTTACAAACAAATGACCTCATGGTATCAATCAATTTTTTTTGTCTATACCATAATGTCTATGGGAATTCTATTAATAGATGTCAACCTTTTAGAGATTATGTCCAAAAATTAATTGATAATGATGAAATTGAAATTGAGGCTTAATCTAAAGCATCTACACCTAGGAGTGTGAAAAAAAGGGTATGCCAAGAATTATTTCCTAACTAAGATCAAGATTCTTCCCTCCTCAACCAAGGTCATGACCCCAATCCTTGCTATACCATAACCTTCCCTGATTGAGCCATCCTATATCTTATTCTCATTAAATCCCCCATTTCCATAAATCCATTAAGACTAAATCATCCATTCACAAACCTAAGGTGAAGAAGGTACTTGTAGACAATGATTATATCTAATAATACCTCTCTATGGATACTATCAAAAAAATCATCTATTGGAAACATCACCTCATCAACATCCATACCAAAGTTATCATCAAAATGGTCATCTACATTAGGATCATATCCAACATCAACATATGAATCAAAATCCACATAAAAATCATCATCCTTTATAGATAATGAGATTCATGATAACACCTATCTCTTTGAGGATATCTCTAATTCAAATATTGACTAGTTAGAAGGCATGAATCTTGATCCATCTCAAGATGATGAAATCATTACACAATTATTATATGCTTTATATGTAAAAAATAATCTAGTAGGACATGAATTGAATTTAGATGCTAATTTCACAAAGAATCTTAGTGATCATTTTGAGATTCTTGAGGACACTTTCTCAAACATTGAGGTTGGGTTTCCTATTAAATTTTATGAGGACTCTATTTCCCATCATCCCCTTAATCCACCCATTTAACCACACATACCTAAACATCCACCTCCTATTAAAAATCCCTTTATCCCACTCCCTAAATATGATGAACAAGGACACACATCATTGGATTCCCCTCAACATGTAATCTCATGTGCCAAATCTACAAGGATACAAGATAATAATCAATTAATCAAGCCAAATAATCAAGTTAGTTTTGATCCAAATGTAATCGATAAAATTCAAGAAGAGTTTTATAATCATCCAAAAGCATCATCCCCTAGTAAAAATATCCTTGAAGTGATAGGGGATCATCCAAGTCAAAATAATCATCCTCCAAGTCTAAAGTCAAATACCCCTACTGAAGCATAGTTATAAGAACTAAGGGGAAATAAAAATCCAATCAAGTTAGAAAACTAAGAAGTCATTATGGCACCAATTACCACACAAGTCAAATTTAATGTGGCTGATTATCCTTCTAATATTTGGATAAAAAAGAAAAGAAGTCAAATAATCTTTGATTTATTAACCTTGCTTGACATACAACACTAGTAAAAAATGTCCCCTCCACCATATCCAATGGTGTATGAAATGGTTAAACCCCATTTTTGATCTCTACCCATTAACACCATTCATTATCATATCAATCATCCACATCGTATACCTCACTATCAAAACCATCTAATTCCATCCTTGCCACACATCACTTTCTCGAACAACATCATCTCTTGTAGGGGTTATAAAGACACCTAGTTAAAACATTCAAAGGATGCTAAATCAAGAATTAATGAAGGTCTTAAAGATATTAGTGAATCTAGAATTGATAAAATGGTCTTAGTAGCACACCTCCTTAGAATGGGTGTTGGTTGAAAGACCATGAAATCATTTACATCCTGCATCTCATCTACCATTAATATATTGATATGCCATTAAAAATGTCAAAAAAAAAGCATTTGTCTAATGTGGAAAACTAGTTTCTATGACCTTGGGCAATTACCATGAATAAACCAATTTTTAGTATCATGGTAAAATAATATATTGTTCACAAGTACCTAAAAAATTGGGGGTAAAATCCACTTCATCTCTACATTCATATCCCATGTTCCTTGACAACCCTATCCATGTCGTGTTCCAAACATATTTCTCTATCAGGTCCATCCATCCCTTATCCCTATCTGGTATATCATTTCTTCCCATCTTGAACTTTATAATGGAGTGGAATATGTATTAGGAATGTTATGAATCATCTTGGCATATCCTCTAATGGACACTCTAGCAACTAGATATTTGGTTCCCTCATGATGTGGTCATTGGCAATCCCTAGTCCATTATTCCTAAACTCCTTTTCTACATGAACCTCATCCTATTGTCATCCCATCCATTATTACATCTATTCTCATCTTGGTTTTTAGGCATGGTATTCCCTTTGCTAGTAATCCCATTTGTATAGTGTATATTTGTATTTCAACAAGCCCTAAAAATTGAAATATTATAAAAACCCTAAAAATCATAAAATCTAGAAAAAGCCAAAAATATTCAAAGGTGTATTATCTTATACATATTCCCCCATTCACATCCAAATATATGCCCTTTAGCTCTCATTTATGTAACCAAGTCATAACTAACCATCCTACTAATGTTAGAACCCCACTAGGTTTAACTTGAAAAATGGTAATTTTGGTTTAAAAACTTTAATTTATTAATCTAACCAGATTATTCCAAATTAATATAAGTTAATTGATATTTAACTAAATTCATCTTGTATAATAAACTAATTATGATTCATTTAGATAATGATCAAATTAACATATTCAATAGAATTATAATTTCAATTCATCACATGAAGCATATCTCCTAAAAAATAACTCAGACAACTACTAAAAGTTAATATAATAATATTATATAATAAGAGCACCCAACTAATGGTTATCAAATACATTAATACAAAGTTACTCCATTAGAGTGAATATAAACAAATACATTGTTCCATGAAACTAATGAGTATCCACAATCTTGTCATATGCATATAATAATGTAATCATGAGTAAAAGTATCTATTGACTGACTACTGGAGGAGAGGGAGAGTATCATTAGAGTGATTTTCCACACAAACCACAAACCATATTTCACCCACACAAGTTATTAACTAGCATATGGCCCTTCATTCATGAATGAGTAGATGATAATAGTGCAGGTATCAAAAAGTCAACTATAACCCATGTGTTATAAGATTTTAACTACATGAAACATATCATAAAAAAATTCATTCTAACAAGACATCGTGTAAACATGCATATTAATCAAATAGGTGAAATGATAATGTTTAATTGTAAACATTACTTTGAACAAAGTTTTCATATAGTTTAATGATCTAATATATCAATCATATTCACACACACTCAATCAAATTTCATTTAATCAATGTATTAATGAATCTAAACATATTCATGAGAACCTTATCTCAATAATATTCTTTAGTGTCATTAATAACATACTTACTAAATAATGTACATACAATATTTTCACAGTTTTCATATGTGGATTTAGTATTAATACCACAATAATTATATACAATAAATACTTGAAATAATTGCATGTTAAACAATAACAACTTAATATCAACTAAAATAGTTCCTAAGTTTCAATACAACACAAAGTCCATTTTCCAATAAAGCATTATTACAAATAAATTGTTTTCTAACAATCTTCATAATATTTAAAAATTTACCAATTCCATACAAACATCCCTTATTCACAAGTATTATATTAAAAATAATACAATTCAAGAATTTCAAAATAAATCTTAAACTAATCAAAAAATAATAAATAAAACATTTATTTGTTCTAGTCAATAATTAATCATTTTCCTCATAATTAATAACTGAATCAACATATTATAAATTAATAATATACATCCCATTTTTCATATGAATGCATTCATTAATTATAAACACTCATCCCTTACATATTAAATTATCCACATACATACATACATACATACATACATACATACATACATACATACATACAGACATACATACAACCATATATATATATATATAAAGTGCACCCACTTATGTTCATATATTTAAAATCCTTAGCCACTGATATCTTAATAGCATGATATATACATATAAATGGTCACATATATATATATAAGCATATAATTATAAAGTGTTAATTATATGTATGTATGTATACATGTTTTTATGAACTATTCATAAATAATATAATATCATCTTTATGTATAATCCATGATTACATATATACATATTTATATATGTTTAAAGTTTATTCTAATATCTGAAGCTCCCAACTTAAAAAATATAAACTCAATTTAAAACTAACATATAAATCACATTAACACTACACATCACTTAAAACCCACTTAAATGCATTAAAATAAAAAAAATATATTATAAAATACTATTATTTACCATATGGTACATTGATTTATTAAAATCATTCAACAAAAGTTTAACCCCATAATTAAACATCCAAGTCCTCAAAATAGTTCAACTTCACCTATTACAAATATTTAAAACTCAATCCTAATCATACATCTAACACAATCTGACAAACATAAATCAATCATTCATTTAACCATAATAGACATAACTGGTTAACATAAGAAAACAATCCAACTGATATTCATATCCCTAAATTAATACTTGTCTGTGTATGTTGAAGATGAAGTAGACTATAGTAATTTTTATATTACATAGCCAATCTAGCAAATAAATGTTTATTTTACTCAACATGAAATCTTAATAACAATTATATTCAAAAAAATCATCATTTATAATAACCTAGCCATTTCATATAAACAACTAT
The DNA here is from genome assembly GCA_037957365.1 of Torreya grandis. Classification (NCBI taxonomy): domain Eukaryota; kingdom Viridiplantae; phylum Streptophyta; class Pinopsida; order Cupressales; family Taxaceae; genus Torreya; species Torreya grandis. Next base: position 2,626,728 of record JARHVA010000303.1, on the reverse strand, counting down.
GGTTTATATAATATCAGGCTAAATATGTATATCAAACTTGTGAGCCTATAAAAATATAACTTTAGTATATATCTTATATAAAATAAACCTGATCCTATAGTATGTTAAACAACTAAAATTCAAACACAAACATCCTAACCATTTTTTTTACATATTCAACACATATACATAGTCGGGTCATAAATAGTTGACTAACTAATCCAAGCTAAGTCAAATAATATATATACACAATCGAATCATAAACAAATGACTAATAACTTCTAGCCATCCCATACAAACATTATATGAAGGTGATTGGAAAAATAGTAACACACAATCGATAATAATTAAAATGGAATGGAAAAAACTAATTCATATCCAATCAAACCCAGTTCATATACCAAAAATCCAAACATAACCAAAGACTAAGATAATATCCCAAGACATATGGGTAAATGAATACACAATCATTTTATTACATATAAATGAACCAAAAAAACACAATCAAGTTATTAACCATCAAACAAACCTATTTCAAACCCCAATCAAAACAATGTTACTAAGCCATTTCAATAACATTCATCCATTTTAATAACACATAAATAATACATAGTCATATATATAAACCACACAACATAATACATAGTTATATAAAATAAACCAAACAAGAAATTATTTTAAATAGTCACTCTAACTTTTCATACCCATATTATCAATTAAATCATTGATTCAATTCTATGGGGGGATTCCTCCTCCCACAGGGTTGTATCCTTGATTCTACCTAGGGTTTGAAACTCTTTAACAATAGTTTCTAAAAACCTTAAAACAATTTTATCCACAAACTGTATAACAAGAATACAAAATTTTAGAGTAAATCTAGAGAACAAACCCTACCTCTTAGTTCCTCAAAGTATATTTTCTCCTTTGGTCTACAAAAATTCCCTTTTCTTTCCTTTTATTCTCCTCTATCAACCCCAACCTCTATCTCTTTCCAAAAAATCCATTCCTCCTTTTATGTTTTCATAGTCATTTACATGCCATTTAAACCCCTAATTTCATGGTGAACCCTTCTCCCCCATTATTTATCCAAGAATGACTCACCATAACACCAATTTTTTTGGCATGATTCCAACAACTCATAGCTTGATCACCACATAATATAGTCACTCCTATATCTCCTCTAACTCATAGTCAAACCCCAGCTACCTGAGTAGCATGGTTTGAATAACCAAGAAAAATGAAATGATCATTTCCAAATTAGGGTTAAAATCATGTTATGTAAATAAATATAATTATAATGTTTAATAAAACTTAGATGCGTATCCAATTTAAACATTAAATAATCAATGATTCATACCTAGTTAACCATTGGGTATTTAAAAATAAGTCACCTTAGGTACCACCTTAGTAACATCCACCTAGGTCTAAGTTAAGTAAATTTTAATAAAATTATTTTGTTATATGATCATTAATGTAATTTATTTTTTTGTCATGTAAAAATATGTTCTAATGATACTGTTGGAGGTCTAGATTTCATCCTAGCTAGAAGCATAAGTATTCAAGTCCTACTTCTAAATCTAGCTCAACATAGGATTGACCTAAGGCTATGGGTATTGTATAATAGGGTCAAACCTCTAGGATTTTTTAATGAGGCTAGCTCCTCAGATATAATAATATAGTCCCTTTTAATTAACCTATGCTATTAAGATGAAAAGGAAGAGAAATACATGAATGGAAATCTACATTAAATGTGGTGATACACCAAATATTCAATGATCCACTTTTAGCTTGGACATTTTTATGACTACTAATGAATTAAATCAAGACAAAGACTGATCGAATCCTATGACAAGGCTAAAAGCATGAATATTTTGTATGGAGGCTAAAAATAGACCTATGACTTAATGGCCAAAGAGAGATAGGTCTATATAAGACACTATAGACTCATGACACTTCAAGAAGAATGTCACTATCTAACACTTCATACAACCTATAAGAAACTAATAGACTTGAATCAAGGTACATGAAGGACATACAAATGATGAATAGAAACATACAGCCTACACATCAAAATTCAATAAAGCACACTTATCATTCAACTACAATTTGAAAACTATCTTATATTGCTTCAAATGAGTGTTAATAAGTGATTTTGGTAGAGCTTCATTATCTCTAGCCTAGGGATCCAAAATAAGAGCTCAAAGATAGTATTTATAGGAAGATAAAAGGGGAAAGAGAAAATATGGTGCCAAAGGGATCATTAATGAGCCCAATCCCATTCAAAATAACCATCCCCCAATCCTCCTCGATCCTACTCCTATATTAATGTCATTCTATCCTTTTCTTACATGATGGAGGATATGAAATCAAGACAAATTATAAGGGGCCATTCTTGCTACTATTGAACCTTTTTGAGTTCCTCTATATCAATGTCCTTCCTTATAGGTTGATGTCTACATATTTATGGCCATGCTCATGTCTACTTTTAATAGATATTTGTATGTCTCAAGACACTCCATTAATTATATCTATCTACCTCTACTTTGAAATGTATATATGGGATTACTATAGATTGAAAACTAATTTAAAATATTAATTTTCCTATAGTTGATACATCCACTTAGACATATCTATATCATATGATTAGCTAGTAGCCCACCCTAATCTATGTCAAGTCACAAAAGGACCTATTATATCTCTACAGAGTCTTAATGGCACCATTTTATTTCAAAATATTTGATCTTGGTCTAACCTAGATCATGCTAGAGTTTGGTTCCATTCATACTTACCTTGCCTAGATAAAAAATGGCTTTGTTAACTTCTATAAAAAATCCTAGGTTTACCCTTTGCTCATTAGCCATCAATTGTCTAACTTAGTCTATTGACTTATTGAATCCCTCTCAAACCATCTAATATTTATGTCATGGGTGAATGTGAGCCCTATTTCTTTTCTTGACTTTTTAACTCTATCCAAGTTGGTACCACTTAGAAGCCCTACATTGATCCTCAAGATCCTACTATCAACTTGTTTACTTTTACTTTTGTGCCACATGGTGGCATCAGAGATATTTGGCTTCTCCAACCTCACACCATTGATCTACCTTCATATGATCAAATGTGATCCATTAGATCTACCTAGACCCACTGACCTATCAATCAACACTCACCATTGGATCTCCTATTTGATTGAATGCTGATCATTGATACTCCCTTTTGAATTCCAATAGCTATTCCCCATGACTTAAGTTTGATGTTTGTGCACCTATCTTTGACATATTTGTGAATGTATTTGATGTTCACATGATCATCATTAAGATATTTGAATCTCAATGGTTATTTGTTGTGTCTTAAATTTAAAATTTATATGACTTTCAAATGACGTCTTGCAACTGTCACTAACATCTAACAACCTATAACACTTTGAACTCAAATGGTTAATTACTAAGCTTGATTTTGATACTTGTACAAATGTCATACTTGCTGAATCAACTTATTTGAGACAAAACATTCCAGAGCTTTTACATTGTCCACTTTGTCTTTGTCAGAACCATCATTGGAAACATTTTATTTGAAAGAAATATGTCCTCATGGGAAATTATTGTGAAATAATTTCCCCAAAATAAATTTGATTTTATCTTTGAGACTTTTTTTTTACCCTTTTGCTATGGACCAATTTCCTTGGGATTTTTTCCAGGACATTTATTGTAGGCTTTATGCCAAGACATTTCATTTGAAAGAATTGGTCTATGGGCTTTTGTCTCAGATAAAATGTCTAAAATAATTGACTTATACTATAGACAAAATACCTAAGAGAATTATATTCTTAAGTTTTCTATGGACCTTTTGATTCAAACAAAATGTCTAAAAGAATTCATGTCTTCAGGATCTTCATCTCAGATAAAATGTTTGAAGGAAATGAATTAAACTACATACATAATTTTTGAGAGAATTGATAAGGAACCTTTATCTTTGAGAAAATTATTCAAATAATTTGTCTAAAAGAATTTTAACACTTATATTTTGCCTCAGACAAAATGTGTAAAAGAAATTGGGTCTTCAAGGAAGTTATTTCAGAAAAAATGTTCGAAATAATTCCCAAAACTTAGTCAAAAAACCTAAAACATTTCATTGAAAGAAATAATGTACTGAGCCTGAAACATAAAGTTTGAAAGAGTTGAACTTAGCCAAAATAAAATCCCAAAATAATTAACACTTAGCCTTTTATCTTGAAAACTTTTTTGGACTTGTACAATTTACCTTGCGATTGGATCTTTGAAGATTCAAATGAACTATGAAGACCCAAAGCTTAAACAGACTTGTTACATGACTTATAACTACTATAACACCATGAAGACCTAATTCCAAGCTATTTATTTTCCTTGTAGAACTATCCATCTAGAACTTGGTCCACCTGCTCAAACCATTTCCAAGAAAGATCTCTATGTGGGCAAAAAGTGGCCAATAGATACTTTTCTATTGAATGCTTTCAAGTACACACCTATGTGGGTTATGTAATTCAAAAGTATAGTCATCTAAAAAAAATATACCACTTTTATACTATATAATGGAAATACATCATAATCTTGGAAAATAGTAATAACTATAATTAAAACTAAACAACATCAAAACATGAATCAAAACCATATTAATCATGATCAAAGAAAAATTAATTAGACATAATAAAAATTAAAGAAATCATGCATTTATTTTACTAATTGGTGTGTGCTAGGTTATTGGTTGAATCTCTACACCTCCAATAAATTCATCTGTAGCATCTTCCCTGATGATACTCTCCCTTCATTCTATTTGGAGAGTGAAATTTCTCCTTCATCCACCTCAAAAATGCAAATAGTAGTTAGCATGTATCAATTATAATCAATAAAAATGCTGCTAAATCACAATAATACTGAATGGACATAATCCATGTCCATATGAAAATTATTACAACTAACAAACCAAGTAATGAGTCATACACAAATAATCATTATATATCTATCCTAACATCAACATAATGAAAATAGTTTGCTATAGTATTAATTAAACAACATTAGCCCCATTAATATTTGTTTAATAAAAAAATCAAGTTTAGTGATGAAATCAAGATGTAACATCCGTCCTCTCTAAAAATATTCATCATCTTGATGACATTTATTTCAAACCAAAGTTGTAAAATTAAATAGCACATAATAACAAATCAAATAACAAGAATAAATGCTCTAAACCTTGGATAAATCAATTGTAACTACCAAAAAGATCATGTAATGTTAGTTTTATGATAATGGCAAACCTTAGATAAAGTCCATACTAATTACCTGCCACTTCCATTCTAGTATATCATAAGAATACAACAATCCTACTTGATGCACAAGTTTAGGCTTCACATGTTGACACTCTAAAAAATCAGACATAAAATCCATTGCATTCCTTTTAATTCCTTTCTATAAATAAAGAGGTCTTAGCTCAGCCATGAGTTTAGTCACTCTAAGGTGACCTAAATAAGGGACATTGTGCAATTCATTGAGTACTATGCTACTCAAATGATCTCTATCAAGTATATACATTCTACCATTATAAATTATAAGACTATCATTTTCTATCTCGAATTCTTTAAACTTAGGTTTATAAGCATCCTCTTATAAAGCTTTCTTAACTTGCTCATAAAATTCATTTCCTAGATAAATTTAATAACTTGGTCATAAAAGGTACTCTTGATAGTACCCAAAGTTGCTATATACCTTTTATAACTTAGGGTGTCAATAAATATATATTCCTTACCCTTGATGTAGGTAATATTAAAATCATAGTTGGCTAAGAACTCTAACCAAATTCTTTGACAAACATTTAGGTTCAATTGGGTGAAGATATATTTGAGCCCTAAGTTGTTAGTCTTGAGCTCAAGTGGTTTCCCCAATAGATAATGCCTCCAAAATTATAAAGCATGCACTAGTGAAACAAGTTCTAGATCATGTGGTGCATAATTTTCCTCATAAGGTTTAAGCTTCTTGGAATCATATGCTACAACTGAAGCATCTTGCATAAGAACTCCTCTAAGATTGTCTCCATATGCATCAATAATTACTAAGAAATAACTATTAGGATTAGGAACTCTTAGCATAAATGCCAACATAAGCCTTCTTTTCAACTCTTAAAAGGTTTTCTTGTACTTTTTAGACCAAACAAAACTCTATTTCTTTCATTTAAGATAGGTAATTAGGCTAGCTATTTTTAATAAATTTAGAACACATTTTCTATAATACCCCACTTGTCCCATAAAATTTCTTAGCTTGTGCACATTTTTTGAGTGTTAGACACTCTATTATGGCTCTTATCTTTATTGAATCAATTAAAATTCCATTTTAGGAGATAATGTATCCAAAATATTGCACTTTCCTCTAGAAAAATACACATTTAGATAGCTTACCATATAGTTTGTGCTTTTACAAATGTTACAAAACCAACTTTGGATGCTATAGATGTTCTTCCTCATTCTTATAATAAATGAAGATATCATATAGAAAAATTAACACAAAGTGATCGAAATAATCCGTAAACACATTGTTCATGAGATTTATGAATGCTTCCAGAACATTTTTTAACCCAAAAGGCAACATTATAAATTCATAGTGCCCATACCGAGTTCTAAACATTATTTTGGGAATATCTTCTTCTCAAATCCTAAACTAGTTTTATCCTTCTCAGAGATCTATCTTAGAGAAAGTTGTCACCCCATGCATTTGATTAAAGATATAATAAATGTGAGGAAATGGATTCTTGTTATTGATTGTCACTTTGTTCAACATTTTATAATCAATACATAGGCAAAGAGTATCATCCTTTTTCTTGATGAACATGATTGGTGCATTATATGGTGACACACTTGGTTGAATCAACCCTTTATATAACAACTCCCATAGCTGAGATTTCAACTCAATGAACTCTATAGTCATCATCCTATAAGTTGTTTTAGATTGTGGCTTTGAATTAGGTATTATTTCAATTGAGAAATCAAACTCCTGCTTAGGTGGTAATCCAAGAAATTCCTATGGAAACACATACTAAAAGTTCTTAAAGAAAGGGTAATCCTAAATAAATGATTCCTTTGTTTCTTATATTTAATTTATTTTAACAATAAATACTTGATATCCTTTCTTGTGAGCCTTCTTAAGCTGAATTATAGAAAACTACCTAAGTTTCAACTCCCTTTTCTCACCCTAAATCTAATTCTGATTCCCAAAATCATCTTGATATTCTACCTTCTTAAGATAAAAATCTACTTTATCTTTGTGCCTGGTAAGCTAATTCACCCTTAGGATTACATCATATGATCCTACTGGAACTATATAAAGATTTATTATTATTGTGAATTCAAGTAATTCAATATTAACTTCTGCTAAAGACCTATCAACTTTGACCTTGACTTCATTCCCATATTTCACTGACCATGCATTTTTCATTGAACCAACTTTCCTTAAAAACTTAGAAAGAATTTGTGAATAAATCTTCAATATCAATCAAAATGGAAATAAGTTGACCAAAAAGATTACCTACAACCTCAATAGGTGAGACTTAAAAATTATCTTGATGATTATTAAAAACCACATGGATTATTTTTTGAAAGTTTCCTTGTTACATAGTACCCTTAGATTTACCTTCAAACTTTACTTGAGTACATTCCCTATCATAGTAATCACATCCATAGATGAAACATACGTTAGGTGGCCCTTTCCTTTCTAATTTCTGGTTCCCTTTGAAACTAGGTTTGAATCCACCATCTACTTTCTTACTACCTGAAGAGTTACTAAATTTAACATTTTGATTTCTAAACTAATTCTTGTAATTCTTGTTTCTTTTCCATTTCTTCATTTGAAGTGTGGGTTTGAAACCTCCAAAATTATTATTTAAATTCTCTTTGACTTGAGAAAGATACTTTAGTTTTGACACTTTCTTAACTTCCTTCTCAAATACCTAATCCATTGTAGATGGCCCATGCACATCTTCTTCACACCTTATTTGGGGTTTTAATACCATAATGAACTTTTGAATGCAAAACCTTTCATCTTCCTGATATTAAGGAACATATTTTAAGAGCTTAGTAAACTATTTACAATATTCATTCATTAAAAAATCTCCCTACTTTAGATTCTAAAAATCTACTAGCTTTTGGTTAAAATATAACTCGGGAAACCATCATGATCTAAACACAACCACTAATTATTCCCATGTGGTGGTAGTGGATTTTAGGTTCATCTTGAGCTTCTTATTTTCCCACCACATTACTACTTCTCTAAAAAGTTGATACACTCCCTAAATTTCCTTAGTGACTTATGAGTAATTTCAGATCTCAAAGTACTTTTCACTTTATGTCAACCAAGCTTCAACACCATCCCTAACATAGTAACATCAAACTTAGGAGGATTAATTTTATATATGTATTGTGCAAGTTTTACATCTACTCGAGCCATCACATCCTATAGAACCTCATCATGCCTATGCTCTTGCTAAGCCTCTTATTGAGCTTCTTTTTGAGTAGGGTGCTCCTTAGGCTCTTCTTGATTTCATTATTCAACATACCCATGCACTTATCTAAGGCCATGATTTGGTCCCTAGTTTCATGGATGATTATGATAATTTGATCCAAATTTTTAGGTTGTTTTATGGTAAATTTGATTAGATCTACTGGAGGGTTAGTATTCGAAGTACCGTCACCTCTAGGTCTACCATGCACCATTATCCTTTCTAATTAATAAGAGAATATGAATACATTAGTGGAATCATTAAGTCCTAGAGTTTGAGCCTTAGATCTGACACCATAATATTTGAACCCCACTAGGTTTAACTCAAAAAATGATTTTTTTTTAAACTTCACTTTATTAATTTAACCAAATTATTCCCAATTAAGATAAGTTAATTGATATTTAACTAAATATATCTTGCATAATAAACTAATTATGATTCATTTAGCTAATAATCAAATTAACACATTTAATAAAATTATAATACCAATTCATCACATGAAGTATATCTATTAAACAATAACTTAGCTAACTACTAAAAGTTACTACAATAATATTATACAGTAAGAGCAACCAACTATTGGTTATCAAGTACAATAATACAAAGTTATTACATTCAAGTGAATATAAACAAATACATTGTTTTATAGAACTAATGAGTATTCACCATTTCATCATATGTATATAAAAATGTAATCATGAGAAAAATTATCTATCAAATGACTAATGGAGGAGAGGGAGAGCATCATAAAAGTGTTTTCCATATCAACCAAGGACCATTTATATCTTACACAATTTTCCAACTAGAGAATGTCCCTCCCTTCAATGACGAGTAAGTGGTAATGGTGGAGGTATGAAGAATTCAACTAGAACCTATGTGTTGTAAGATTTTAACTACATGAAACATATCATAAATAATTCTATTCTAAAATGACATTGTGCATACAAGTATATTAATCAAACAGGTGAAATGATAACATTTAATTATAAACATTACTTTGGAATTTTTTTAAATATAGTTTAATGATCCAATAGACCAATCATAGTCACACACACACACTCAATAAAATTTCATTTAATCTATATATTAATGACTCTAAACATATTCATGATAACCTTCTCTTAATAATATTCCTTAATGCCATTACTACCATATTTAATAAATAATCTATATACAAGATTTATATGAATTTATCATATAGGTTTAGTATTAATACCATAGTAATAATAAAAGAAATACTTGAAATAGTTACATATTAAATAATAATAGCTTAATATCAACTAAAATATTTCTTGAGTTCCAATACAACCCAAAGTCTGTTCTATAATAAGGCATTATTACAAATAAATTATTTTATGACAATCTTCATAATATTTAAGAATTTACCAATTCCATACAAGACTCCCTTGTTCACAAGTATTATAATAAAAATAATACAATTAATGAATTTCAAAATAAATCCTAAAATAATAAACAAATAATAAATACAACATTTATTTATTCTAGTCAACAATTAATCATTTTACTCACAATTAATAACTGAATCAACATATTATAAATTAATAATATACATCCCATTTTGCATATGAATGCATTCATTCATTCTGAATGGACATCCCTTACATACCAAATTATTCACACACACACACACACACACACACACACACACAAACACACACACACACACACACACACACACACACACACACACACACACACACACACACACACACACACACACACACACACACACACACACACACACACATGTACATGCATGCATGCGCGCACATGCACACACACACACACATCAGGTACGTCCAATTGTGTTCATATATTTAAAATCCTTAGCCATTGATTTCCTAATGGTATGATATATACATATAAATGGTCATACATACATACATACATACATACAGACACACACACACACACACACACACACACACACACACACACACACACACACACACACACACACACACACACACACACACACACACACACACACACACACACACACGTACACACACGTGTGTGTGTGTGTGTGTGTGTGTGTGTAATTTGTAAGAGTTAATTATGTGTGTGTGTGAACTATTTATAAATAATATAATATCATCTTTATGTATAATCCATATATATATGTTTCAAGTTTATTCTCATATCTTAAGCTCCCAACTTATAAAATATAAACTCAATTTAAAACTAGCATATAAATCACATTAATACCACACAACACTTAAAATATAGTTAAATGCATTAAAATAGAAACACAAAATATAAAATATTATTACGTATCATATGGTACATCAATTTATTGAAATCATTCAACAAAAGTTTAACCTCCAAATTAAACATCCAAGTCCTCAAAATAATTCAACTTCATTTATTACAAATGTTTAAAACTCAGTCTAAATTATACCTTGGACATAGTTTGGTACACATAATTCAATAATTCATTTAACCATAATACATACAACTAGTTAGCATAAGAAAACAATCCAATTGATATTTATATCCCTAACTTTATACTTGTCTATGTTTGCTAAATATGAATTAGACTATAGTAAGTTTTACACTACAAAACCAATCTATTAAATAAACATTTATTTTACTCAACATAAAATATTAATAACAATTATATACAAATAACTCATCATTTACAATAACCCATTTATTTCTTACAAACAACTATCATTTATATAATATCAGGCTTAGTATGTATATCAAACTCACAAGCCTATAAAAATATGACTTTAATATATATCCTATATAAAATAAACTTAATCATGTAGTATGTTAAACAAGTAAAATTTACACATAGTCATCCCAATCCTTTTCTTTACATATTCAACACATATACATAGTCGACCAACTAATTTAAGCTAAGTCAAATAATATATATACAAAGTTGACTCATAAATAGTTGACTAACAACTTCCAGCCATCCCATACAAACATTATACGTAGGTGTTTGGAAAAATAGTAACACACAACTAATACTAATTAAAATGAAATGGAACATAAATAATTCATATCCAATAAAACCTAGTTCATATACCCAAAATATAAACATAAACCAAGCCTAAGACAATATCCCAAGACATATAGGTAAATGATTACACAACAATTTCATTATGTATAAATGAACTAAGGAAAAACATAATCAAGTTATTAATGATCAGAAAACCCTATTTTGAATTGCAATCAAAACAATGTTACTAAGACATTTTAATAACATTCAACCATTTTAATAACACATAAATAATACACAATCATATAGGTAAACCACAAAACATAATATAAAGTTATGTAAAATAAACTAGACAAGAAAATATTTTAAACAGTCACTCTAACATGTCATACCCATGTTATAAAATCTAACCATTGATTCAATTATATGGGGGGATTCCTCCTCACATAGGATTTAATCCTTGATTCTCCCTAGGGTTTGAAACTCTTTAACAATTGTTTCTAAAAACCCTAAAATAATTTTATCTACAAATTATATAGTAGGAATACAAAATTTTAGAGTAAATCCAAAGAATAAACCCTACCTCTTAGTGCCTTGAATTAGATTTTCTCCTTTGGTCTATAAAAATTCCCTTTTATTTCCTCCTATTCTCCACTATTGACCTCATCCTCTATCTCTTTCTAAAACCTCCATTCCTCATTTTATGTTTTCACATTCATCTGCATGCCATTAAAACCCCTAATTTCATGGAAAACCTTTATCCCCAATTATTTCTCCAAGAGTGACTCACCATAACACTAGAAATTCTTGTCATGCTTCCAACAACTCACAACTTGACCACACACAACACAATCACCCCTATATCTCCTCCAAATCATAGTCAAACCCTAGCCGCCCAAGTTGCATGGTTTGAATAACCAATACAAACCAAATAATCATTTCTAAATTAGGGTTAACATCATGTTATGTATATAAACATAATTATTATGTTTAATAAAACTCAAATGCCTATCCACTTTAAACATTAAATAATTAAAACTTCATATCTAGTTAACCATTAGGAATTTAAAACTAAGTCACCCTAGGTAGAACCTTAGTAACTTCCACCTAGGTCTAGGTTAGGTAAAGTTTGATAAAATAATTTTGTTATATGATAAAAAATGTAATTTATTTCTTTACCATGTAAAAATATGTTTTAATGATACTTTTCTATTTAATGCTTGTAGGTACATGCATACATGGGTTATGCAATTCAAAAGTATAGTCATCTAAAAATAAATATATCATTGTCATACTATTTAATGGAAACACATCATAATCTTGGAAAATAGTAAAAACTATAATTAAAATTGAATAACATCAAAACATGAATCAAAACCATATCAATCATGACCAAGAACAAATTAATTAAACACAATAAAAATTAAAGCAATCATGCATTTATTGTACTATATGGTGTGTTTTGGGTTCTTTGTTAAATCTCTACACATCCAACATATTCATTTGTAACATATTACCTGATGATACTCTCCCTCCATATCTATCTAGAGAGTGGAATTTCTTCTACATCCACCTGGCAAATGCAAATGGTAGTTAGACCATATCAATGATAATCAATAAAAGTGTTGCTAAAGAAAAATAATACTATATGAACATAATCCACATACATATGAAACTCATGTATAACTAAAAAATCAAGTAATGTGTCACACACAAATAATAATTATAAGTCTATTCATATATCAATATAATGAAAATAGTTTTTTACAAAAATAATTAAATAAAATTAACCCCATTAATATCTATTTAATAAGTAATTCAAGTTTAGTAAGGCAATCAGGATGTAATAAATATTATCTTTTGTCCTCTATTTTAAACTAGGGTAAATATAGTATATATTGAGCTAACATTGACCTAGTCTCAATTTAGCCTGATGGGTCCTAAGTTTCTCATCAAAGTTAAAAACATGGTCAATTTGCAAGTCGACTAGCTACTATGTTTAAGTTAAATTATACTCAAGCACACCATATTCCCAATCCCATTCCATCCTAATCTTATTCAAGGTAAGTCTATCCATCCTCATTCATTGGCATACATTTTCATCCTAATTCATCCAATCCTTATATAATTAGATAATAGACAAGAACTTATTTTTCTGATGTGTATATATTTTTGTGTGTTATTTGTATGTTTTTTTGTCCTTTATTTTCTCATCTATAAATGTTTTTATATATATACATATACATATACATATACATATACATATATAAAATATTTTTTCTATTGGGTAAAGAATGATGATGCTATGCTGACACCAAAATTTACAATGATGCTTTTAGGTGCTCTTGATGATGCAACATTCACTATCTGTCCCTTTTATGATCATGCATTTTGGCACATCTTCTTGGTCATACTTATATTATGAGGCATACTACCTAGTGATATATTTACATTGGATTGATTAGAATATGATGAGACTTGTTATAACAATGATGGATTGATAATGGATTGTACTCATCATTTTTCTTATCCTCTATCACCTGCTTAATTTTAGAATTGCGTAATCATCTAATAATCAAGTCTATATCCCCCAGTCGATTGTCTATTAACCTATCTAACCTAATCACATGCCATTTAAAATTCCATCTCCAATCATTTATCCTATTCCTCTATCTTTAATTTGATGATCCACGTCCACTCATATAGTATCCAATAATTCCTCTAAGCCATCCATCATCCTATCTATATCTTCTAGTTACTCATTTATCATCTCTAGTAATCAACATCTAACATCTAATCTCTCATCATTTATCCTAGTCCTCTATCTTCATGTCTAACATTTGAGTCACATTTTATATATAATAGCTAACATGTCTAACTATAATTTTCATCCTCATCTCTAATATATCTTATCATCTATCATCTAGTTAAAACTACATTGGCTTGAGGTCTTTTTAGACTATATAGTCAACAATCAGTCATATAGTGTCCCTAAAATTAACTCAACCACTATCTCCTCTTTCCCTAAAATTCATCATCACATCATATTTAAGTCTTGTATCAGTCAAATCCTTGAAATATAATATCAATCATTAATAAATCAATTATAATATAATATTGATCAATAACCATCCCCACAATCATCTCCCCAATCTTCCCATTCAATCACTCGCACCTATCAATTGGGCTTGACAAATCACAATATCCATATTTTCTTCCATCAATCATCCATTATCACTGATTGGTCAAATCATCATTTAACATTTACATTTTCTTCCTTTGATTGGGGCATGAATGAGACTATAAATTTATTATCATCTCTCATTCCCTTGAAAGCATCCTAGATAGGGGCACCATCAATATTAATCACATTATGGATCATTGATTTGATGCATTACAAAATTATTATTCCCCTTCATCTTTTGGTCAATTGATCATATCATTTATTCTCTCTCATCTCCTTCAACATATCATTCAACTTCATCTTTGAGATACATTTGTCTTTAATCCTATCAATTAATTATCTTATTTTGGCATGATGCTCTCCCATGCATGTGTCCTTGATTAGGATATGCCAACAAATCATGGAATTATTCATCAATCATCTTGGTTCATAGATCTCCTTGGCATTTTTCCTTCCCTGGGATATGTCTAAGCTTGTGAATTTTTGTCTTATCATCATCATGTTAATGTGAGATGATAAATTTGAGAAATAAATTATGATATGAAAATTACATAAAAAAACCCAAATATACAATTTACCATTAAAATTGGAAACCATAAGATCAAAATGCAATAAAATGGATATTTAACAAAACATTCTAATTTAAATCCAAATGTTCCTAATTAGGATTTATAAAAAGAGACTAAAGATTATAGATTTTGGATTGCTTACAAATAGACTTGGAATTTTAGCATGATATTAGCTTGATCAAAATACTTGGATAGAATGGATTAATGGATTAATTTATAGCTTAACTAAAGGATTAATGCACTAGTGTAGTATGGATTTTTTACACATTCAACTCATTCCTCAATGCAAGGAGATGGTGGGTTTAAATAGAGAGAAGGGAGGGAGATTTCATAAAATTTAAAATTTCATGAAATTATCTAGAGAGAGATAACTATGTAGAGAGTTATATGAGGATTGGAGCATTCTAGAATCCATTAGAGGAGCTTAATGGGGTTTAGTATGGGTTTAGCTAGGTTTATAAGAGAATTAGGTGGAAACTAGGTACTAGGCATGTAGGAGAGCTTAGGGGATATGTGTGATTTTGTGAATTTAAAATTCACAAGTGGACATAAGATGGATTGAGGTGATAAATGGGATGTTAATAATAAATAATAAGGGAATTAATATTGGATGGGAAATATGAAGGTTAGTATAGAATAATAAATATATCTAAAGGGGAATAGATTATTGACTATAGGGAATATGAAATGTTAGATGAAATAATGATGAAAGGGATTAATTAGAGAATCATTAGGTAGAATTAGAGACACAATTAACAAGCCATAATAGTTTAGCAAAATGATGCATACAAAACCTTCCCTGTAATGAAACTTTCTAATACACAAAGAGGAAATTTAATGAATCCTAGTTATTCTATGATAAATTTAACAAAGCTTTAACCTCAGGGTTGACTAGTGTTTTTACACCTTAATATCCTAATATTGTCTTTGTGATTGAACCCTTTTTGTAAAAAGGATCCATAACTAGTTATGACTATTTGTATTGAGACCCTTGGGAAGGATTTGCTTTGAAAAGAAATATTTGTGGCCTTATGGATTGTATAATAAAATACTATGAGTATTTGATTAAACATTGTTGAGCATCGTCTCTTTATTTAGTGTAAGTTTTTCCTTTAAATCTGTATGGTTTAGTGATTGAATCTAGATTGTGATAGGATGAGTTGAGTGTTATTATTAAATTATGTATTTTTATTTTGAATAATAATGGGAATGGTTTATTTAATATATTAACATTATGGGGATTGAAAGGATGTCTATAAAATAATCTATTAGGCTTCTACAATTAAGTTTAGCTACCTATTTTATGTCTTCCCAACAATTAGGTAGTTTAATAAAATTGAGGAAGTTTTATTAAGCTTAAGTCTTATGTGTTGATATTATACATGCTAAAAAATTATTTTGGTTAAAGTATTATATGTATTGGATGATTCAAATTTGAACCATTTTAAGCTTGTGTTTGATTGGAACCCTTAAGGTTTTCTCAAGATTTGGAAAAATGACCAAGTATTTTACTTAACATATTTTTCCAAAGAGTTCTACCATCATGTATTTTGGTATAAGTTAGTTTGAATTTTCATGAAAATCCAATTGGAAGTTGTGCATGAGTCCAATTATTCAAAAATTTTGTTCTAAAAAAGTTTTGAAGACCTTTAGGTCTTTGTAAAATTTATCATGACTTGGTCAGAGCAAGGACGTGAGTAGAAATATCAAAGACCTATATTTTCCCTTAGTTTATCTATTTATCCTCTCACTTTAATTTTATAACTTAGTCAATTTATTGAATCGTGATGAGTGGTTTAAAGTAATCCACATGTCACCATCCTATGACTTAGGAGTGATGTCATCTTGGTGTGAGGTATGGTCAGTGTTGGACTAGTGGGTGAGTGAGATGTTACCAAATGACATCATCCCAATAACCCTTGATCTTAGAATAGAACATATAAGGAAAAATTTCTCTAGGCTAGTGGGTTATTATAATATTTCCACATGGCATCATCCTAACAACATGTAAATCTATAGATATTAAGAGTTAGCGAGGGGTTTGGGTAAGTGGGTTAGTGAAAATATGCCAAATAGCAACACCAAGAAGCATGAAGGCTCAAAGAGCTTAAGATATTAGGGTTAATACCCCAATGCTTATATTTTATATGTAATAGAGAATGTTGACACTTGAAGTCAAATAATTAGGTAATTAATGATGGACATGGGGCCTTGTATTCAAGATACATGGTGTGTCTAGTTTCTTCAGTAGCTTAGGCTCAAGTAGTTTTGAGGTAGACATGTGGAACCTGATGGCATATTAGTAGACAAAAAATATTTTTATATTTGTCTCCATATCATTAGTGTAATCCCATTTGGGTGTAAACTCTTGAAGTAATTCCAAGTGAGCCAAATAAATTAGGAATGTGGGTTTCCAAATTATTGATGGAAGGATTTGTAATTCCTTGTGTGACTGAATGGATATAATTTTATATTAATGTTCAAAAGTGTTTTATTAGTTTTATGTTATTTCATTCCTATATTTTAGAGGAAGAAATGGGCATGATATTATGTATAATAGGGCTCTAAGGTTGTGAAGTAGAAATATAAAGAATAGGGCTTTATGGAACCCATCTATATCTGCTCTATGTTACTTTGGAACAATAATAGTAGAAACATGTTTAGGTGATCTAGATGTATGAATATATTATGTAATAGAATATGGGAATTATGTGTAATCCAATGCATGTCTCTGATGTAATGGTCTTTCAATAACTAGTCACCTAGTAAAGGGGATTGCCTGTTTCTTATCCTTTTACAGTGGATTAACCTTTGTATAAGTTTTTCTTGTTCAAGAGGATACTCATATGGGATTATAAAAACTATAATTACCTAATTAGTATGAATATATTTAAAAAACCCATACAATATAGAAGGTATTTATTTAAGTGTATGGATCTAAGGTATTCCCAATAACATATATTAAATATTCCTATGGAAGGGATCACTAAAAATGTAATAACCACATGTGCATGATTAATTTGTAAAGGTAGGTCAATCTCATCAAGGACCTTCTGGGAGGTCCCATTTAATGATCTAACTAATCTAGTAGAAGGATTAAAATCATGATGAATATAACCTAGATGCATAAGTACTATCATGGTGAAAATATTTTCACTTGCACCATTATCAATCATAACACTATGTATAGGCTGGTGATCAAGGAATGATGGAATTAATAAATAATAAAGATTAGAGTTATCATCCTTGATCTCAATATCATTGAAGGTAATAGGTATCTCAACCATATAAGGTATATATCATGTATAAAAAAATTAATCCCATTTAATGGGTTCCCATAATGTGATGGAGGAGGGTGTGTATTATATGACATTTGCACTTCTAGTTCCTTATTATGATGGTATTGCAAAGGATAGTTAAATATTTTCTATTTTTGGTGATCACCATGTTATGAATCTTATTCCCTAGGAGGATTATCAAATGTAATATTTTGGTCATCAATAAGGTATTATATCTTATGATTCAAGGTAAAACACCCATTCATAGAATGTCTTGGTCCATAGTGATAATCATAATAAGCATTCACATCATGTACTTTAGGTATAAGTCTATTCATATCAAACTCTATAGGATGAGGGAGAGATATAAGATGTCACTCTACTAACTATGGGATTAATGAATCATGAGACTTAGATAAGAGTGTAAATTATCTTGCTGGTGCATTAGATAAGACAAGTTGATTAGGCTATTGTGAAAATTTATTAACCATGGTTATTTATTCCTTTTTAGGCTCAAGATCTTTTAGCTTATAACTTGGTTTGATTATAAATTTGGAATTAGATGTAGATGCATCTTTTGTGTTTGTTACATATTTGAGATTATTCAATGAAATAAACTTCATTACATGATCTTGTACAACATGGCATAAGTCATCAAAATATTTTAAATTCTTAAAAATAATAGACTCATGTAAAGGAGCAAGAAATATTTTCTTAAATATGTCTTGAAACTCCTTATCTACCATAGGATTGGTAATTTAATCCAACATTATATTGTACCTCAAGACATATTCATTGATAGGTTTATTTGTTCCTTGTTTGATTTTGGCAATTTGAGCATAGGAAACCTTTTCATAAATATTAATGGAAAAGTGTGCCAAAAACTGATCTACAAGAGGTTTGAATGCTTTCATATGTTGGAGAGGTAAATCATATAACAACCTCAAAACATAGTCCTTAAGTTTTCTTGGGAATAATTTTTTCAAACATTTATCATTGGAGGTATAGTCAAGGCATGATACATAAAAGGATCAAAGTTAATATTTAGGATCACCCATTCCATCATAAAATATGAACTTAGGTACAAAAAACTAGTTGGTAAAGGGTGAAAAAGATATAAAATGCAAGAGTGTAATGTACCTCATGAACAAAAAGTGGCTTCAATTTCTTATTGACATAAAATTGCATAATAAAGACTAAGATCCCTACTAGGGGGATGATAGGGAGCTCATGTTTGGATACACAATAAATATGGGACCATTGATACTCTTATATGACTATAGATAATAATGATATTAATGAGATATTGATACATGCTTTAGATATGGACAAGGTGACTATGCTAGATCAATGGTAATACCACCTTGGTGTCATTGATTATTAGGTGAGTGGATCATGAAAATGGTAAGAGTTGGCTAATAAATACTTGAATTATTTCCTTATATTGTAATAGATATTATTTTTTTACTAGGTGTTGTGAACAAAGAATATGTACAGGGGAGGTTAGTATTATGTTAGTCCAATAAAACAAATTAAAATAACACACTAAAATCTGAACACCTCTAGCCTAGACACTAGGGAGAGCATAAGTAACAAAAATATAAATGAAACGATAATTAGAACACAAAATAAATGATTATTTTACCCTATTTGGAGATCTAAATGACTTGTTGAAGTGGCTTGCTTGGTTTGTACATCAAGAAATATTCATCAATGGATCTTTATTGGCTTCACCTTTCTTTGGCACCTTAGATTGATTGCTTGGCTTATGATATTGGCATGGTAACATTACTTGAAAAGATTGTTTCTCTCTAAATTAGTAGTATGAATTTGAATTATGAGAGTTTAGATATCAATAGGTATGGCCTTGTATTTATAGCCTTAAAATTTAACTCTCACCTAAGGTGAGTTAAGGTTGATTTTAAACATGAAATGAGTTAAAACTAACCCTGGGTGAGTTGAGGCTAACTCCAGTTGATTTAAAAGTTATCATATAATAAAGATTTTTAATTACTAGGCATTGTTCTCAAATTAAATATTTTGGGATATTTTGGATGATATTGACAACTCATAAAGGCAATGATGAAAAGGCTTGATATTTTGATTTTTGAAATTTCTAGCTTTAGATATTCATTAATTTCAAATGGATAATTAAAATAAGAATTTAATCTTGTTTAATTAGATGATTTATTTTTATTGACATTTTAGCTCTTTTAAGATTTGTTCAAGTGCCCCACTTAATGGGTCCATAGGCCAAACTACCAGTTGTTAGGTCGCAAGGTGGTTAGGGTGAATCCATGAGAGGTTATTATTGAATTCAAGCTAGTATCCCAAATAGGGATGCCTTAACATGATTATGAGAATTTATGAATGATGCATGAACAAAATTGGGACATTCAATGATTTTTAGGCTTGATTTACAATGGTTGATAGAAATCAATCTGAAGTTTAGTTGGAATCTAGTTGTGAATAGAATTGGGTGTCTACAATATGGCCCTATTTGGGAAGGTGTTATAAGCTATAGGAATAATAACATCTTCACAAAGAATGAAAAGGTTTTGTATGCCTAATTCCATAATAGGTGATGGATGAACCCTGGATAGCCCCTCAAGGGAGTGGTCAACAAAGAAGGTTGGTGATCGATCCCTCAAAAGAAGAAAATGATGGGACCAAAAGGTAAAGGTGGGTGGAAAATACTAATTTACCCATAGGAAATTATAGTCAGTGGCATAGTGATATGCCCCAGTTGGATAGATAAAAAAGATGATTTTCCCAAAATCATTTATAATCATCAACATAATAAGTTAAAAAGATAATGATTTACCTACAAGAAGTTATAATAATTAACCAAAGGATAAGGGTAAAAAGATAATGATTTTCTCAAAATTAGTTATAGTCATTAGCAAAATGAAAATAATGATTTGCCCATAGGAAGTTAAAATCATTAGCAGAATGAAAACATGCCTTAGTTGGATGGATAAAGACAATGATTTGCCCAAAGGTAGTTATAATCATTGGCATAATGAAAACATACCCTTATAAGGAAGAGAATGATAATAATTTTCCAAAAGGTAGTTATAATTATTAATATCTAGATAAATCAAAACACAATGATTTACCAAAGGTGGTTATAGTAATTAGCACAACAGTATGGATCAAAATACAATGATTTGACCAAAGGTAGTTACAATCATTGGTATTATGGGTGGGATAATATGGAAAATTAGAACAAGGGGCTTATGAAATGAATCCATACTTATGGAGTACGAGAAAGCTAGTATAAAGGAGAAAGATGAATTTGAGAAACCTTCTAGTATGGAGATACACATCCTAATTAGAAAGGATTACAATTATTTCATGATTTAATTACTCTATATTTGGGAAATAATTGGGATATATTAGTAATTTTTTAGGTAACTAAGGAGAAGTAATATGTCCTCATTGATTATAAGATTTATTACACTAATTTTTACTATAGCATGTGATGGTATGCATCATGATATAAAATTCCATGATAACGTAGCCAAAATATACATAAAGACTGACACATGATCTAATAAACAAGTGAAAATAATGCCCCAATGATAAAAACTAGGATGACAATGTTGACTTATGAATATGGATGGAATTCAGTGTAGTGTGCAAGGAATCACCCAATGAATGCAAATATACTAAGTTAAAGCACACCAATGAAAGCAAACAAATAGGAAAACAAACAAACAAACATGAAGACAAAAGACTAAGAAAATAAAAAGCACAATAAAACACCAAGAAACAAAAATAAATACACAATGAAACAAAGGAATGAGAACAAAAGGAAAAAATAAATAAAAAATGGTTAATCACAATGTTAATGAAAATAAAACAATGACATAAAGAAATAAAATGTGGAGAAAATAGAAGAAAAGGAAGTGGGTGGCTGAGATGACCCCAAATGCATTAGGAAAGTGAATGCTACCTACATAGTTCCATGAACATAAGATCTAACATAAACTTCAAGCCAAATTTAGTTCTCCCAAGATGTGGGATAGAAGAAAAGGATGATAAGAAGAACATGATTATGGTATAGAGGAAAGTAAAAACAACTTTGGTCAGTAGGGAAGGTATGGTATAATGGTATAAGATATAATACAAAGAAGATGAAATTATGGTGCAATGGAAATGAGACTCATTAATAATACTTCAAGTCTATCAAGAAAAGTATTACTTGATGTGTATGATGTTCATCCACTCATCAAGTTCATCATGTCTAGTGTAGCAATCTTTTATGCTTTGGAGACATAATTTTCAACAATGATGCCAATTAGGTTTGAACTTGTCCTTATTATTATTCTTATCCATGGTATTCTTTTCATTTTGTTTGAGCACAAGATCCCCAAGTTTAAACTCTCTATATTTAACTTTCCAGTTATAGTGGCCATAGAGTTTGTTTTGGTAAGCTTGAAGGTTATTGATAATGACCATGAATTTATCATCAAGTAACTTTAGCTCTTGCAAGTGAGCTACTCGATAATCTTCATCATCCAATACATGTTTGAGTGAGATACACAAAGAACGTATCTCTGAATCAATAAGAAGAATGGCCTCAGTGCCATAAATTAAATAATATTGAGTGGCTCTAGTTGGATTATTGTAATTAGTTCGGTATGTAACAATATTATACAAATTAGTTTTTAATCTTAGGTGTCTAGCTTATGTGTCTTGAATTTTATCTTTTTCAATAATATTTCCAATCCTATAGGAATAGGAAGAGTCATTGGGAATGTGAAATGGATAGTCTTTAATAGTCTATTTATTGTAATGTTTTCTCTCATTTTCATTTGAATTGTGAAATATAATTTCATTTGCATTTTGTATGAAATCTAGCCTATCATTGGTATCAGAGTGGAAAAATAAAATTGTTTTTTATCCTTGTTTATAGTTATATAACCTCCAATATTTCATTAACAGAGTTTGTTTATTATCATTTAACATTGTATGGCATTCCATAGAGGCATTTCATCTATAAAGAGAGGCATTTTAGATATCTAGGAATTTCTCTTGAAGCAAATCATAGAAGCCTATGTTTAGCTAGATTTTAATATTTCAGACCTATTTTTTTCTTCATTCTGTTAGTACTTCATGGTGTATACATATAATATTTTCAAAATTTTATCACTTACTAACACTTTATATCTTGAAAGAACCCATCGAGTCTCAATATCACTGAGTGCATACCTTAAGGGGTGCACTGAGAAAGGGGTGGGTAGACCATTGACACTTTGCAAGATTGTTGTACCTTTTTTCCATTTTTTATCTACACACTTATCTCTTGAAAACCTTATCCCTAAGCTTGTTATTCTCTATTGTATAATATCTAGTCATTTCACATATTTTATCTTCTTTTTCCTCACCTTAATCCCCTTTTTTTAGTTAGTTATACTAGGTCAATTAGGTCAAACTTGTACAATTTTGGATGATTTTTACTTAGGAACTGGTTTGGCCTTTGGCTGACCTATCTCATGACCTAGTGAATAATTATCCAAAATTATGCTAGGTTGATTGGGTTGACCCTATCGACTAGGATTTTTGGAAGGCTCTAGGGTCAAATCCACCTATATATACAAGTTCATTTCTCCATTATCTAGAGAAGAAAAGAAGAATTGAGATATATTTTTCATCTACTTTTCCACCATTATACTTGAGGAGCAAGATTAGGGTTTCATACTTTCTTTAAAGATACATATCTTGTCTCATGGAGAAGTCTTTTGGATGCATTGATATGTTTTATATCCTAGAGCTGATTTGTCTTTATCATCCATACATACCATAACAACTTCTTACAAGGAATCTTGGCCAAGGGAGAGATTTGAGGCTCAATGGGTTCATCTTCAAAGGTAAGTATTACTAAAATTGTTCCTCCTTTATAAGAGTAGATAGATATGCATTTGTATTTATCTTCCATGCATTAGGATTCCATATACATTGATTTGAGAATATGTAATCTATGCATGTTTAATTTTATTTGTTTATAACCCCTACTTTGTGACAAAATATTTAGTGAGAACTAGATTAGATTTACTCTACTTTTTATTAGTTTAGTGAGATATTAAAACTCATGACTCCCTTAGGGTTATTACATGGTTATGCTTGTCTGGAGGCTTTAGAACCCTCCCTAACATAGTTTATTGTGGTAAGATATCCCATAATTAGGTCTCGTGGATCCCCATATTTGTCATGTTCTTGCTTAACAAATGTGTCCCCAATCAGAAGTGTATGGTATGAGATATCTTGTTTGAGTTAAGATTGAATTATAGACATGATGTATTTATGATTGAATACATTCTAGTGAACCCAATGTGAACCTAATCCTTGTAGGTTTTGTTTCATGTATTTAATTATTTTAT
This sequence comes from Torreya grandis, assembly GCA_037957365.1. Lineage (NCBI taxonomy): Eukaryota > Viridiplantae > Streptophyta > Pinopsida > Cupressales > Taxaceae > Torreya > Torreya grandis. The sequence goes on along the minus strand of JARHVA010000303.1, from coordinate 2,601,844 downwards.
CATTTTACTTTTCACATATTTGTAATACTAGGTTGGCTATAATGATATAGTACTAACTTCTATGCATATGTTTAACACACAACTGCATCAATATAAATTTATTTTATCTATACAGGTTCTTCTTTAGGTAAAGACTACTAGGTTGACCCAATAAACATAATATAGGTTTTCAAGCTTTTAGACATCCAATTCAATAGAATATGTTGACCCAATTGACCCTATACACTTTCAGGCATCCAATTCGGCATACTAGGTCAACCCAGTTGACCCTATACATTTTTAGGTTATCAACAATAGGTTTCTACAAAGCTAGGTCAACCCATTCAACATAGACAAATTTAAAAGTATTAATCAAGGTTCTTCAACAAAAATATCACTTTTATAAATCCTCTAACCCACCAAGGTTCCTTTCTATCCTTATCTCTCTTTCTTTATAGTCCTATTTTTCATAGTTTATAGTCTTTAAAATTACCTCTATACAGTTAACTAGGTTAACCCTATCAACGTATTTCTACATTCTATATTCTATCTAAACATCTAGGTTGACCTTGCTTATGTTGTTCATTTTCAAACCTTTGCTTTTATAGTATAGAGGTGACACTATCGACTGAGTTGACACTGTACTGTGTTTCAAAATTGGAATTAACACTTATATGCTAGTAATTAGCTCACACTTTCATTTCTTAGTTCTTGCATGATTAAAATAAATCACATAGTCTAATTAGGTGGTTTTCAATATACCATTTAGTTTCACTATTTTCTCTTTTATGCCCACACTACCAAATCACAAAATCTTAAAAAATAATTTTAACATTTGTCTACCCAAGGCCTACCTACTTGGATTTCATCACCAAGGGGGAATCCAACTTGGTTTTATAGCCAAGTATATTTTGGATAGGCACCTAAGACCCTTATTTATATGGTGTGTAAAGTGAGGGGGTAGACCCTAATACCAAGATGGTACCATTTCCAATATAGATCATTTTTAGCCCAAATGTCTTGAAACCATCCTTAGATTACTATCTAGTTACTTGCTTACAACTAACTTCCTATGACATCTAAAATTATACTCTAATAATCTAAAAATATTCAGGTTGATTATTTAGTTAGATTTTACTTTCCGAGTTTATTGCTTGCTCTTTTCTCAATTATATGTTGTATTACAAAAACTTGCATTGGCCAACATTGGTACAAGATTTTGTGTTATGTGCCTCAATTGGATCAACCTCAATGATCTAATTAATTGTGTGTTTTATTTCATTTCTTTCTTTCATAAGTACTTATAAAATTATTCTTATTTCAGTACACAGTCATTTCTATTGACACAATCTCTTACATGCTATCTATTTTTCCCTACCTACTATACTAAGTCAAATTAGTCAACCCTATACACTTTTTTAGCCTCTGTTTGCAATAATAAGTCGACCCAATTGACTTTAAACAATTTTAATGCCCTTTTTATATACTAAGTCAACCTAGTTGACTTTGTACTATTTTTATCACTTCTTATTTCCTTAATTTTTGCATCTCTCTTACCTTGTTTAGCCTTTCTCCATCATGAACTTTTTGCTTTAAGAAAAAATAGAGTTGAATTCAACAAACATGATGAGTCTTACCAACCCTAATAGGGTCTCTTTAAGTAGAGTAGGAATCCTCTCCTAGATGAGAGTAATTTTCATATAGTCACTCACACAAAAAACTATGAGACCCCTCCTCATTCCTCTTCATAGCGTAACCCTCTCTTCTCACTAGAAGGTCAAACTAAATTAGAATATACCCATGAAATTATCTTGTTTATCTCCAAATTTCCTCAACATCAAGGAAAGTATCCCTCTACCATTGACCATCTCATGATTAATGTTTAATCTGAAGAGTCTTATTAACCTTCTCCCACATTCTCTAATGGATTTGGAGGTACTATTTTCTTTGATTCTCATCTTCTTCCCTCAATTATGACCCCTTATCCTACCATGACCTCTTATTATTTATTTTTTTAAACCTCCATGCCTAGTATCTCCACTAACATGGTATGTTATATATCTAGTGGGCCTCTCCTAAGATCGACTATTGTTAATCCTTCCACTAGTGCATCATTTTTTACCCAAGGTAATCATACTTCTAGTGCTTCCTCTTCCCATCCTTTCACTATTCCATATTTTACCTATTGAACATGGTCATTGATGTCAAAGAGAGCATATGGTTTTAGTACATGAATGACAAAGAAGCTGTGTTTGATAGCTTGGAGAGATATGGCACATTTTTAGGTCCATAAGGACAAAGAAGTTGTGAGGCATCTATAGATGTATTGATGAAGTTATGGTGTGTCATTTGATCATTTGGAAAGAGAAACATGCATATTTTAGCATAAGAGAAACCAAACCATCATTTCATGTCATGTAGATATGAATGAACTAGTAAGTTTGTGCAATTAATGCATGTACTCAAAAGGTCAATTGAGGTAAAAGGTTTTCATGGAGATGTTATCTATAGTGCTAAGAAGGTACCCTAAAGATTTATACTCTTGAAGTGTTTTATAGCTCAATTTATAAACCTTCAAAGTTTTTCTTATAGACTATGATGGGCCAGAGACTGTCAAGTTTAACTACATTGAATTCTAAGGTCAAATAGTCAAGTAGATATAATGGTGAGAATTCATCATTTAGATTATGTTCCAATAGTGTGCATGAAGTCAAATATCAAAGGTTCCTGAGATTAAACATACTAGTGACATGTGTTTCTATCTCATTTATTTGATAGAAGATCAATAGTATGTGGGTGTTCATATAGATGGAGATTAATGGTGTGGGTCAAGTCAAATATTTAAATGTGTAGAAGTCATGTAGAGCTACCAAGTGACATAATTATAGGAGCAAGGATCTAAGATCAACAGTGAGAGTAGTAAGGCAAAGATCAGGCTACTCTTAAGGAGATCAATGGAGTGTGTTTTATCTAGCTACCAAGATAAATGAGATGTAGACATATGGCTAATGTTTTTGTAATATACAATGACCATTGGAATTTGAATATTGAAATTTATGAAGGATAACCTATTTGTAGTTTTTTATCTATAACTTTTGATATATGCAAAATTTAATAATGGTGTAAAAGGCAAAATTATAGATAAATTAAAGGCACATCTAGAAAAGTTTTTGATAAGGTATGAGTTTTTGTACAATCAAAGTTATTGAGCTCCAAATTTGACTATTTGTTCATTAATAGTGTTATTGTGTATAAAATATTGTTTAAACATTTTATGATTTAGTAGAAGAGTCTTTTAGCAGGAATAATCATCTAAAGATGTTATAGAGGTTATATAAAGTGAAACCATGTATTTGAAAATGATCTTGTATTCTTGTTTTTCTTGATGAAGTGATAAAGGGGTAATATGTATCCATGAGACCTATAACAGCTACTAAGGCCTAATTGAAAGGTGTACCTACTTAAGTGTGACCCATAAATGCTATGGCTGACATGTGATAGTGAATTTGAGCTATGTCTTAGCATGATAAAAGTATTAAGGGTTGAGGAAAGTTTTATGGTTGACTAATAATCTAATATTAATGAAGACTCTATAAATATTGGAGACCAAGGCAATGGTTTGTAGACTTTGATGTGGAAGAATTGAGAGAACAAAATATAGAGATGAAGGAAAGAGATCAAGAGAAGTGTGATCAATGGATGGAATGAAGTACATAGTAGATTAAGGATGAGAAAAGAAGCCTAGAATGATCCAAAAAGGTATTTGGATGCATTTCTTACATGAACAAGTTTGAGTGTGTGTGATGAGTTGAAAAAGAGAGTAGAGTTGAGATATTGTGGAATTGAGTGAAGGAGAAAACCTTTGGAAGAGAAGGTAAAGGTTAGTGAGGACTATCAGAGTGTGATAAAGATTATATATGTTTATTTGATCAAGTTTATGAATTTGAACACATAGGTCATTAGACCTAATAAGCCTAGAAAAGGTTGATTAAGTGAGTAAGTCCTAGAGGCTATTTGAGAGAGATACATGGGTGAAGAAGAGTGAAATAAAGAGAATTCCATCATTAGGTGTAGAAGACATTAGATCAGAGGTGGATATTAGATCAAGGGAGCTGAGTGGGTGCTTGGTTGCCTAGGGGTTGGTTCCTCCTTGTGGGATGGGTGTCTCACTAAATCAAGGGATGAGTGTTGTTTGATGAGTTAGTGCTGCTCTCAATTTAGATATTTTTATTATATAAATGTAGTATATTTTTTAGGTTCCAATGGATTTTATTCCCCAAGAGGGTTTTCCATGTAGATCTTGTGTTATGTGTGTGATCTTGTTTGTCTTTCTTGTTCATTGCTATAAATGATGTGCATACTTCATGAAGGATAATGTTATTTGTTTAAGGTTTTGAAAGGATTGGATTTGAAGTTTGGATTATCTAGCATCAATGATTCACCCCCCTCTCAGTGATTGTACCTCTCAAAATTGGTATATGTGTAGGACCTTCATTACAAGTTTAATCACTTGAAGGTGATCATAGGTACAATGAAAAATAAAGAGGCTGAAATTTTTCTTCCAGGTGAACTAATATGTGCTTTATTAGAACTCAAATGTCCAAGGAAAAAATATGAATTTCTAAAAGAAAATTTTGAAATATTGAATAACATGATAGGGAGTTAAAATTCATACCTAACTTCCTCTATATGTGATGAGATGCTTGCTAGCATTGATAGTGTGAAGAAACAAATAGGAATATTAGAATCAACAGTAAAAAATTTGCAAGTTTTAGTTGATAAAAATTTGAATCAAAGAATGGATTGATTGAAATGTAAATTTATGACTTATATTGATGCTCTTTTATCTAAAGACAAGAAAAAATCCAACTCTATAAAAGAATTTGTGGATGCAATGTCTTGGGTATAGATGATCAAATAAAAGGGGTAATTAACATGAACAACTATAGTTATGTTTTTAATGGAAATTATTATAATTGCAATGAATATGGTTATAGATATAAGGACTATACTTACTCTCCAATGAGAAGAAATAAGGTTATTTACTATAACTTCAATCAATAAGGACATATAGCCAAGTATTTTAAAAGGGACTTTTGTAAAAAAGACTTTCAAGTTATTGACACCATCAAATGGTTTAAGAAAGACAAAACCAAGATTCAAATAAAGAAGGAGCAAGACTCAAAGGAAGAATCCATGTTTGTACAAACTACCTTACATACTCAAGAGGATGAAAACAAGAAATGGTACAAAGACAATGGATGCTCAAGTCATATGACAAGAGACAAGAGTAAGTTTATTTCTCTCAAGAAACACAATTCAACTTTATTAATGTTTGATGACAATAACTCTACTAATATAGTTGGGAAAGGATCTATATGTTTGGATAATGGTCACACTAGAACTAAAAATGTTCTATATGTAAAAGGTTTGGAACACAATCTTTTAAGTGTTACCCAAATGTGTAAACAAGGAAATGTTGTGACTTTTCATGACAAAGGGTGTGAAGTGAGAAGTTTTAAGTCTAAAAAATTAATTACAAACATTCATAAGGTAGATAAAAACTTTTATGCATTCCATGAATCCAATAAATAAAAATGCTTCATGAATAAATTAGAGGAAAGCTAAATTTGGTAAAGAAGACTTGGACATCTGAACTTTAATAATTTAGTAAGGATCAGTTCAAAAGGACTAGTGAAGGATATGCCTAAAATCACTAATATTCCTCATAATCTATGCAAGACATGCCCTCATGTAAAGCAAGTCAAAATAAGATAGAAATCTACGGAGCATTCTACAATACCACTAGAGTTGATCCACATAGACCCTTGTTGACTTATAAGAACTCAAGTCATTCAAAATAATAGCTACTTTATGTTAACAATTGATGGCTTCACTATAATGACTTGGATATTTTATTTTAAATAGAAATTAGAATATTTTGAAATATTTTAAGCATTCAAAGCTCTTATTGAAAATGAAAAAAGATCAAGAATCAAGTTTGTAAGATTAGACAGAGGAGGTGAATTTTGGTCTTATGAGTTTGATTAATTTTGTGAGGAATAACGAATTAGAAGACAATAATTTACTACTAGGACACCCCAACAAAATGGGGTAGTTGAGAGGAAAAATAGAACTGTCTAAGAGATGACTAAAACCATGCTTCAAGATTCCAAACTTTTAGATGGCTTTTGGGAAGTGGCTACCAATACTTATATTTATATCTTAAATATATTCCAAGTTAGAGAAAATGGTGATAAGACTCCATATTAGTTATGGAAAAATAAGGCAGATAATGTCAAACACTTTAGAGTGTTTGAGAGCAAGTGTTTTATCAAGAGGAATCAAGAAAATCTTAGAAAATTTGACTCAATATCTGACGAGGGCATATTCTTGGATTATTCCTCCATAAGGTTTGCTTATATATGTTTCAATAAGAGACTCCAAAAAGTTATTGTATGCTCTAATGTGAGAGTTGAAGACACAAGTGACATCAAGAAGCCCAACTTTTAGACAATTGACACTAATGAGGATGTTATTTCAAATAATGAAAGCATCCCTGATAAATCAGATGATGAAGAGGAAGATGTAAGATAAGATACTAAAGCTACTTATATGAAAATATAGAAGGATAATCTAGTTTCCAAATTTATCAAAGATGTGAATGCTAGTTTATAAATTAGGAGGACAAGGTTGATCAATCAGAATCAATGAGACATAGATTTGTCATCCAAGATTAAACCTAAAACTTTCTTAGAAGCTAGAAAAGATGAAAATTGGACATTTTCCATAAAGGAGGAACTTGATCAAATCGTAAAAAATGAAACATGGCATTTAGTTCCTAGGATAAAAGACAAAAATGTGATAGGAGTTAAGTGGGTTTTTAGAAACAAGATAAATGAGAAAGGAGAAGTAACAAGAAATACGTCTAGACTAGTTTATTAAGGATATGTTCAAGTTGAATGGATAGATTTATATGAGAAATTTTCTCCTATAGCAAGATTGGAAGCAATTAGACTCCTATCATATGCAAGCTTTAAAGATTTCAAAGTTTACCAAATGGATGTGAAATTGCATTTTTGAATGACAACTTAGATGAATAAGTTTATATTGAGCCACTTAAAGGTTTTTTAATGAAAATTAATCAAGACTATGTTTACAAACTAAAAAAAGGATTTATATGGTCTTAAACAAGCTCTTAGAGCTTGGTATGATAAATTAGACAATTATCTATTGAGCCAAGGCTTCAAAAGAGGGATAGTTGACAATAATTTATATATCATGATGGATGACACTCATCAATTACTAGTAGTTATCTATGTTAATGATATAATATTTAGTTCTGACAATGACAACATGAGTAGAGATTTTGTAGATGCTGTGAAGACCAAGTTTGAAATGTTAATGCTGGGAGAAATTTATTTCTTCTTAGGATTACAAATTAACCAAATTAATGAAGGGATATTCATTTCATAGGGAAAATACATCAAAGATATGCTAATAAAGTTTGACATGTTGGATTATAAGCCAATAAGTACTCCAATGATCATTGGATGCAAGTTAAGTAAACAAGATGACTCACCAAAAATTTATCAAACTTTATATAGATCTATGATTGGAAGTCTCTTATACTCTACTAATTTTAGGCCTGATATCATGTAAGTAGTGGGCCTTGTAGGAAGGTTTCAAGCTGATCCCAAATAATCTCACTTAAAAGTAGTCAAAGAGATCTTAAGATATCTCAAGATAAAAATAGAGCATGGTTTATGGTACCCTAGGAGTAAAGAATTTACTCTAAAGACATACACTGATGCAGATTGGGTAGGATGTGTAGATGATAGAAGGAGTAACAATGGTGGTGTCTTCTTCATGGGTGAATGATTTTTTTTGTAGCTAAGCAAGAAGTAAGCCTTTGTATCTCTATCAATTATAGAATCTAAGTATATATCTGATGCTTCTTGTTTTACTCAGGTAATGTGGATGAATCAAACCTTGAAAGATTATAAGGTAAGACAAAATGAACCTTGTCCTATCTATTGTGATAATACTAGTGCAATTAGTATCTCTAAATTTTTTGTTATGTACTAAAAAACTAATAAAATTCTTATTATATATAATTTATTAAGAGAACAAGTAAGTAATCAAATTGTTAAATTAGAATATGTGTCTACAAAAGAATAACTTGAAGAAATTATAATTAAACCATTGACTAAGGACACATTTGAATATCTAAGACAAAGCTTGGGAGTCATCTCCTTGTATATGAATCAATGATAGGTAATTTGAGTAAGAGGAGAATGTGTTGTCATATTATTGATATCATGAATAAGGTCTCAAAATTATATATATGACAAGTTGTGTATGTTATGGAGTTCATAGTGTTCTGAAGATGAGATGGTTCCATGAGAGTGATTTGAAAAGGTTCTAAACCATGATGGCTTGTAGAGGATAAAAGGAAATTGTTTTGTTAATATGAGATCCATATGAGAGTTATTCATGTTTGCTTCTAATGTTTAAAGTTGACCTAATAAATATATGAGATCTTTTGGTGGTTTCATAAGAATATTGACTATGTGTGGATAGTGTTTGAAGTGTTGTTGATAGACCTAGTTCATTGAGAAGACTTATTAAAGATGATATTTTTTAGATAGAGCATGAAGTTATGAGGAGATAACTTAGTTAACTTGAGTGGCTTGAAAAAGATGTGCATGTTGTGAAGGGGAACATATGTGAAGATCCTTCAGTCATGATAAAAGTATGAAGATGTCTACTACAGTTATGAATTCAAGAATTTTGACATGATGACTTGATCAAAAAAAGTCATGTGTTTTGACAAGGTATTGAATATTCATGTATGAGTAAAGAGATATTATGAGCAATTTTTTAGGTCCAAGGATCAAAGAAGTCCAAGTTTAGAATGGTGCACGTGAAAAGGGGAGAAATTGATTCATATACTTAAAAATACCCTTTATCATTAATGTTAAAGGGGGATAAAGATCATAATGAATAATTTCAAATGAGTAAGAAGTCATTATGAGGGTGTTTTGACATAAATAACAAAGGGGGAGTTTGTTGATCATGGTCATTAATGTTTTATGTTATAATTGATCTCAAAGAGAGCATATGGTTCTAGTGCATGATTGAAAAAGAAGTTGTGTTTGATAGCTTGGAGAGACATGGCACATTTTTTGGTCTATAAGGACAAATAAGAACTTGTGAGGTATCTATAGATGTCTTAGTCAAGTTCTGGTGTGTCACTTGATCATTTGGAAAGAGAAAAAAACATCTTCTAACTTAAGAGAATCCAAACCATCACTGCACGTCATGAAAATATGAATGAACCACCAAGTTTGTGGATTTAATGTAGGTTTTCAAAAAGTCAATTGAGGTCAAAGGTTTTCATGGAGATGTTATATATTTAATATTTGGACTCTTGAAGTGTTTTCTAGTTTAAGTTATAAACCTTCAAAGTTGTTCTTATAGACTGTGATGGGCCATAATTTTAACTATGTTGAAGTCTGAGGTCAAATAGTCAAGTAGATCTAATGGTGAACATTCACCATCTAGATTATGATCAAATAGTGCAGATGAAGTCAAATTGTCAAAGGTTATTGAGATTAAATGTGCTAGTGACATATGTCTCTATCTCATTAATTTTATATAAAATCAATGGTACATGGGTGTTCATATAAATGGAGAATGATGGTGCGGGTTGAGTCAAATATTCAAATGTGTAGAAGACATATAGAGCTACCAAGTGGCACAACCATGGGAGTAATGATCTAAGATAAACAATGAGCATTACAAGGTAAAGAGCAAGATACTCTCGAGGAGATTGGTGGAGTGTGTTTTATATAGCTACCAAAAGAAACAAGATGTAGACACATGGCTGATGTTTTTGTAACACACAATGACCATTGGAATTTGAATATATAAATTTATGAAGGATAACCTATTTGAATTTTTTTAGCTATAACTTTTTATATATGAAAAATTTGATAATGGTGTAAAAGGAAATGTTGTAGATAACTTCAAGTCACATCTATCAAAATTATTATAAGATATGAGTGTTTGTACAGTCAAATCTATTGAGATCCAAACTTAACTATTTGTTCATTCATAGTGTTCTCATGTACAAAATATTGTTTAAGCATTTTGTGCTTTAGTAAAAGAGTGTTTTGGTAGGAGTAATCACCTGAAGATGTCATAGAGGCTATATGGAGTGGAACCATGTATTTAAAAGTGATATTGTGTTTTTATTTTTCTTGATGAAGTGATAAAGGGGTAATAGGTCTCCATGAGACCTATAAGGGCTACTAATGCCTAATTAAAAGGTGTAGCTTAATAAGTTTGACCCATGGATTCTATGTCCAACCTGTGACAATGAATTTGAGCTATGTCTTAGCATGATAAAAATATTAATGGTTAATGAAAGTCTTATGGTCAACTAAGAATCTAATATTCATGAAGATTATATAAATAGTGGAGAAAAAGGCAATGGTTTCTAGATTTTGATGAGGAAGAATTGAGAGAACAAAATATAGAGAAAAATGAAAGAGATCATAATAAGTGTGCTCAATGGATAGAATAAAGTAAAAATTAGATTTAGGATGAGCAAAGAATCCTAGAGTGATCCAAAAGGGTGTTTAGATGCATTTATTGCATGATCAAGTTTGAGTGTGTTTGATGATTTAAAAGAGAGAGTAAAGTTGAGCTAGTGTGGAAGTGAGTGAATGAGAGAACCTTTAGAATAAAAGGTATAGGTCAATGAGGCCTATCAAAGTGTGACAAAGATTAGATATGTTTATCTGATCAAGTTGATGAAGTTGAACAAATAGGTCATTAGACCTAATAATCCTAGAAGAGGCTGATTGAGTAAGCCCTAGAGGTTATTTGAGAGAGATACAAGGGTGAAGAAAAGTGAAAGCAAGAGAATTACATCATTAGGTGTAGAATACATCATATCAGAGGTGGATATTAGATCAAGGGAGCTAAGCGGGTGCTTGGTTACCTAGGGGGTTGGTTCCTCCTTATGGGATGGGTATCTCACTAAATGAAGGGATGGGTGTTACTTGATGAGTTGGTTTTGGTCTAAATTTGGATATTGTTATTATAGGATTATAGTCTATTTTGTAGTTTCTAGTGGATTTTATTCCCTTAGAGGGTTTCCCATGTAGATCTTATTTTATGTGTGTGATCTTGTTTATCTTTATTGTTCATTTTTATAAATGATGTGCATGCTTCATGAATGATAATGTTATTTGGTTAAGGGTTTGAAAGGATTGGATTTGAATTTTGGATTATCTACCATCACTGACTCACCCCTCTTAGTGATTTTACCTCTAACATTACTACACAAGAAAATTTTGCCACTAGTACCTCACATTCTAAAAGTTCCTCTCAAGCTCATCCCAACACCAATAGTGGTAAACAAGCCATTAATACCAACTCTAATGATTCAAATAATGCTAACAATGCCAATCAAACCCACCAAATCTTGTTACAAACACTTAATCAAATGAATATTTTTCAAGATCATAATACAAATCAAATGACGAGAATGCAAAATCACCTTCTCCGTCTTCAAACTCATCCTCAACCAACATCTTAGGGCATGCATAATTAAAATGTTTCCCCACCTCCTCTTCAAGATTCCCAAGGCAATCTCATCCCTCAAACTCCTTTGGTCAACAAAACCATTAATAATCTTCAAAATGAGCCTCTTACCACTCAAATTGTTGATATTGATATAAGAGGTATCACCCTTACCATTTCTTATAATGGATCAACTAATCTCACCCTTAATCTAAAAAGATTTGGAAATATTTATAAGGATTGGGTCAAATTAAATACCTTTTCTGCTACCAAGATACTATCCAAAACCCTCACATGTGATACTTTAGACTAGTAAAAAAAAACTTGAAACTTATTATATTATTAGTTTGGAAGATTTACTAAATGCTCTAGTTCAAGAGTTCTAAACTAATGATCTTCTCGAGAATACTTTTCCCTACTTTATAAATTGTAAACAACTTGAAAATGAAACTAACCAAGATTTTTTTAATATTTGGAAAATATTGTACAAGAAATGTGAATGTAACATGGCCAATGATAATATTTTACATATTTTTACCAATGCCTTTTTTCCCAAGTTAGAATATCAGGTCTACATTGTCTCTCCACATACCTTGGAAGAGGACATTGACCAAGAAAAATGTCAATATTTCCTTGTACATCAATTCAAGCCACCCTAAAATTCTATAGGTATTCATATATTACTTAAGAAAAAAAAGCATAATGCTACCAATGATGGTGTTAGATAATATTATGACACCATTCACACTATTCATGTTGTTCCTAACCAATCCTCAGAATCAACTCCCCCTTCTCAACAATTCACCAATCCTCATTTATCTTCACTTAATAACATTAATGTTCATAGACATTTATCATTATATAAATTACTTAAATGCCTACCTAGGCCTCTTCCACAATAACTTGATCCCACTCATCCAATGAAATCATAGTATGATCCTAACAAGTTTTATTAGTTTCATGCTAGTTGGGGTCATTATCTTGAGACCTATAGGTAGCTTTGTAATTTAACTATGTATTTTCTTCTTGGTCATAATTTTAATCATGATTTAATCATTCAAAAGCATTAATTCACCTATGACATTTATTTTAAGGATCATGAAACTAATAATAAATCTCAAGCCTTGAATCAGGCTAATGCTCATTTGGCTATCTACAAAGACCCTCTTCCTAATTACCAACCTAACCAAGATAACCAAGACAAGCCCACCCCTTCCACCAATAATTTATAAAGTCTTGTTGACCCAACTCCTGAAGATAATATGGTTAATATGACTAATATGTAAAAGGTGGTTGCTGTCATTGACCCTCAACCTATCTACACCCCTTCATTATCTCACACATTTTGTGTTATCTAGGATTCGTCTCCAACTCCCTTAAATGAGTTGGGACAAGATGACCCTATAAACTTTAATTAAAAATTTTTTACTCCCCCTTTGGATAGCACTTCTCATTATATTTCTACCATCCCTCCATCTTCTTTACCTAACACTAATGATAATCAAGCTTCTATCAACACTTATTCTAACGATTCATAGAACCAACCTAAACCAACTACTTCATATTCACAACATAATTTATAAACTTGTTCTAAACCTTATCCTCATAATCAACACAAATTACAATACACTTTATTTCCTCCTTCTGAGGACCTCCTTCAACACTATGCACCTATTTCTAACAACCTTATTATGGGTTATGATGAGTGGGATCCCATCATGGAACTCACTAATATCCCATCTCAAATTCCATTCCTTGAGCTTATGAAGACCTTTCCATGTCATAAAAACCATCTTATGCAACTCTTATTTAAAATTAACATCCCTCATCCTCCTCTAGTAGGATGAGAAGCAACCTTATCTAGATATAGAGATAGCATATTACAATAATATGAAGAGATGTCCATCCATGTTGACAAAATAATGGACACTTATCTTTCCTTAAAAATTTCCTATCACCTCTATGATTCTTGATGAGATTTTTATTCATGTAGATGATCCTCCACTATTTATTAGTGTCCAAATTAGTGATATCCAATTCAAGCATGCCTTGATTGATGAGGGTTATAGTACTTATGTTGCCTCTCTGAATTTTATCAATACCCTTAGATATTTTGAATGAAATCTCAAGTCCAAATGCAACACATGTCAAGGATATAATTGAAGGAAAATGCCTCCTTTAGGTTGTTTTTTTCTTCCCATTACCATCCCACCTATCACCATTCATGTGAAGGTGATGATATTTAAATTTCCTCTATCTTATAACATCTTTTTTGGTAGGCTGTGGACTCACTGTATGAGAGCTATTGCTTCTTCCACCTACCAATGCATTAAATTCCCTCATAATGGAGCCATTTATAGGATTCAAGATGATACTAACCCTTATAATTTCTAGAAATTTCAAGACTGTGGTGTCTTCAAGATTCCTACTCTTGAACCTTTACGCAGTGTTCTATTCCATGAGTCTCAATGATTCAACTTTCCCATCAATTCCACTCAAGGTTTTAACAGTCATCCTAAAATCATTGGGAATATTCCTCCTAACATCTTATATTTTAATGCTGATGAAGTTGATAAGATCAACCTAAATATTAAAACTATCGATCTCTCACCTCATCTCATCTTTCAGTTTCTTGCTTCTTTGTAGCCTCATTCTTGAAAACCTCCTTATGATGATATTCCCGTTGTCTTGACTAAGACTTGGCATTATATTCATCACACCTTATTGAATGACAATGTCATCCCTATGTGCATAATTGATCTTCACACACTCTACTATGATGATGGTTATTCCTTATATGATCCATTATTAGGTGGTCTTATTAAATCTCATGATGCTAAGATTATCCATTATCATTCTTATTTACTTTAGTATTTTCATGTATCTTATTGTATTCCATCATTTATAGTTCTTAATTTTAATATTTTTCCTTTTTATCATAGGGTAGAGATGATGTTGACACCTCTAGTTTCTAAGGAACCTCATAGGAGTATTCTCATAGATCATGTTATGACTGGGCCTTACCACCTTCCTAGGTACCCTAATCATTATAGCTTGCTTATCACTAAGATACGTGCAACCATTCTTTAGAATTCTATAGATACTATCCCTCCCTCAATAGAGCCTATTATATTTGAGCCCATTTTTTTTCTTTATATAGTTGAGCTCATTCTTGCTCTTGATTTAGCTAAGTCTCTCCCTGCTTCTAATCCCATTTCTCCTTCTATTGTGCCTAGTCCCATTCCTTCCCCATCATCACCTTCTCTTGGTGATGGTTTTATTTTTTTACCTTAGATGGATCTATTGACCACCAAATGGGTTGATGAGCCTTTCCAAGCTTCTTTAATTCCTATTAAACCTTCTTATATGGGTACTTATACTAAGCTTACTCAAAAACATATTTGTTGCTTCCACAACATAGATAACCATTTTTCCATGCATTATCTCAAGCTATGACAATATATTGATAATTTTCATCCTTATACCTCTCAATCTTAAAAAACATCCATGCCTCTCCCAAAGGTACTACCTGAGTATATACCTAAGTATGAAGAGGTTTATTATCTTTGGCACCAATGTGGCACCCATCACACTGATCATTTCTACATTCTTTAGTAACACCTTAAGGATCACATTATAACTATTCTCACCCATTCTTCCATTCCTCCCCTAGGTCATTCTTGCAAGAAGTCTCCCCCTTCTTCTCCTATGGTTCAATCCCATCTTGTGGTCCTTTTTTCACCTCCTATTTCTCCACCCATGAATCCTTGACCTGTGGACCTTCCCTCACCTATGGATCCTTTTCTACCTATGAGTCCCTCACCTGTGGATCCTTCCTCACTGGTTATTCTTGCAACTCACATAGAGTCTATTCCTATGAATTATTATGAGCATCCATTTCCTAATATCCCTCCTTAGTATGATCCATATATCACTACTACATTTTCTATTGAGGAGATTAGATGAGAAGTATTTTCCTAGTCTTTACTAAAGATATACGAGACATTAACATCCATTCACCTCTAACTTCATAAAGATCTATTAGATGTTATTGATAATGTGTGAGGGAGAATATCTTTGTATTTATGAACACATGCATGGTGTTATTTACATTTTTATTTGGATTGGATGTGTGCTCCAATATTATCTTTATCTATTTGTTATATCATTTGACATTGTGTCAAATTATTATTTATCTTACATGGTGAATTTACTTTTGCACTCGATATTGCTTATACTATCATTTTTGTTTGCATATATATATATATATATATATAATATACATATGTATATATATACATACATATACATACATATATATATGTATATATATGTGTGTGTATGTATATGTATATATATATATATGTATATATATATACATATATGTATAATATATATATATATATATATATACATACATATATATATATATATATGTATATATATATATATATATATATATATATATATATGTATATGTATATGTATACATACATATATATATATATATATGTATATATATACATATGTATACATATACATATATACATATATATATATATATATATATATATATATATGTATACATATACATATATATATATATATATATGTATACACACACACACACACACACACACACACACACACACACACACACACACACACACACACACACACACACACACACACACATGTCTTCTTTATCATTGATTTCTTTTCTTTTCTTGAGTTTATTTCTTACAAACTCCCTTATTTTCTCTTCATAATTGTTTGCTTTCTTATCTCTATTTTTCATGGCTAATTATAATTGTGACTTGGTTATTATGCCTAGTTCCCTTTAGTCATTCCTTCTTTACCATGTGATCAACTATAAAACAATTAATCTTATTATATTCTCCTTTCACTGGTCAACTTTGGTTCTCATTTATTCCCTTTTCACAAACTAAGCATATACATGGTTAAGACTTAAGATAACATACTTGTTTACTGTTAAGCTTAAGTGTCCTAGTATATCTTGTCTTTTATTACTTAGATTATTTTAGCTTGAGCCTAAAAATCATTCATGTTTATCACTCTATCTCTCATGATTGGTCATTCCAAGTTTGTATGGAAGAGGAATCTTAAAAACCTTAAAAACATTCAAAATCCAAAATAATTTAACAAAAGGTAATGATAACAAAAGGAAAAATCATTCCAAAACTATTAAAATTCAAATCACACTAAAATATGTGATTTAAATCACATCTCCTTCTAGTTGAAGCTAAAACTCCATAGTTTACCTCATGATAGAGCTGAGGTCCATTGGGGTGTGGTAGGATAGTATATTAGAAAAGGATAATAATAATAATAATAATAATAATAATAATAATAATAATAATAATAATAATAATAATTTTATTGATTCTCACGTAAGTACCCAATCTTCATAGTAGACCAATGGCTCTATAAGGGGTCTTGAGGAACATGGAACACATCATGAAAAGGTAGGTCTATTTTACTTTTATTATACCAATCTACCTTCATGAGTTGATATTATTATTATGATTATTTGCCTATAAAGCTTTGTTTCTATATTGAATAGGCTTCCTTTGTACATTGATGGTCACTAGTCAATTATTGTCTTTTCATGTCCTAGTATACCTCATATCTCCTAAGATCTTCTCATAATATGCCTAAGTTATGATTTTTACATTCCTTTTTTTCCTTCCATACATTCCTCTTATTTTCTCTTGAGAAATATTATTTATTTCATTGATCATTCCCCTTGGGTTTCCATTTTTGAGTTACATTATAAGACCATAGATAGGACTTGGCCTTCCTCACAGATTACCACAATTTCATATTCGTATTACCAACATCACTTATTACCAAATTTTCACATTTATTCCACATTGTTGGTGTTCCCTTTGTGAGTTTCAGTGTAAGACCATGGATAGGACTTGGCCTTCCTTAATTTTTTTTTCTAATAATCCAAGTCATAATCAAAATTACATGTGTCAAATATGAGATAAGATGTGATTGATTATGAAGTTACACATCATTGACATGCTTCTTAGCTTGATTTAGTATGTTTTATGCTTAATTCATTTCTCTTTCACTTTTATCTTCTTATTTTCAGATTGCATGTAAGAATCCAACCATTTCTTAAATTTTTCATACTTCTTTGCTTGAATTAGTGTGATAAATTTAATACCAAATTTTGCCAATTTTGTTTTTCTGTTATACTTCCTAACGTGATTTAGTATGATTGATTGATTTAATTGATTTTATTTTTATACCATTTTTCATTTAACATGCATTCCACTTTATTACATTGATTTCATACTTCCCAACGTGATTTAGTGTGATTTTACTTATTTTAATTTGATGCTAATTTTTTATTTAAAAACAAACTTTTTACCACCATTTTAGTTATTTATACTTAGTCATTTTCTTGTTATTACACATTTCCCAATGTGAAATAGTGTCCAGTACATTTTTTGATTTATTATATTTTACCAAGTCCTTTTTACCTATTTATTTTTAACCATGCATGTGTTCTACATAACGATAGAAAATAAACCGTAACTCATATATTTCCCATATCATACACAACAAACAACTTAATACATGTGATAGAAAAAAATATATCTAAGAATCCAAAACCATAACCATAATGCCAACATATACAATCAACAATCTAAATCCCAAAATGAGACACACACACACACACACACACACACACACACACACACACACACACACACACACACACACACACACACACACACACACACACACACACACACATCATGAGTTTTCATACAATAATACAACCATATACAAAGCTCCAACTCTATGGCTAGGCCCCATCCTACCCATATTTTGTCCTAACCACACTACCCATAGATGATTTGATTTGAATCCTCTAAACAAAACACTATAAGAGGTTGTTTGAGATCTTAGTCCTGATACCTACCCCTATAAATGAGCCACCTAAGCCTACACCTATGCCAATTGGGTTAGGGTCACTAGATGTGTCACTCTCTCCTACTCTTGTACCTGTGTCATATGGGATAGGGTCACTAAATGTGTCATTCTCTCTTAAGCCTATACCTATACCATCTATGTCACAGTAGCTAGATGAGCATCTCTTTCCTTAGCCAGGGCTTGCCATGCCCATGCCTCTCTTTTAATCACCTCTACTGGTGTATTTATCCCCTCTCTATGCACTTAAAACTACCTCATGACCCCTCAAACTAATATAAACTAGCTTGCTTGAATTGGGGTAGATGGTACCCTAAGATCCTCTAGTATAGTGGGGTCATACAATGTTAGTGCCTAATTTAGGATATCATGGAGTGATCCCCTCACTAATAAACCCTATATGGTCTCCTCATCCTCTACCACACCTATAAAAACTAAAAAAAATAGATATTAGATCATCAATATATCTCAAAATCTATCTATATTTAATCTTTCTCAAATAAACTTAAGTAAAAATTTAACCATCTTTTATTACTTGTTTATGTGTTGGCCACTATTGTCTCACCTTTTATGTACCCACTGAGCATGGTTTCCCCATCAATTCATCTTCCAAGAAACTCATCTATAGGTCATCACCTAAAAACAAATCCCAAATTCACCATTCATACCCATCTTAGGCTATGCTTGAGTGGTCTCTCTATAACCCAACTCTGACTTGGCCTATTTGATGGGTCATTCGAGATGTCTAAAGTCTCTACTCTTTCCTTCTCCTCTTGCCTCCATTAATGACATGTTTTTGGTGGTCACTTATCTTCCTACTTTAGAGCTAGTGGTGGTACCTTTGGTACTCCTACCTTTACATCCATCTCCTCCTACTTTGTTACCTATTGTGCCCGACCTATCCATAGTCTCTCACACTATCGCATGAGTGACAACCTAGTAAGTAGTGGTCCTAGTCCTCTTCTCCCCCATAACTCTCTCACATGTTAGGATAAAAACATGGTCACCACTATCGATGCCATTGGGTGAGGCAATCCTATCTACCATGGTACACATGCCACCAAATGTAGATCCATTAACCAATTATAGTGCCCTATCACCTTTATCCATGACAAATTTAGTACCACTATCTCTTAGATAAGCCATATCATAAAGATTTTCCCATATAGTTTCCATACAATATCAACTCATCTCACCATTTACAACACTATCATGTGGGGCATAACTCACATTCCACATTCCCTAGTCCTATCTCCGTCTTTGAACCTGAGGTAACCTATAATTGACCACATAGGGCAACCCAACCAAATGATACATGGGGAACCTCTCATATATCCATACCATTAATAATATAATTGGTTCTATTGACATATACCTTATGAACAACACCCCATATGTGTCATGTATGATCTGTACCCAGATGATAAATCCTAAGTCATATAACACCCTCTACTTTAATATTATCTAGCTCAAAGTTATCATAAATAATGGTACCTTTCCATCTGACTTATAACATAGAACCCATGATATCACATGTCTTATTATAGCCTTTTAGATATCTATAATATATAAAGTATATACATCCAACATGCTCACTCTCAATCTAGGGTGTATTTATCTCTGAGCTTGTCACCCATATAGCTAGGGTCCTCCTATCTCATCACTATATGGTACCTCATGACCATAGGTGTACCTAATATGGGTAATACCAAGATGGAATGCACATCCTCCAAGGTGATACCCACCTCTATGGTATCCCCATCCACCTCTTACCTGAAGGTGTTAGTCAATCATTCTCAGGCTCATAAGAACATGACTAATAAATCTAAAGTGGTATCCTACACATGTCTACTATGCATACTAGACCTAGTGAGATCAATCTAATAATCTATAGACAAGAGATATAATAATTTTAAGAGCTATGATGCATCTAATAATCACCAAAATCTAGGCCATCCCTATAACCATAAAACAACAAAAGATGTATTAGATCTTCCATGTCATGTATAGTCAAAATATATTATTTTTTTTAAATTTTAATAAAAATAGGCCTAATTACTTTAATTTATTCATTTTAAATAAATTGAATCTATGTTTATCCTAATCAGCCCTTTTATCCCTTAGTCAGTCATTCTAGGCCATTTTAGTACTCTTTTAGCCTTTTGAATGCATTTTAGTACTATTCTAGTCCCTTGATCAAACACTAATTTGACCAAAATTTCCCTATTTTGACGCTGTTAACTTCAAAAACTAAGTTAACCCCTCTATATTTCCTCTATTAGTGATGATTTATCATAGTGAATTTTTATACTACATCAACACATACCTACTAGGTCGGTAGTGTGGATTTTGCCAATTTTCAGCTTACTAGGTTGATTGGGTCGACCTAGTTATTTTTACCTATCGACCCCTTACATTTTGTGAAATATATGTCTTCTAGCAGTTATTTCCCTAACCCTTAAAACCCATTTACATAAATGGGTTTTCTTACCCTTAACATCTCTTTTAGGTTCATTTTTATGTCTATAAATGATTCAAATTACAAATTTCTAAAATACACATTAAATCATTAAAATATTCAAAAACTAGTTTGAGATTCTCAGTTGCCTACCTGTAGTGCACCCGTTCCTACCACTGGGGGTCCCTCTCAAATAACCTATCATCTTCTTGCCATCCTATCTCATTTTGTCTTTTATAGCTCTTTTTCTCCTTCATAAATCAAAAATACCAAATGACTTCCCTTTGACCTTATTTAAACTTACTTTGCAAAAATCTAAATCTTTAAAATCTTTTCCATCAGATTCCTTGTTTTTCCTCTATATTTTTTTATACTACCCCATTTTTTGAACCATAAAATGTTGTAGAATCATGATGACATAGAGAATATTTTCCACTATTGTATGCCTATCTTCCAAAGATTTCAATTTTTAGCTATTTTTTTCACTAACTTCTATAGGTTCACCTAATGTTCTTCACATTTGGATGCCTTCACTTCTCTTGTAGTCTCCTTCTTTATATAAAACACTAAGGTAAGTAAAGCTATATGTTTTTAAATTCTATCCTTTCTTTTATCTTATTTTCTACTTACTAAACTTTACTTAGCATCAATGTTATGTGTTATCATGTTATATTCTCAAAGAAACATCCCGTGTTACACTCACATGACACGTGATGAGATTTGAGTGGAGAATATGTATACATATACTATTTTCAAAATTTTTATCTATTAATAACACTTTATATCTTGTAGTAACCCATCGAGTCTTAATCTCTTCAAGTACATGCCTTAAGGGGTGTACTGAAAAAGGGTTGGGCAGCCCATTGGTGCTTCATAGGATTGTTGTCCCTTTTTTCCACTTATTACTTACACACTTGTCTCCTAAAAAACTTATCCTTAAGATTGTTATTCTCTATTGTAACCTCTTTAGTCATTTCCCACATTTTATCTTCCTTTTCCTCACCTTAAACCCCTTTTGTTAGTTAGTTTTACTAGGTTGATTGGGTTGACCCTGTATAGTTTTCAGTGATTTTTACTTAGGAACTAGTTTGGCCTTTGGCCGACCTAGCTCATGACCTAGTGAATAATTGTTCAAAATTGTGCTAGGTCGAGTGGGTTGACCCTATCAATCAATATTTTTGAAAGGGTTTATAGTCAAATCCACCTATATATACAAGTTTATTTCACCAATATTTATGAAGATAAGAAGAAGTAAGATATATTGCACATCTTCTTCTCCACCATTCTACTTGAGGAACAAGCTTAGAGTTTCATACTTTCTTTGGAGATACGGATCTTGTCTTGTGGATAAGTATTTTGGATGTACTGATAGGTTGTGTATCCTAGATCTAATTTATCTTTGTCATCCTTACATACCACAACAACCTCTTGCAAAGAACCTTAGCCAAGGGAGAGATTGAGGCTCAGTGGGTTCATCTTCAAAGGTAAGTATTCCTAACTTTGTTCCTCCTTTATAATAGTAGATAGATATGCATTTGTACTTATATTCTATGTATTAAGATTTTTTATACATTGACATGAGTATATGTCTTCTATGCATGTTTACTTTTATTTGTTTCTAACCCCCACTTTTTGCCACAAGCTTTGGTGAGCACTAGATTAGATTTACTTTACTTATTATTAGTTTAGTGAGATATCAAAACTTAGGAATCCCTTAGGGTTATTACATGGTTGTACTTATTTGGAGGCTTTTAAACCCTCCCTAACATAGTGTATTGTATTAAGAGATCCCCTAATTGGGTCTAGCAAATCCCCATAGTGGTCATATTCTTGCTTGATAAATGTGTCCCAAATTGAAAGTGTATGATATGATCTATTTTATATGAGTTATGATTGATTTTTACACATTATACATTTATGATTTCATACACATGGAATTTATTGTTTGGACCTGCATTGGTCTATCTATAGACTGTATAGAAGTGATTTTGGCATCATTTGTTGCTGCTAGGATGAGATGTTTTGACTATGTTGAGACTTGTTCTTTCCCTAGAAGTTTATTTCATTGGCTACATGGAAATTTATTTAATTTTTTTTTGCTTATATTTTTGGCTAGTGTATCCCCTAGTGAATGGGAGGCATGATTGTGGTACATCTTCTTATGTGTAATTTACTCTTTATTTATGATTTTTTAAGTTTTGTTCAGTGTGGGGTTTGATTCAACATTAGTGTCTGAAGACTGTTCTAGTTATGGATACATTAGGTGCTAAAAATATTATCTACCACTATCATAACTATGCAAAAGAGTATTTTTTTCTATAAAATCCATGTGGGTAGCACTGGAGCTAAATATTAAATCTTGATAAACATGTACATGTTTATCTCATTTAAATTGGAGTAATTTTTTAAAAATTTCCTTAAGAATGCTACTCTAAACATATTTGAAAAAAAAACCAAATAATTCAATTCAAAAAGAAATAAGGAGAGATAATCTTTTATCCATTCATGTATGTTAAAAAATGTAAATCTAGAAATCAATAAAAACCAAGCATATTGATGTAGAAGGTTTTCTTTTTAAGCTAGTGTTAATGACAAAGTGAATCCTTTTAATTAAATTTGTGTATATAGAAAAAGGGAGTGATAAGGACCCAATTGGGGTTAAACAAAAACTCAAAACCTCTAAAAACGCAAATCAAAACTCAAAACCATGCATTCTATCAAATCCATTATTGGCACTACCATGACTAGTAAAGATAGTTGGTTAGAATGGTCTCAAAAAGTGGAGACACACTCATATTCAATGATCTATGTTTCTATATTTGTGATGTGTCAAAACAACTAGCTAAACCAATAGGGAATACAAAGGACACTCAAACTTGGAAGCAAAAAAATTAGAAAGCTTTAGCCTTGATGAGGGCATTAGTGGATGGAGATGTGTTTCATCATATATATGGGTGGAATACACCATAGGAAGCATATCATAAATTTAAGGACCTATATGAATCCAATTTAGAGTTAGAATTCATTCATTTGTAGTTGAAACTATTCAAGCTAGAGTTGACAGATGGTGATGTTATGAGATTGGCTTTAGAGATACGTGCTATCAATTATGATGTCGAATTAACAGGTGTTAAAATTGACATATACATGACCACATTCATAAAATACCTTATTCCCAATTATTCAACCTATTTGGAGTCTCTACAAGCAAGTAATGAGTTGAAGACTCTCACATTTGACTAGTTGGTTGAAAAGGTGATAGAAAGAGAAAAGGTCTTTAGAAGGAAAACTGAAACCAAAATAGGTGAAAGTGTGTGATATGTCAAAACAAATTATTCCAAACCATCAAATAAGGCCATAGATTCTAAAAAATAAGGTAATAACAAGTAAAAGAACATGTATAAGGGAAAAGGTGGAAAAAATGAAAATCATGGTTGTCAAAATAAAAAATAGAATGATAAACAAAACCTCTATTATAAATTATGTGCTAAAAAAGGTAGTTATGAGACTCATGAATGTAGGACTCCATGGGATAAAATTGAAGCATACTATAAAAATAAAGAGGGAAATTCAAAGAAATAGTCAAAAGAGTAAAACTCAATGTAATTCACTAGTGAATGTGTATTTTCCAATATAATGATGAAGAAAATAATGTCTTGATTAGTTCTTCATGGTTCGATCCTTGGGTTCTTGATACTTGTGCCACTCAACATATGACTTTTAAAAAAGACTTAGTAAAATGAAGAAAGTTATGGCTTAGTATACCTCATAGATAGATCACGTCTATAACCATAGGGAAGAGGTACAATTAAAATCAAGTGTCCATGGATTCTAAACTACAAACTTGAGAATGTTCTCTACCTTAATTAAAAAAAAACTTGTTGTCCCTAGCACTCATAAGTCAACAAGGCCATTCTATTTTTTTGGATAATGGTGATGTTATAATTAGGAGAAAAAGTGATAATGTAGTTATCTTGACTAGTTATGAGGAAGGGAAACTACTCATATTGAAGGGTGAGCCATCAAATTTAAGGAATTATGCTCATCTTATGAAAGATGGAATGTCTCCAAACATGTTATGGCATTCTCGATTTAGGCACACTCACTATAATAACATGCATGTATTGTAAAATAATGGTTTTGTTAGCATGCCTACATTGCCCATAAAATTAGATGAGAAGTGTGAAGCTTGCATCTTGGCTAAACACTCAAGAGAACCATTTCCAAAGTCACAGTAGAAAGTAGACAAAAAATTGTATCTTGTTAATTCACACTTGTGTTCTCTTCCAATCCTCTCTGCTAGTGGTCATAAGTAATTCATGTTGTTCATTGATCACTACATCAAGATGACATGGATATACTTTCTAAAAAATAAATTAGAAGCATTCAATACTTTCAAAAAGTTTTGAACAATGATTGAAAATGAAGCACAAACCTACATCAAGACACTCAAGATAGATAATGGTGGTGAATTCACATCAAATAATTTTGAATCCTATCTTGAGAAAAATGGGATCAAACACCATCTCAAAGTTCCTTACACTCCATAAGAAAATAGAGTAGTTGAAAGAATGAATAGAACTATGATGAATATGGTTTGTGAAATATTATATTTTAAATGGGTAAATTTGCACTTTTGGGCCAAATCAGCTAAAACAATAGTATGAATTTGAAATAGATCACCATCAAAAGCTCTTGAATCAAAGACTCTATATGAGATGTGGTGTGGTCACCTTCCTTCAATAAGAAATATTTACATTTTTAGATCCACTTATTATGTATTGATTCCAGAGGAGAAGAGAAATAAATTAGACCATAGGAGTATAAAATGCATCCACCTGGGATATTCTGATTCCTCCAAGGCATTCAAGCTATATGATGAGAAATAGAAGAAGTTTATTGTCACAAGAGAAGTTATCTTTTGTGAGACTATAAGGGATAAAGAGCATATTGATCAGTAGTTGAGTTGACTAGATAAATAAACAAAGTTTGATATATACAAAAAGAGTGATTTGAATGTTCTTGATAATGAGTGGGGGACACAAAGTTGAGAATCTATTGATTTTATATTATCTCCCATACATGATCTTGAAACTCCTCTTGAAGGAGAGAGTGAAACTTCATTATATATTAAATAGGGCCCATCAAAATAGAGCAAATATAGTAAAAGAACTTTAGAGGATGAAATCAAAGCTCTTGCAGTATATAACAATATACCTAAGTGGGCCACTCAAACATTGAAATATGTGAGGCCTGATGAATTTGGTAAAACATGCACTCAAAGTGTATATGTAACCTCCTCTCAATTAGACAAGTCTATTGATGAAATTTTGGACATGATTGGAAAAATCACATTGGATGATTCTCAAAAGGAACTCAATGTTGCATTTGATTCAGAACCAACAAATTTCAAAAAAATTGAGAAGCTTGACTCTTGGAGAAAAGAAATGAAAGATGAGTATAATTCACTGGTGAAAAAGGAGACTTGTAATCTAGTTGATCCACCATATGGTTATAAACCAATTGGATGAAAGTGGGTCTATCTAAACAAATACAAGGTAGATGAATCAATTGAAAAATACAAAGCAAAGATTGTCATAAAAGGGTATGCTCAAAAGGAAGGAATTGACTACAATGAAACCTTTACACCTACAACAAAATGGACTACCATTCAGACCATATTGGCTCTAACAACTCATAATAGATGGAAATTTTACCAAATGGATGTTAAAACTACATTTCTAAATGGAAACCTCAAGAAAATTATATAAATGACATAACCTAATGATTTTTTAGTAAAGGGACAAGAGTACAAGGTGTGCAAACTAGAAAAATCATTATATGGTTTGAAACAAGCCCCTCGAGTATGGTATGAAAAACTAGCTGAGCACCTCATGAACATGAACTTCAATTTTTTTGAGTTTGAAGATGCAACTATTTTCATCAAAATATTTGATAAAATAGTCATATATGTGGTGGTGTATGTTGATGATATAATCATCATAGGGAAAAATTAATGGTACATTAAAAAATTCAAATCAGAGTTGATGAAAAACTTTGAAATGATTAATTTGAGTTATCTTCATTATTATTTGGGTATTGAAGTAATTAAAAAACCAAACTATTTATTCATCACTTAGCATAAGTATGTTGGTGATATTTTGAGAAAGTTTAGAATGGAAGATTGTAATCCTCTCAGCATGCCCATGGAACATAATCTCAAATTGACATCTAAAGATTCAATAGATTTGGTTGATGCCACTAAATATAAACAACTCATTGAAAGTCTGATTTATGTGACTACCATTGGACTAGATATATCATGTGCAGTTGGTGTCCTCTAAATATTCTTGAAATAACCCAAAATGAGTCATTAGGTAGTAGTAAAAAGGGTCCTTAGATATCTCAAAGGCACATAACATTTTGGGCTCAAATACTCTAGGGCAGGAGACTTCAAACTGTGTGGGCATATAGATTCTGACTATGATGGTGATCATGAAGATGTAAATTACACCTCATGTTTTGTAATGAATTTGGGAAGAATATTAGTCAATTGGAAATCCAAAAAATAATTAGTGCTAATAATTTATTTAGCAAAAGTAGAATATATGGCCACTTCAGAGGCAACTAGAGAGATCTTGTGGCTCAAAAGGGTTCTTTCAAATTTGTAGGAGAAATTGGTTTCGTCAATAGCTATCATGGTTGAAAACACTTATACAATACATATTACAAATAATACAATCTTTCATGATCAAATCAAGCACATCAATACCAAATTTTAGTTGATTTGGCATTATGTGAAAGATGGTAGTGTAAATTTGTAACATTGCCTAACAACTGAGCAACCAGGAGACATCCTAATAAAATAATTTAGATGAGAAAATTTTGAAAAGTTCAAAGAAATACTTGGTCTAACAAAGACCCCTATAAATTAAGGGGGGATGTAAAATTATTTTACATATTGGTTTTTTATCCTAGGTGTCTAGCTTAGGTTTTTTACATTTTCTCTTTTTTAATAAGCTTTCTATTCCCATAGGATAGGAAGAGTTATTTGGAATGTGAAATGGATAGTCTTTGATAGTCTATTTATTTTAATGTTTTCTCTTATTTTCATTTAAATCATGAAATAGAATTTCATTTGCATTCTGTATGAAATATGACCTATCATAGTATGCCCAAAGGGCATGAGATTTGGAGTTACAATCGTAGCCAACACCATTGATAATATTTTTAAGGATGTTAACAATGGTTTTATTGGATGACTTTTCTTGGTCATTACATTATGGATAATATATAGTAGAAAAATATTGAGTGATATTATACTCGACACACATCATTTTGACATCCTTATTTTTAAATGATCCACCATTATTAGATATAATGTCAGATGGGATACCATAGTGATAGATGAGATGGTTGAATATGAACTTGGAAATCTATTTTATAGTCATGTAAGTGAGGCATATAGATTCAACCCACTTAGTGAAATATTTGGTAGCAGTAAGGATGTGTTTATGGCCATTAGATGAGGTAGGGTTAATCTTCCTAATGAGATTAGTTCCCCATATAATAAATGACCATGGTGTAAGCATTAGTTTTAGTGTTTTAGCTAAGGCATGAATTATATTGGCTTGCCTTTGACATTTTTCACACCTTTTGACATAATCATATGCATTTATATCCATAGTTGGCTAATAATAACTAACACATAGGAGCTTTTTGGCTATGGGCTCTACATACTCTTTCATGAACTTACCATAACGCTAATGTTACTTCTACTAAATTTAAACAGTGAAGAAAAGTTCCATCAAATCTATGATGGTAAAGGGTTGGGACAAGTAAGGTATAGCATGAGGCTTGATGGGTGAAGGCTTTTTGTTGTTTGTGTGATAAATTTGGCGGTATGATATGGTCGTGAAGGTAGTTAAAGAGGTCTAAATACCATATAAACCTGGGACCAATAATATCATAGATCATTGCAATGGGTATACATTCATGAGTAGGTTTTATAAGATTTCTAATGAGGAATTGATATTCTATTACCTTGTTTTTGAGGTAAATTAAAGATCTGATGGTGGACTTGGAATCCACTATTCTATCACTAGCCCTTGGTATGTGTTCAAAATGTAGGTTGATAATTTGTTGTTTGAGAGTATTCACCATGGTCTTGTATGGCACTAGTTTATCATCTTTGGTCTAGAAGTGGTATGTAACCTGATTGATGATTAATTGAGAATCACCATAAATCACAATGTGCTAAATATTCCATTATACTACTTAATAAAGTCCTAAAATAAGTGCTTCATATTCATCCATGTTATTAGTACAAGTAAAGATCATACATAATGATTTAGGGATAAGATCCCCTTGTGGTGTAATAAATAATAGATTTGCCCTTGATCCATGCGATGTGAATGATCCATAAAAATATAGCTTCTAATGCTACTTCTTAAAAGGTGTTTCAATAATGGTCATAATGGAATCATATGGGATTGAAAAGTGAGAGGTTTGATATTTACAAGGGGAGTTTTAACAAGTTGATCTACAAGTACTTTTCCCTTTATAGCCTTTGATTTGATGTATTATATCTCAAACTCACTCAAAAGCATGATCCATTTAGCCATATGACATTGTAAAGCTATCCTGGATAGTAGATACTTAAGTGGATCTACTTTGAAAATAAATATGCTCTTGTTCTTAAGCTTGTAATGCCACAACTTATGAGATGTAAAGACCATAGATAAACAAGCTATTTTTATGGGCATATAGTTGTGTTCATACATGGCCAGTGTATGATTTATATAGTATATGACATGTTCTTTTCCATTGTCATCATGTTGAACTATAAGTGCCCCTAGTGATTTCTCAATTATAGACAGGTACAATAGGAATGGTTTTCTTGGAATTGGAGGTAACTCAATAGGTATATTGGCAAGATAGTCCTTTAAGTGCTAAAAATCTTGCTGGAATTCTTCATACCAATGAAATGTGAAACCCTTCTTAAGTGTGTAAATGGATGACATTTATTGGCCAATTGAGAAATGAAGCATCTGATAGATTGGATATTTCCTTATAAATTATAGAGATTCTTCAAATTAAAAGGTGGTGGCATCTCTGTAATGGATTATACTTTGGCAAGATCAAATTCAATACCTCTATGAGAGATGATGAAGCCTAACAATTTGCCTAAATTTATATAAAAAATTCACTTCTTAAGACTAAGTCTAACCTTGTATTAATGAAGCCTCTCAAATATTCATCATAGTAAAGCTAGATGATTAGCCTGGGTATTTAATTTACCTAATATGTCATTATCCAAATGACATAACCTGATAATAAAACATTCACCATGGAGTAGTGAACTCTATCTTATGTTGGTCTTTTGGTGCAATATGGATATGGTTGTATCCTAAAAATCCATCCATAAGTGAAACAATTTCATACCCCACTATGGAGTCAACTATCATGTCAATGTTTGATAGATGAAAGTCATCCTTGGGGAATGCCTTGTTTATATCTCTAAAATCAATACATATTCTAATTCCTTCTGGCTTCTTACTAATAGGCACAACATTCAAGATCCATTCTGAGTAGTCAATCAGTCAAATGTATCTTGATTCTAGGATTTTTTATAAATCTTTATTTAATAATACAACAATGCAAGGATGCATCTTACACAATTTATGATTTATAGGTTTGGCATCAGTATGTACACTAAGTTGGTGTACAACCAAGGTAGGGTCTAAACTTGGAATGTTTGAATAGGCCTAAGCAAAGATGTCAATAAGTTACATCAAAAGGGATGTAAAGATTTTACATTCCTCCTCAATGAGGGAAATGCATAATTTGATCCATTTTGGATCATATGGAGTCTCTATGTTGACTTCTATAGTATCTTCTACAAGGAGAGTCAAAACATCTTCCATAATAGTTAGCAATGATTTGAATTGGCTTATAACTACAAAGTCCTTAGTTTGGAATAGTTCTTCAATCTCACCTAAACAAAGATGAATCTAAATCTCCCAATGGGAGGGATGGACATGTTACAAATACTATAAAAAATTCTTGAATAATTCAATCAAAGGCATACTATTTTTTAAAATTGAATTTAGACCTAAAAGTGAGTTCATCATTGGTAGTCTCTTGAGCTTCATTCAGGGAAAGGTGAACACCCCCATATAATGGCACTTGAAATAGATTTTCATCAAAAGATTATAATTTATCTTTAATTTTAACCTAGTCCAAAATTTCCTCAAAGAGGTTTTACTTATTTATTTGTGGCTAAGGGTGCTCACTCATTTTTCAAAATAGGCTACGAGATCTAGTTTAATAGAGAATCCTTGCTTGTGGTCTCCCAATAAAACATTATCTCTTAGGCCTAGAAAATCACAAAATGCCTCATTATTCTCAAAATCATCTATGGGCACTATTGATTTTTTTTGGTCCTAGGATATAAGTTGAAGATTATATAAAGGATGTGGATTGTGTATATAGTGAGAAACACAACAAATCTATAAATCAATCCTAGCTCAAAGAAGATAAATCCTACTTACACTTCTAATTATGGATACATTATATATTTGGGGTCATGACTATGATGGATCTCATAGACCTATCCAAGGGATATCTTACCATAATAAATTCAATATGGAGGGTTCCAAATCCCTTAATCAAATAAAACTACATAATAACCCTAACTAGGTCCTATATTTTCATATTCACTAAACTACTAACAAGTAAAGTAAATCTAATATATTTATAACTAAAGCTTGTGGCACAAAGTGGGGGTTAGTAAACATAAAAGTAAAAATGCATAAGAGAATCCTAATTAAGCTATGTATTGGTAAATCCTAATGCATGGAGAGATCAATTTATTAAAAAACCATTACTTATGATACTTCTACTTACTGAAGATAGGAGCAAAGTTAGAGATACTTACCTTGAAAATGAACTCGTTAAGACTCAATCTCTCCCTTGGCTAAAGGTGCTTCATAAGAGGTTTTTATGGTTTTTAAGGATCAATAAGAAGGCTAAAGAATTCAAGACTTCTCCACAAGATAAGATTATTCTCCAAGTATAAACCCTATGCTAAGACTCCTCAAGTAGAATGGTTGAAGAGCAGATTATATAGAAGTGCAATTGAATAATTAACTCTTTCTATATCTCTAAGAATGGAAAAATGGATGTGTTTATGTAGGCAGATCTAACCTTAATCATTTTCAAAAGTTTAGTTTGATAAGGTGGACCTAGTCAACCTAGTATAATTATTGACAAAAATAAATTAGGTCATGTCCTCGCTGACCTAGAACCTAATAAGTTTTATCAATTATAATACAAGGTTGATGGGGCTAAAAGTATAACGTAAACTATTAAAAAAGGGTTTTAAGTTAGGGAAGGGATAATAAAGGTAGAAAATTACTAGAGGAGGGTTTAAAATAAGAGGCCAAGCTTAGGGATGTATTTAGGATATGGTTGGATAGATAGCAAGTGGTAATAAGCGATAACAATCCTATGAAACACCAATGGTCTACCCACCCCTTTCATAGTGCACCACTTAATGCATGCACTTAGAGAGATTGAGACTCGATGGGTTCTTGTAAGCTAGAAATCATCAATAATTGATAAAGTTTTAAAATATTATGTGTATACATATGCCACACTCTAAGTCCATCATGTGTCACTTAGGTGAAACATGTGATGGTGATTTGAGAAAGAACATAGTAACATATAATGCTGAAGCTAAAAAAAATAAGTTGTAGTATTTTAAATTAGAAAAAATAAAATTTAAATGATTGAAATGGAAATAACTAAAAAATAAATGTATGCATACCTTGACTTACCTTTATCACTGGAAGGTTATTTTTTGTGTTTATAGTTTTGATCATGAAGGGAAAAGAGACTGCTTTTGACAAACCCAAGGATACAAAACTAAAGAGAAAAACAAATAAATGAAATAAATCTAAGATAATTGATGTTATGTAGATGAGACATACTTGGAAATTTGGGGTAAAAAGTGATATGTTGGACCAAATGACCAAGTCAAATTTTAGAGTAAATTGGGTAACCAAAAATCCAAGGCTACTAAAGACTGAAAAATACAAACAAATAAACCTTAAGAAAGAAAGGAAAATTCACCAAGTCAAACCAAGCATACATGTCAAAAAGGATGGTAATAAAACATCAATGTGAAATTAGTAACAATCCTTACACAAAGATGGGCAAGAAAAAATGGTAAAACAACATAGATGAGTGAGAAGTAACAGACCAACCTCACTCAAAAATGGAAAAAGTACATGAAAGTAGAAATGGACTCAGGTGTCCAAAAAATGGGTAGTACAATAATAAAAAATGGTAAAATTAAATAATGTCTATAAATGTGGAGAAATTGTGAAAAGAAAAGAATTCTAGTGACTTAGACATGTTATTTTGTTCTAAGGGAAGATAAAATGGAAACAAAGTAGTGATAACATGTTTTTAAGATGTGAAGAAGAGGGAAGTATAGAAGAAGGGAAAATAGATTTAGAATCACATTTTGCTTATCAAGGGGATAAATAAAATGGGTGGAGCGAAGAATGAAGGAAAAACCAAGGTAGAAGAACTCTTTATTGAAGTCAAAACACTCATCTTAAGTTTGTCAAAATAAGAGGAATTTTGACCTAAAGGACTCTAAATAACTTCTATTAGCTACACAAGTATTAGGTCAACAAATTAAGTATGTATATCATCCCATGAACGCTATATGCATGAAAATTAAATGGACCTACCTTCCCATAATGTGTTCCCTATTCTTGAAGACCCCTTACAGAGCCATCAATTTACTTTGAAGATTGGGTACTTCATGAGAAAGTAGGTAGCACCATAAAGTTTTTTGTATTCTCCTATGCTAATGTAATATCCTACCACACTCCAATGGATCTCGACTCTCTCATGAGGTTGATTGTGAAGTTTGAGATTTGATTAGAGATAGGAAATGTGCTATGAATCACATATTTTGGTGTGATTTTGACTTTGGAAATTTTTTTTGTTGCCTTTTGTATATCATTGCCTTTTATTTCAAATGATTTGGATTTTAACCTTTTTGATGGATTTTTCTATTCCTCCTCCATATAGATTTGGAAAACTAAACATGGGTACTAAAGATGATTTTCTTTTTAATACTTGGGACCTAGTTGCTAAGATAGAGAATTTAGAGAGCAGTTTTCTAAGAGTCTCATAAATTTAGGTGAAATAAAAGTTCTATCTTGACTTAGACCTTTTTTTATCCAAAGTGGAGTGAAAGGAAAGGAAATCAAGAGGAATGGAGCATGAAATTATTTAAATGACTTCAAATTTCAAAAAATGTGACAAAGGGTGAAAAAAGGGATAAAATGATAGTAAAGTGTGATTCCTTATCATAATAATAAGGGAAATGTAGGAAGACATGATAACATAATTTATTTTTGCAAATTTTATCTACAAAAGAAGCAAAAGATAAATATGAGAAAAAGGATCATAAACTCATGACAATTTCAAACACATTCAAGAAAAGGAACACTATTTGAAAGATGGTGATTTTATGAGGATGGTTAGGTCCCATCCATGGTATTAGATTTCAACTCATAAAATAGAAACCCAAGGGGTACATAAAACATATGAAAAATAAATGGAATAAAGATGATATTTTATGAGGAAGTATAGGTCATATCCATGGTCTTACACTGTAACTCATAAAAGAGAAACCTGAGTGGTGTAAAACAATGTGTAAAAATTATGAAAATAAAGAGAATGAAATCATGATGAAGACTGGGTCCTATCCCTGGTTTTAAAATGAAACTCATGAGAAAAAAGAAACCAAAAGACCAAAAGGAAGGACTAAGGTTTGTGAAAGGAAATAATTGTTGTAGAGGGTGAGACTCGTGTAAGTATCCTAAAAAAAAGTGTTAGACAGATAGAATGAAAATAAGGGAAAGAGTTAGGCAAAATACATCTTGAGGAATTATGCATTGGTGGGTTTTTTGAAAATATGGCCTTCATTAGTTTAAAGGTGATAGGTACTTGGACCAAGAATATCTTTGACTAAATAAGGGCCCCACTAGTTTCAAGCATATTTACCTTTTTTTATCATGAGTGTAGTCTAATTTAAGGAAAAGATTAACAATATTAAAATTATGAATTTCAACTCTTTTATTATGTTTTTTGACAATACAGGCATTGTATTGGTGATTATGTTGTAAATCAAAAAGATAGTGTTCATCAAGGAGATCAAGCACATGAAGGTGAGATTCATGAAAATATTCACTGGGTATGATACCATGAAGATATATATAGAGAGGGAAGATAAAATTACAATGGGAGGACTAATTTAGAACCATAGACTAAAGAAAATAGCATTTCCCTAGTGATAGTGCACTTCTAGTGTGATAGGCCCAAAGAGCAAGATATAGATGAATATGCCAATCTATGCGAGTGTCACAAATTATCTTTTGGAGAGTTTTATTAATATTTTTTTTGTTGCCTCAGCTTGGCCATTACATTTAGATGATAGGGCATGGAAAATTTATGATTTATTTTAAATTTAGCACATAGCTATTTGACATCTTTTTTTTAAGTTACCACCATTATTTAAAATGATAGTATGGGGGACACCAAAGTGTTAAATGATTTGGTTAAGGATGAATTTGGAGATGGTGGTACTGGTGATAGTGATGAGGGACATAGCCTTAACCCATTTGGTAAAATATTCTATGGTTATGATTATAAATACATGCCCATCTTGAGATCAAGGTAATTTGCCTATGAGATCTAATCCCCACATGGAGAATGACCAGCGAGATTTTAAGGTTTAAAACTCAACTGAAGGTGCATGAATTAGATCATCATGAATTTGGAAAGGAGTAAAATTTTTATCAAATTCTATGGCATGCTTTTCAAGAGTGGGCCAAAATTATCCCATATGTAAGCATTTGTGTGCTGTAGTATGTCTGCTATAGTGGACACTGCAAATTCCCCCATGTGATTGTTTGAGAAGAGGAAGAACCTCTTCTTTCATGACACAACATACCAAGGTACCTTCAACATTGTGATAATATAGGATGTTATATCTAAAGACATATTTAAATAATGTGAGTATTTTCATAGGAATCTAGGTTTGGAAGATAAGTTTGGTGTTCAAAAAATTGAATAATATATTTATATCACAGGCTTTATCTAATGATGATGGACTCAATGTGGCATATGAGTGAATCTTGTGGTTGAAGAGAAGATGGGGATTTTATTATTTGGATAAGTAAGAACTTGGTAGTGATGAAAGAGATATTTTGAAGAAGTGAGTGAATCGATAATAGAATTTAGATCTCGAGGGATAGGCTCAATTGTAAAAGAAGAAAAATATTTGTCTAGGGTAGTTATAATTTTATGATCACCATTAACTTGGCATAAAATGAGTTAGGAATCTCCTAAAACATATAGATACATGATATCAAGATCAAGGGATATTTTCATGCCTAGGATTAAGGCTTCGTATGCTACCATGTTGTTAGTGACATTGAATGTGAGGAAAAATGCCAAAGGGATAATTTTGATAAGAGGAATAGTAAGGATACAACCTACCCATCTCATTGAAGGCATTTAGTACCATAAAAAAAGGGTCCAAGTATCTTTGTGTAAATTAATGTTAATTTTAGGAAGTTATTGAATAATTTATTTTGATTTAGTAGTATCAGGGAAGGTAGATGGCTCTTCTATATTACTTGATTCAAGATCAGTAGTGAAGTTATGGAAGTAATATTTAATAGATATGGCTTGGTTTAGACCTTTAATATAGAGAATATTGTCATTAGAAAGACTATATTGAAGGTGGTTAGTAGCTGGGATGGAGGCTATGGTAAGTTGATTAGTAATGATTTGACCTTTGATAACTTTTTGGGTAATAATTCATAAATCAAAATTACATGAGAAAACCATCCACTTGCCAATTCTATCTCCCAAAAGTAAGTTTTTGGAGAAAAAGTGATAAAGGGATTAGAATGAATGATAACATAAGTGGTTTGATAAAGCATATAATGTCAGAGTTTTTTAGTAACAAAATAAATGACAAGGAAATCATGTTCAAATTTTGTATAATGTTTTTCATAATTGATGAGGCCTTGGCTGGTATTTTAGATAACATATTCCCTTCTAGTATCATCTTGTTGGGCAAGCATTACCCTGAATGATATGGGTGTGAAGGAGGTATACAAGATTAATGGTTTATTTTTTGAAGGTAGACAAAGAGTAGGTGGGTGAAGTGATGATTCTTTCGTATTATCAAACTATTTTTGATAGGGAGCCATGCATTATAGGGCATTACCTTTCTTAAGAAGAGAATTGACATAATATGTATAATAGGCCATTTTGTGAATGAATCATCTAATTGCAAAAATTTTACCAAGGTAAGTGTGACTATCTAGAATGAATTGAAGGATGGTCATGTTGTTGATAACATTGATCTTAGCAAGGTTGACATCAATGCCCTGAAGAGAGACTAATAATCCTAATAGTTTGATAGATGTGACACCAAAAACACATTTATAGGGGTTTATTAAAACTTTATATTTAAGAAAATGATTAAATATGATATCAAGATAAAAAAACATGAGTATTGAGGCTTTTATATTTGACAATGAGGTCATCCACATAGGTCTCTACAATCTTGTGAATAAGATCATGAAAGATGTGTCATTCCCTATTGATAGGTAGCTCCAACATTTTTGAGGCTGAAGGGAATTTTAACATAGAAGTATGTGCCCCACTCTATGGTGAAATTTTTATTATGTTTGTCTTTGAGGGAAATGTGAATTTGGTTAAAAACCAAGAAACCATCCATAAGAGACAACATTTCATAACAATAGTGGAATCGATGATGGCATCGATGGAAGGTAGAGGGAAATTATCTTTGGGATAAGTAAGATTAAAATTATGAAAGTCAATGTAGATGTGAATGACCATGGAAAATTTATTTCAAATATGGACCATGTCAGAGACCCATTCTAAATAGTCTATGGGTTTGATAAACTTAGCATCAAGAAGTTTGATAATTTCTTTATGGCATAAAGTTGAAACTTTTGGTGAATTTTTTTTTTGCTTTTGTCGCAGAAATTTGACATTAGGGTAAGTGATAATATTATGAAACATAATTCTAAGGTCAACACTATACATGTCCTCATAGGACCGGGAAAAATTCTCATGATATTTATCAAATAATAAGATAAAGTTATCATGTTCAGTTGGTGTGAGTTCATTAGAGACTGTAATTGGTCAAGGGCATGATGGCATAACATAGTCAGTTTGAGTAGTTTCTTTGATAAGCATATCATTACCATCTTGGAAATGATATGGTTTATTAGGTAAAGAGGAAATGGGATTTAATTTAGGGTTGATGATAACA
Organism: Torreya grandis; assembly: GCA_037957365.1. Taxonomy (NCBI): domain Eukaryota; kingdom Viridiplantae; phylum Streptophyta; class Pinopsida; order Cupressales; family Taxaceae; genus Torreya; species Torreya grandis. Next base: position 2,563,439 of record JARHVA010000303.1, on the reverse strand, counting down.
ATGAAGTTATTGAAATAAGAGTCTTTCTTCTTGAAATTCTTAAGTTTATGATGCTACCAAGGGGGTTGTGTTTCTCAGGAATAAATCAATTCAAGAATGGTTTCATCACTAGGAAAAGTGGAAAGAGGACCATAATAATCGATATCTACTTCGATATCAATAGTTTGATTACCATGGAGATCATATTAAAAATGTAGCTGACATACATTTATGGCCTTGACATCTAATGTAATCTCAGGAGTAGGGGAAGATGGTTGATCAAATGTGATTGGTGTGTCATTAATTTCATTTATGGGGGAAGAATTAGATGTAATCACAAAATTTTTAGGTGGTGTATAATATGTAGGAATTACTAGAGGTTCAAAATGTAGGATTTGTTCTACCACCCAAAGTATCAATAAATGGAAAATTAATAGAATGTACATGACCTTCAAGAGATAATTAAAAATAATTATAAATGATATGAAAATCATGTATTTGGGATAATTTTTTTTATAATTTTGAACATCCAAGTTTTGGGATTGAGCTTGGGCCATGATGTAGTTATCATCATAGGTTGGAGAAATGGTACATGCTTGATATTATTGAGTAGAGTCAAAAATGGAGATACCTAGATGACTAAATTTTTATAGAGACATGATTAAAAGATCTTGGAATAATTTGGCCACTCTATAATAATTACATGTGAAGTCATCTTCTGGGTAAGAAGCATATTGAGCATTACATGGAGGAGGGAAATTAGTGATCTCATCAATGAGAGGAATAGTGAGATCATGTGGTAATAAAGAAGGAGGAAGCCACTCCAAGATGTAAGGAGGTAGCTTAATGGTGTTGAAATTATATTTCAAGTTATTATGTTTATCATCATCTAAATTAGAAAGGGTGACATATAAGTCTAGATTGATGTTGAGTAATTTAGGAAAGGTAACATTGTTGATTGTTGGAATGGTAGGAATGTGATATTGAAATTTAGGATTGGGAAGTTGAATACTCCTAGGGTTGGGATCAACCTCATTCTTATACCTTATACCGTTATGTAGTAACTTGATGCATTGGCTACAAGAAGAGATAATATTCCTCATTCTATGAGTCCAAGGTTAGCCTAGGAGTATGTTATAAGATAGGGTCAAATCAAAGATCATAAGTCTAGTTCAAATAGTCTTAGGCCTAATCGTAAGAGGAAGACAAATACAAACAAGTGGATTTTGATTAGTTTTATCAAATCCACAACAAGTTAAGTGGGTTTGATTAATATTATCCTTATTATAGCCAAGTTATTGGATGGTCCAAAAAGATGTCACATTCATACTAAACCCTTCTTCAACTAAAAATTTAATAATAAGGGTAGTATTAATGGCTATTTTAATGATTAGGGTTGGATCATCAACATGAAAAAAGATATCATAATTAATCATGACTTATTCAAGAAATTTAATGTATGGTTTGGAAGAAGGATAAATGGATTCAATGGTATGCAAGTTGGTAGGTTGAGTCTCAAGAGAGGGTGGTTATTCATGTATAGATGATGGATCTCCAATTTCTTTCAATTATTGCATCAGGAACTTACGATGATAAGGGGAAGTACAAACTAACTCCATAAGGGGGATTTTACAAGGCATGGATTTGAGTTCTAGAAAATTCTAATGGGATATAGAAGAAGAACCAATATGAGGTTTTGAAGGTAAGGTCTATTTTAAAGGAATGGAAATGGTTGGAGGGTTGGAAGAAGGAGATGGTTCCTTATTAGCTTCTAAATGTAGATGAGTGGTGGTAGTATCTTTGAAAATTTGTTCTTCCAAATATGGTTTTTTAGGTTTTGTGATAGGATATTTTAAAGCCAATTTTCATTGATAATTAACCTTAGTTCTATTAACATATTGAGAGTTATAATACTGGTCATTGTCATCATCAATGGCACAAACATCCATGGTAGTTTTTTTAGTGGTATATGTGGGAAAATATTTTTGGTTATTAGAAAAAGTTTTGGGAGTTTGTCATTTTTTAGAAGCGATTTTGTACTCTTAATGACAAGGTTGGATCATCGATTCATGATTAAAGGAATCACTAAGAATGTAAGAGACAAACATTTTGGTAATCCCTCTACAGGTTTCATGGGAATGACCAATGTTGGTATCAAACCAATAAAATTGATTAGGGTCATACCATTTATGAGGACTATTGGGATAAGTAAATGGTTTAGAGGGAGCTAAGAATTATTTCATTTTATACATAGTTAATGGTATGTGAGAAGATGGAGGATTTTTGGCCTTGGTAATTCCTAGTTTGGTTTGAGGAGTATTGTGGATGATGGCATTGTATAAGTTTGAAAATATCCCTTAAGGAATTTGGTATTAGGTTCAAATTACTTCATTAAGAAATATTGACATTTGGCTTGGTCAAGAGATTCATTAAGCTCCTGAGGGGAAAAGGTTAGAACCTTATCTAGAAGAGGATTTAAAGAAGTTATAAATGGTTTAAATAGATTATCATTAGTCATGTTATGGTTGGATTTGTGGACCAATATTTCCATCATTTAATAAAATTATGAGCTGATTTAGTGGGAGATTGCTTAACATTGATGAAATGGCAAAGATAATTTTCAAGAAGATCATTATGTTAAAATGATTAACTAGAGGATTGACTAAATCCTCTAGTTACCAATTGGAATATTTGAGAAGTTTGTTATACCATTATAATACATTGATAATGAAGGTTTTAACTAGAAGTTTAGTGGTGGAAAAAGTATTTGTTTGGAAGTTTACCAAATGATTTAAGAGAGGATGCAGGGTCTTTGGTCCCATCATATTTGATAGTTGGATAGATGTTACCAATATAAATGGAAATGATGAAAGAAAATAAAGGATCATTTGGGATGTTTTGAAGCATCTTATTATTCATGATAGGTTGGGGAATAACATTTCCTAAGGAATTTATAAGAGGTGGAGGAATAAAGTTTTGATTAGTTTGAGGAATGAGAATAAGAGGTTGATTATCCATATTAATTAAATGACATTGTAATTTCATCAATTGGGAGGTGTTATATGTCTACATTATGTTCATTTTTTGCATGACTTATGCATAAAGTTAAGTCATATCAATTGACAGGTTGGTGTTTTTAGGAGGACTCCCCAAATTGATATTAGGGGGAGGGTTATTGGGAGGTGGATTACCAGTCAGATTATTAGATAGACTTGTGTTAATTTATCCCAGATTATATTGAGATGTGTGAAGATGGGAATTGTCTTGATAGGTAAAAAAGGATCAGATCCACCTACTTCATATCGAGGCATAATTTGAACCATGATATATTCTATAAATGAAAGAGGGGAAGAAGTGCTCCAAGAGTGAGGGTTTTCTTGGGAGGTAAAGAAAGGGAGAAAATAATACCATATATAGTGTCTAAATGGATTCAAGTTGTCTATGAATATTTTGATAGGGGATTTCATGATGCTTGGTGAAAAGAATAGGATTGTAAGAAAGAATAAAAAAAAATCATGGATAGAGAACTAAGTCATCTAGACAAAAGAAAAAAATGTTAGTAATTAGGTACAAGGTTGATTGGGTTGACAAAGTATGACTAAAAATGGGATGAGAAGAGTAAAAAGTTAATTGTTTTAATTTTGTACTACTAGATAAAAGGTAAAATAGGTAGATAAGAGACATAATCATGCTGGTTGAATGTGTACTATTGGTAGGAAGAAAGATACAGTCTATAAGATACTATATCAACTAGAATGATAATGTTATAAAACATGGAAAAAGTTTTATAATATAATTGTAGAAATAATGAAAGCAAACACAAATAATTGGATCAATATGAGTGATCCAATTAGGTCACACAACACAAAATCTTTCACCAATGCTAGTTAATGCAATTTTTTGCAATACATCATGTAATGATCATAGAAAAAGTAATCAGCTAAAAAGTAAATGTTAAATAAGTGGTCATCTTGAGTGTTATTAGATTATTATAAATTATTTATTTAATTGTGATAAGAGAGTTGGCTAAAAATAGGGAACTAGAAAGTAATCTATAGATGGTCTTAGGACATTTGGGTTGAAAGGGATCTATATTGGTAATGGTATTGGCTTGATATTGGGGCCTACCCCCTCAATTCACAATCCCATAGTGATAAGGGTGTCATAGGATTTTAAAATATATACCAATAACTTTGTATTTATACTTGGCCAAAAAACCAAGTCATCTTTCCCCTTGGTGATGAAATCTAAGTAGGTAGGCCTTGGGAAGATAAATGTTCAAATCCATTTTGAATATTATGTGATTTTGTAGTGTGTAAAAAGAGTTAAATAGTGTAACTAAAATGTTAATTTTAAAAACCATCTATTTATACTATGCGAGTTACTCTAAGCATGAAAATAACTAAAAAAGATGTGTGAATTAATTACTAGCAAATAGTTGTTAATTCCTTGATGAAGAATAGTATAGAGTTAATTCATATGACACTATATGAAATTAGTATAGAACATAATTTACTGGGTCATTACTATTCTATAGAATCAAAGTCTTTAAGAACATAGTCAAATGAGTCAACTATGTCTCTTAGAAAGGATACAAAACTAGGTCGACTAGGTCAACTTAGTTGGTTGTAGGGTTACAGTTTTGAAGGCTGTTAAATTGTGTAAAATTGAATTGAAGAAAATACTAAAATGATAGAGAAAGTAAAGAGAAGAAAATTGGTGGGATTGAATAAATTTAAGGTTACAAATTTTATGTTTAAGTTCCTTAATTATATATTTCAAATTCTAAAAACCAAGTTGAATGATTTGACCCAGTTCTACAAAACCCTATGTGTTGAAGAAGAATAAGATGACAAAGTCAACATGTTCAACCAAATTTGTTTACCTATATGTTGGAAAAGAGAATAAGATGATTTTTTTTATTTATTCAAATCTATATGCTTATTTAGGACAAAAAGGAGTACTATGTTGACCTATTCGATCTAGTAACTTGTATTTGATTAAGACCTAAATAGATAGAACATAGTCATTTTGATGTGAATATGTCTTAAACTTGTGCACAAAAAGTTATAACTATAATGACTAGTTTGGTACAGTACATCAAGTATGGAAAAATATATTATGATGACAAAAATTATGGCATGAAAAAAAACCTACAAGGATTAGATTCACATCTATTTCACTAGAATGTATTCAATGAGAAATGCAATAGATATATAAATCCTTCCTAGATCGGAGAAGATAAATCCTAATTACACTAACAATTGTGGATAAATTAGGTATTCAAGGTCATGACCAATATAGATCTATTAGACCTAGCCAAGGGATCTCTTACCATAATAAATTCACTGAGGGTTCCAGAGCCTCTAGTCAAGCAAAACTACATAATAACCCTAACTAGGTCCTATTTTTTCATATTAACTAAACTAATAACAAGTAAAGTAAATATAATCTAGTTCTCACCAAATCTTATGGCATAAAGTGGGGGTTAGTAACCATAAACATAAACATACATAAGAGAATCCTAATTAAGTTATGTATAGGTAAAAACCTAATTCAAGGAGAGAATTATATATTCAAAAGCCATTACTTATGCTACTTTTATCTACTAAAGAGAGGAATAAAGTTATAGATACTTACCTTGAAGATGAACCCATCAAGATTCAATGTCTCCCTTGGCCAAACATGTTTCATAAAAGGTTATTGTGGTTTATAAGGATCACTAAGAAAGGCCAAAACATCCAATACTTCTCCACAATATAGGATTCTTTTCCAAGTATAAACCCTAAGCTAAGACTCCTTAAGTAGAATGACAAATGATTATACTGAAAAGAAGCACAAATGAATAATTAACTCTTGTTATCTTTCTAAGAATGGAAAAATGGATGTGCTTATATAGGTATATCTAACCCTAATCCTTTTTGAAAGTTTATGCCAACAAGGTCGACCTAATCAACCTATTATTGTTATTGACAAAAACAAATTAGGTCATGGACTAGGTTGGCTAGGAGCTGACCTTGACCCTAATAAGTTTTATCAATTAGAATACAAAAATTGATAGGGCTGATAGTATAATGCAAACCATCAAAAAGGGTTTTAGGTTAGGTAATGGATAATGAAGGTAGAAAATGACTAGAGGAGGGTGTAAAATAGGAGGCCAAGATTCAGGGAATCTATTTAAGAGCTGGTTAGATTGATAGTAAGTGGTAATAAGTGATAACAATCTTATAAAGCACCAATGGTCTACCCACCCCTTTCCCAATGTACCCCTTAAGGTATGCACTCTGTGAGATTGAGACTCAATGGGTTATTTCAAGATAAAAAGCATCTATAATTGATAAAGTTTGAAAATATTATGTGTATATAGATTGTGTTAGTTAATTAGGGTATTGGTATAAATGGCATGTGGGTCAAAAATATTGATATTGTCAAGGTCTTCATAAATTTTATGATCAGACTCTACTTCACTTCTAGCATCATCATCAATATATGTTGGTGTTGGAAAATGAATGAGATACATGGGGTCATCCCTAGATTATTAAAATCTAAGACCATAGGTTCTATTGTACCATGTTATAGAAATTGGCTCTACTGTACCCTATTGCTTTGGACTAAGGTCTCCTCCTTCATAGGCTTGATTCTCTATGGAATGGGATATTTGTAATTTTTTAATAAATTGACCAATTTGTTATTATAAAACCAATATTCATCATTGGTAATTAGATCATCTTCTTGTCTAGTGATTGGTGTGAAAATGATAAGAGGTGGAATATGAAGTTTACCCTTTCCCTTTTATTTCCATTCCATGAAAAGTGGCTTAGCTTTAGGTATTCCATTAAATTTGGGGTTATTTGGAAGCTTAGAAATTTTGAATGTGTCATGGGTCAAATACTCTCTTGGGCCATTGGCTCATATAGTAAAATGATTAGATAATTTAGGAGGTGGCATATATGAAGATGAATCAAGGTGATCTGGGTCAATAAAATTGGCTTCTATAAATTTAACAAGTATTTCTTTACCTTTGTCCTTTTTTAGAACTATGTCTAGGCCAAATCGGTAGTTATAAATTTCATACTCAACCTTCAAATGTTTATGATGCTCATAAAGTTATAAATCTCCATTGATAGTGACCTCCATACCTAAGTGAGAGAACTTGAGACACTAGTACAATGTTGAAGGTATTTCACAAATTTCATGTATCTAAGGTCTACCCAAAATAAAAATATAATATGGTTATAGGTCTAACATGTGGAAAAGTATATCATGGGTCAAGGGCCCAATGATAATTGGTAAGCTTATGGTTCCTTGTGATTCTTGTTCTTCATTATCATAGGCCTTAATGGTAATTATTTTTAGCTATAGATCGACTATTGTATATCTAAGATGCTTGATGAGCTTAAAAATACATAATATTTAGGCCTGATCCATTGTCTATGAGGACACATTTCACTTTCTATTGTGTTATTACAACTTCAATGTACAATGGGTTGTTATAGAGAGGGCCAAGGGATGACATATCATTTTGGTCAAAGGTTAACTATTGGCTTGGGGCTAGATGTCCAACCAAATCTTGGAATTTGTTTGGGGTTATGTCATTTGTCACTTCAGATTATTGTAGGAACTTTATTAGGATGTTTTTCTAGATAGTACATGTACACAAAAAATACAAAATGGAAATTTGGTGTAGGAATCTTGTAAAGTTATTCCATAATGTTGAATGTATTTTCCTTCATAGTAGTATAAGACTTGTTCCTAGCCAAGATGATGGTTTGGATGGTTTTGTTGGAATGGGATTATGGGCCAGAAATGATAATATTTGACCACCAAGTTATGATTTCATAATAGGGATTAGATATAGGACTATTGTTTCTAGAAAATGATGGTGGAGAGGGGCTAGATAGGACAAGTCTCAATTGACAATGCACTTGGTTATGGTCATAGGGCATTGGTGAGTTATCAATATAAGGTGAAAAATTAGTATTCTTTGGTTACTATTGTGCCTATTTGTGGTCCTAGGTAATCTAAGGATTAATAGCATAGATGGGTTGATTAGAATTGGTTAAAAATGGTCTTATTCTATTATTACTGGGTCTTGGATTAATGGTGATGCTGGAAACATGACCTTACATAATATGACCTATAACTTTGGAGTAATCATATACAACTACATGGTAAGTCTACTGGTTATTGGGATCATTTTGGCGTTGGTTCCTTCCATTCAGTTGATGTTGTTATTGTAGGTATTATTATTGTTGTCATGGCTATTTATATTGTTGCTATTATTTGGGCCTTTGTTGGTGCTATTGTTGGTTATTATTGTTATGTTGTGGAAAAGGGTTTTGATAGATACTCAGGTTTTGATTGCATATAGATGCTCTATTATCCAATGTAATCTCCCCATTTTCCAACATATTTTCAATGAGGTGTTTGATTTTCACACCACAACGTAGATTATGTCTATGAACCCAATGGTATTCATAGAACTCATTCTCTTTATACCAGTCTGGATACAAAATACCCTCAAGATAATGATTTAAAATAAGCCAAATAATCATGTTATCTATTCATAATAGTTGTGTTTGTTGAGCTAGTCTAGGCTATTTTAAAGGTTGTGTTCGCTAAATAGGTTGTTGATGAGGATTAGGTTGCATTTGTGGCATTAGTTGAGAAGAGGATGTTTACACCATTTGGAAATGACATTATTTGGTTACTCCATTTCTAACAAAATTCTTACTATAATTGAAATGTTTGGATTTTTGATAGTTACTTACTTGGGTTAGTACTGATGCTTGCATTGGGACTTGGTTGTTTGTTAGATTTGGCATATTCCTTGGTTTTGGTTCTATCTTGGCATATTCCTTGGGTTTGGTTCTTATTTTAGTTAAATAAGGTTAAATTAATAATCCCTTTGTTAATAAGGGCATTTTAAATTAATAATCCTTTATTGATGATCTCCTTGAAGGTATGTGCACATTGAAATGCCAGATGATAGGATATCTTATTGTGTAATTTTTTAGTAAGCAAAATAACCAATTATTTGTCTAGTAAGCTATAGGTGAAGTGACTACCAAGTTCTATTCATGTATATAAATATATTTCAAAGCTTTTACCAAATTTTTGCTTGGCTTGAGTCAAATCTACTAATGAAATTTCATGTTTGAGATTGTAGGAGAAATGTTACATAAGTTTATCTAAGAGGTCATCAAAATTATATACAAAATGCTTTGGAAATTTTAGGAACCACTCTAAAACCTATCTTTCTAGACTTTAAGGAAATAAAAGGAGAAAATAAATGTCATTGTAAGCCACTTGATGTCAAGTAATAAATAATTTTATTAAATAGGCTTTAGGGTCTCCTTTTCCCTTGTATTTATCAAATTTTGATGGTTTGTACCATAGAGGAAATAGTACTTGTAGATACTTCATGTTGAATGGGTATGAACACATGTAATCTAACTTGAAATTTTTGGTCTATTTCCCTATTTGAATGGTGATAATTACATCCTTCATTTATTATAGTTCTTGTTTCAAGAAACTATATGGAACATTGGTCTGAGGTGGAAGTTGGTCGACCAAAGATAGATTACCTTAACCAGGGTATAATGAAGGAATGGTTTGTTGTAGAATGTTGGTTTGAGTAAACTGATTAGGAATACGAATAAATGGATTAAGATGTAGTTGTTGGAATTGCATGCATTTTGATGCAATATTTTGGTTTGGATTTAGTATATGGGCTTGGATTTAAGGGAATTTTAGATGTGATGGAAGAATATGGCTCAGGGTAAAGTATTGTGCTTGATGAGGTTGAGTAGGGACTTGCTATCGACTAGTTAAATTTAGCTAAATAAGGGGAACTTGTTGTGGGCCAAAGCCCTATCATTGGATTTATGGCACATTTTGAATGAAAGGAAATAATTTCCTAATTGGTACTTATGGGATAGCAGTAAATTTTATTTTCATGAACACCTATTATGAAGTAGACATTTGTTGTGTGTTCAACATTTGTCTTTCACCAATAGACATACATTATTGAATAGATAATGTTTGTGATTGTAAAATTATGTTGACCTATGACTATAGAGGTACATTTATCACTACCTATCTAAATGGATTTTTTATTACCCCCTGTTGAGGTGGAGGAATGTTCTATCTCTTCTATGATGGTATATTAGATTATGCCTATTATTGTGTAATGTTAGTCATCACTTGTTGAGGTGGAGTAGCATTCATCATGCTTTGTTGAGGCAAATCACTAGTTAGTACTTTATTACTTAATCCCTATAGTTGTGTACTTGAAGAATTAACTAGTTGAGGATTAGAGATAGCTTGTTATGATTTGGACATTAGAGTTCCTTCCCCCTGCTATTACAAACCACTCATGATATTAATTAAAGGAATTTTTTGAAGACTAATTATTTTAGTTAGGCCACTTTAACCTAGATTGGAAGACATTGGCATGTTATCTACCATGTTTGGCACATTTGCCTATGTTGAAGTATTAGTTATTTAATAGATAGGACATTAAACATGTCATTGCCTTAAGTGATTTATGGAAAAGGGTCTATGCCTAAATTATCTTAACCTATCAATTCAATTAATAATTTTGTTGAAGGAGCTAACTTTATGAGTGGATCATTTGACATGCCCGTGTAATTAAAATTTCACATTTGTTTCAAAAAGGTTTGATATAATTTTTTTGTTATTATAAATTGGTCCTCCATGAGGCCTTTTCCTTTGGAAAGCATATTTGGGTCCTGATACGACATTAGAATGAGCACTTGAGGATCGATATTATAGGTTTGTTAAATGGTTTGGGTATAAGATATGTTTAAAGGTACTTTAACTAGACTTGGTAAATTTCATAGGGGAAATCTGCTAGAAACTTAGCCCTTAACTCCATGGATCTAACTAAAAATTCATCCTTTTTTTCAAGAAAGTGATGATCAAATAAATAAGGATCATATGTCAATGGCATAGTAACATAATACGACTATCATTGAGCTTATTTTACAACCAATGGTACACTAACACTATAATGTGTAGTTTGTTCTTGGTCCTACTCTGAGTATGGAGGCATGTTAACCAAATAATGGGCCAAGGGATATTGGATTTTCTCCCTAGATTAAGTATTGTAAGGAGGATAAAGATCCATCTCAAAAACTACATCATAACCATAGGGGTCTTAAACAAAGTCCTCTTGTGTAACCACATTATCATAATTTAGATTATACATGGCTGTAATATGAGTGTAAAGATACATATCCAAATCAATGATACATATTTTGCAAAGAAGGCTTAGATTTATACAAATTCTTAAAAATAAGGTATAAAGGACAAATGGTCCAAACTTGGTCTAACTTGGTCCAAGAAATGGAGTTGTATCTCTAAGAAGGTTAGTGATAAAACTTGTTACAAAACAATCTAATGTCAAATGTCTAACATCAAATGTCTTATACAAATGGTCAAGTGGATGAGTAAAAACTAGAATGCCAAACTTAGGTACAAAGTGTTTCAAAAAAGTCTAAGCTACGTATAAAGAAACAAAGCTTGATATGTCTTTTATAAAATAAAGCAGCACAAAGGATAGTCTCAAAACAAGAATTGATAAGTATTTTAGGAACAAGTCACACAATCTAGACTTTAAATAAAACAAGGTATAAGAGGCAAGAGTTTTAATCTAACAAATTTGAAAGATTATGACACAAACCAAGCATTTAGATTTTAACACACACTTGATCATTTGGAAAAATACATAGAACATTAGGCATATGAATATAGACCACTTCCCTAATTTTAGGCATAAAAATAGTCTTTAAATTGAGCAAAGAACTAACCTAAGTTACACAACCCAAAAGTGAAAGGTAAATATCTAGGCCAAAATTATGTGAGGCATAGGAAAATACCAATAAATATTTGGATCTAAACTTGTCAAGGGTAGCTTTGAACTTAATTTAAAATACTAGGATTTTTAAGAAATAGACAATAAGATTGACAAGATTGAACAAAATGATGATACTAGGCATAGATCCAAAAGGCACACATAGTTTTCAAAATTATAATTTGGACACAAGGAAACAAGTATTTGAAACAATTTAATAGCTTAATGATGCTATCATTATCTAAAGGTATGATAAAATGTTTTTTTTGAAACTTACAAGGTATAAAATTGGAATGAAATGGACAACTTAACAATGTCTCTTTCAAGCAAGTGACATACATAAACAAAAGTTTGACAAATGACTAAGGCAAAGGTGTGATGTCAAATGAAAAGCATAATTCCTCTTCAAACAAAGGAGTGATGTGTAAAAAAGACTAATTTTGGACATGGTATGATAAACAAATAGTTTTGACATAAGACCATGTAAGTAAGAAAGAATAAAATGACAAAAACACCTAAGTGTAATGTCCTAAATCCTAAAACTGATAAGTTTACATCATACTATAAAATTTCAAGTATATAATTGCTCTTGAGAGGATTTTAAGTTGTTAATACCAAAATTAAAAGTTCATGAAAATTATGGGTTTTAACTCTTCTCTCAAGATTTTGTACGATGACATGGAACTTTAGGCTACTTGCCCTGCATCAATAGTATGCATGCAATAAGTGGGGTTATCTAAATTATTAATTTTTGTTCAATTTTAAATGATCTCATATGTGTGGTAAACACTAGGGCACAATCACATCATTTAGATCCATATTAACTAGCTTATTGTGAAACTATCTTGTCATTTTCACAGCTACTACATCTATTAATTACTCAGTGTAGTGCAATTTTTGAGTTGTCCCTACATTTTGAGGTTGAGTAATACTAATGGATATTTTTAACCACTCAAAATAAGCATCCTAGTGGGTCACCCTCAATTTATATACACCACCATGGAGTGTGGTTTAAATGATGCTGGGAGATGAATTCCCAGGTTAATGATTCCCTAGAGAACTCATGGGGAGGTGATGAACTCCCACCCACAAGACAAAATACATGAAATAAAGACAAGTGGAAGGGCTTTAGGATCATTTTTGGGTCACCTAAATCATACATATTTTATGGAGGATTTTAGTGAATTTCCTTCCATGTTTTTGGACTAAAGTAACAAATGCAAGGAGTGAGATTTTTTGATCACCCAAGTTACCTAAAGGGGATGGGGGAAAGCTTACACGTGACACTCGTTTTGCTTAAATAAACACTTTCAACAAACAAGCATAAAAATGAAAAATATTATGAGTATTTAATTAATGTGAGAGTTCATTTTTATAACACTAAAATTAAGTATGTGATGAAGTTTGAGCCCCTTGGCATTGTTGTTAATTTCAAAAACTTAAAAAATAACTAAGAGATGGAAAAAACTAAGTACATTTTAAGCACCAAATATAATGTGTGTAAGATTTAACCATGCTTAAAGTTTGATATTTACACCTCAAGACCTATAAATTTTTAGAGGTTTTGTCTAATTAGAATCCCAAAATCAAGTGATAAAATAACATTTTAAATTTAAATCTCAAGTTTTTTATTTCTTGTCTCATAGGCCAATCATCACTAATCCATAGAGATTGATGTTGATTATAAAATTGACATCGATTAAGTAGATCATCAATATTTCTTTTAAAACACATAAAAAACTCTATTTTGATAGAAAAATGATTAATAAATGAGCTTAAAATCCAAACATCTCATAGATATTGTAAGAAATGGGTTATAAAAACAACATACAAATCATCAAACATAAAATGAAGGCAAGAAAAATTGAGTAAAACCATTTTTATCAATTTTACCTGCCTTGTTCTATTTTTTACACAGAGATCATGGTTGATTCTTATAATTGACATCGATCTAGAAAATTGGCATCGATCCTTATAACCTGCAACTTTCTTAAAATAAAAAGAGATAAGAAACAAAGCTAAAACTTGAAACTTGAAGATTTATATGCATATGTTAGAAAAACTAAAATTAGCATATCAATCTCCTTGGCCATATGGAATGCTTGATCCCATTGGGCATTCCATCATGTGAACAAAGAATACATATATGGGAGGTTAGTCTTATGTTAGTCAAATGAAACAAATCAAAATAACATATAGAATCCTAACACCTTTATAATAGACATGAGGAAGGGTATAAGTACCAAAATTATATATGAAAACATAACTAAAACATAAAATAAACCATTCTTTAAGCTTTATTGGAGATCCAAATGGCTTTCTCAGTTTGTACATCAATGGAGCTTTGTTGGCTTCACCTTTCCTTGGCTCCTTGGCTTGAGTATTTGGCTTATGATTTTGTCATGGTAACATTACTTGCAAATCTTATCTCTCTCTAAATTAGCATTATAAATTTGGTTTATGAGAGCTCAGATATCAATAGGTATGGCCTTAAATTTATAGCCTCAAAAGTTAACTCTCACCCAAGGTGAGTTAAGTTTGAGTTTAAACATGGAATGAGTTCAAACTAACCCTAGGTGAATTGAGGCTAACTCTAGTTGAGTTAAAAGTTTTCATATAATTATGATTTTTAATTACCAAGAATGGCTCTCAAATTAGATATTTTGGGATATTTTGGATGAGCTTGATAACTCATAAAGGCAATGATAAAAAGGCTTGATATTTTGATTTTTAAAATTTCTATTTTTAGATATTCATTAATTTCAAATGGATAATTAAACTAATCATTTAATATTGTTTAATTAGATGATTAATTTTTATTAGCATTTTAGCTCTTTTAAGATGTGTTCAACTTCCCCACTTAATGGTTCCATAGGCCAAACTACCAGTTATTAGGTCACAAGGTGATTAGGGTAAATCCATGAGAGGTTATTATTACATATAGGCTAGTATGAAAAATAGGGATGACTTAACATGATTCTAAGCATTTATGAATGATGCAAGGCCAAAGTTGAAATGTTTAGTGATTCCTAGGATTGATTTACAATGGTTGATAAAATTAGTTTGAAGTCTAGTCATAAGCTAGTTGTGGCTTGAATTGGGTGTCTACAGGTTCTATATTGATCCCACTTCATGACCTTATGAATTAATTAGAAAGATAATTATGTGGTTTAAGTAAATGATCTATCATGCCTATTATTTAAAGTCTCAACTATTAAGATAATGAGTTTCATGGGTGTAATAACTGTGCATGAATAAAAAATGATGATGTTAGGCATTATTGCATCATATCTAATCCTATCTCTAAATATATATTATATAAAACCTTAACTAATCCTAGTTGAATCCATTAAATGACATTAACCCTTTCCTTAATCTTGGCATGTTTTAATGGATTATAATAACTCCTAAGTTGGTTGAAACACTTTTGGATAGTTATCTTTAATGCATGAGGACAAAGTAGATAAACATATAAAATGCCTTATATCATAATTATATACTTATCCATTAATTACCTTTGCTTTGATCCCTATTTAGGGAGGTGGGTTATCTAAGAAGTAACCATAGGACTGTACTTGAGCCACCATGCACCATTATGAACTGAAAAAGAGAACATCCATTTATAAAGGCATGAGATGGAGATTAGAATGGATAGTCAATCCAAGGTAAGAATAGACACATGTCATGTTCTGATTGGGTTGTAAGGTCGAGAGAATGCCTATTTGAGGAGGAAAAATATATTAAAAAGGGTTCAAGACATTTGGAATTTTTAGTCACCTTGAAAACTATTGTCACTTAGTTTTTCACCCTTGGAAAGGTAGTTAAAATTTACTCCAATTAAGTGAAATAATGGGATTACCACTAAACCTTTGGGTTGTATATAATTGGGATAAACTTCTAGATTAAAGGGCTATCTCCCTAGATTTATTTTGATTGTCATTGTACTAACTAGATAATGTGTGAAAAGAGATAAGAAACTATCTAATTACAAGAAAAATGAATCAAAGAGGTGATACATTAGAAGGTTTGATCCAATAATCTCCTATGATTACACTTAAAATATGTGTTACTATAATCTGGTCTATGCTTCAAGAGAGAGATCTTCTAACATAAGTATTTCAACCTAGAGACCATGTAAGTATAATAGATAAGGTGGGAGTATCAAAGCATTGGTAAGACACTACTAAAACTATATAATAATTAGCTACAATATGACACTTCAATATAATCCAAGTGACTTTTAAGAAGATAAGGTACTCATACCTAGGTGAACACAAGTAGGACAAGATGTAAGGATAATCAATTTTGTCATTAGAATCTATCAACAACTCATTTCACACACTAAAATATGAACCTAGAAATCTGGAACCAATTTAAATTTTTATTTCTTAAGGAAAAGATGAGTAACAAAAAATAGTAGGGATTCACCTACCTTTCTTGTGGATTAATTATAATTCCGAATCTAGGCATACTTATAGCATCAAATGAGAGAGAGAAATACCATGCCAAGAATGAAATTTTGGGGGGTTAAAAGAATGGAGAAAGATTATTAGATTCAAAATAGCTATAAGTAAGCATCTAAAATATTGAGCAAGTGTTTCTCAATTTATAAGTCCTTTAAAAACTACCTTTAAGATAGAAGGAGTAAGTCCTTGAGGAGTTCATAAGCCTTCTTAAAAGATAGTCTGATCTCTTTCAAGAAAAAATATTCATCTACCTTGAAAATTTATGGATATCCATGTAAAATTTTGGAGTGACACCTCAACAAGGTGTATTCATCATTATCTACCCTTGAAACGTGATTTCTTAAAATGGGGAGTTAACTTAACTCATGATGTGTAGTCTGTGATCCTAGGTACTGAAGAGATCATCCAATTCTTATTATAGAGCTTGTAACTTACCTCCATAAACATAAAATATCCTATCACCACATATTAAGGGATATAAAGTCTCCAATTGACACCTTAAAATGTTTACCATGACTCTCAAAGATTCACTTCAATGTTGGTTGTCTTGCACTAGTTGGCAGTTGGCCTAATTGCACATAGTAGTTCATTTAAATGACCATGGATACTGAATGGAAAAATAAAAAAAGGATTAAGAGAATATTATAAAACCCAATAATTACTTCACCATATGAAAAAGGCCTTATAGGCATCAAAACCTATTATTTCTTATCAAACTAGGTGGCTAGGTCTCTCATTCCTAGTACAACTCAAACTGCCTTCTTTGTGCAGACCTGTAGGAATAATTTTGTGAGTAGATGAAAAGATTTTTTTCCTTGAGGAGTTATTAAACATCTCATGTCACCTCATAAAATTAATTTAAATCATTCATCCATGTTTTTACCCTTAAAAATAATCAAAACTATCAAAAAAGAGGGAATTTAGTGTGTCTGTATAGGTGACATCAACATCAAATTTCATGTTGAGGAGCATGAGATATATGTTGATATGTTTTAAATGTTTATAGAGACAAAAAATACATTTAGGTTCATTAGGAGAAAAATCTCTCACATCACATTCATCTAAGGGTTTTAACAGGGTTTAAGACCTATTTGGGGTCTTAACAATTGTTCATAAAGCACCAACGATAAATTGGACTAATTTCACTTATAAAATATTCTTAAATGAAATCCCCACATATTATAAGTGGATAAACTTCCCATGAAAAGTGTGGGATATGGTGTGAACATATGAAGTTTCTCCTCAGGTAGCATACCTAGTGTTCTTGAGCTTGAGAGAGGTCTAATTTGGGTTTTAGGCCTCATAACTCAATTGTACTATTGGGAAAGATTTATAAATATCAAAAAAATCTTCCCCATGGTTCTATATGATTATCACTCCACTGTGTGTATTTGGTACATTGGTTAGGA
This sequence comes from Torreya grandis, assembly GCA_037957365.1. Classification (NCBI taxonomy): domain Eukaryota; kingdom Viridiplantae; phylum Streptophyta; class Pinopsida; order Cupressales; family Taxaceae; genus Torreya; species Torreya grandis. The sequence goes on along the minus strand of JARHVA010000303.1, from coordinate 2,545,707 downwards.
AACTTGAGTGTTATAGGCCTATCACCTCCTTGCTATCCCTAAAGGGAATTTGGATTGAAAAATAGGATTTTGTTTAACCTAGAGTGGGTTGAGACATTTTATATGTTTATGTGTTTCCTCAAAGGTAATCCATGGGTTTTGACATGCATATTTTGTGTTTTAGGTTCAAACAGACCCCTTGGTCTCAAGATTGTTGTTTGTCATTAGATCAAGCAAGGTCTAAGACAAAATAATGAGTATGCATATTACTTGTATGAATTTTAGGTGAACATATATGTATTTTTACACTAATAACCATCTTATTTACCAATTTTTAAAGTTTAATTATTCCTAAAGATTCCTCAAAACATGAATCTCTCTTGTGACTGAACAAACTAAGCCAATGGTCTTCAACTAGATGACTGTATCTTGTGATGGGGTCCTTAAACACATATGCAAGTATAATATTATCACCTTGATAAATATATATGATCAATATGGATTTTAGAGACTCCTACCAACTCTGTATTCAAACCTTAGAACTTCAATCTCTCTACAAGTTTGAGATCCTTTTGGAAACCTGTAAATTGGGCTTACAATTTTGAGTGCTTTGCTTAGTCAAAAAATGGCACTTAATCCATGAAATAAATACCCATTTATTAATTAATGGTATTATATTAACCTAATTCTCTTTTTTTACTTGAATATCTATAATGTTTAATAGTGAGTTTAGCCCATCTTCTACATGTATCATTCATAGGTGTCTCAAAAGGGCTAGCTGTAGGTGCACTCTCACCATGACCACTAAGCCATTAGGAATCCTACCATAATGGGAACTTATTAAAAAATTATATGGGTTATTTGGGAGGTGTATTCATGTTAAAATACCATAAGGAGTTTGATAGTACTCACTAGTCGCATGGACAACTACCATCTAATGAGACAAACCTGTAACATGAAGAAACATAGAGGCCTTTTACATTTTCAAACACTAGATGAGTTGGAATGATGGAACTAAAGGACATATAAAACCCTATTAAATCTCATACAACATTTAATCTGTAACAAAAAGTTCACATTTTCCATAAGATTTCCTAGAAATCAAGGTGATGGGGTTTAGAGACTTTTTCAAGCATTTAACTTTCTTAGCATTTGTTTATAAAGAATAGGAGACTAACCTAATTACAAAATCCATGAATATAAATCCCACTGGTGTCCCAATATATGGTGAATATCTTAGGATCCATCTCTCTATATCTTATACAAAATAAACATTCACACATGACCATTACAAAGCTGCCAAGGGACCCGATGAAGTGGAAATTAAGTATTTTTCCATTTTTGAAACTATGGAGCCTCTTTAAACGTTGAAAGGGTATGAATAAAGTTGATAGTCACTTTTAATATGTTCAATCTTGAATATGACTGTACAATTGATCATAAATACCCTTTTTAACTCAATTTTTCCTTCTTTGAGCATTAAACCTACAAGATCTAACTAAACTATGACTTGATTTGAAATTAAAAACATTAGAAAACCTATTTTCATGTTTTAAAATTATCACTTATACATACAATAGTTTATATTCTTCTTGGAAATGACTTTATAACCCTTAAGAAGTAGTTTCTAGTGTATAGAAAGTTAGTGAAACTAGATGACCTCATGGAGTTGACATTTCATTTGACCAAGACCCTAAAAGACCTTATATGGACTCTAGTTTACCAAATATGAAAAATTATACAATAAATAAACTTTGAAAAGATTCCCATTGGCCAAAATGGAAACTTAACATCTTCAAAAACCTTAATTTATGCTAATAAACCTTAATTTCTCTGAGGTGACTAGAAATGTGTTCAAACTCATGATTTAGTAATGCAAGGGCATAGATAAGATATGAAAAACTATAGACACTTATATGATAAGGGGAAAATGAAACAAAATTGGACTCAAAGAGGTGAAAATGTTTTCATATTTTGATAATATTTTTGGTGACTTTTTGGGGCAACTTGCTTGCTAGGCTGTGAGACTAGTAGCCTTTCCTCAATCATTGGGTGATGGAGTCCTATTAGAGAAGATTTGAAACAAACTAGATCAAGATAAAATAAAAATTAAACACACCACACCACACAAAGATGAAAACCACATTATACTCAAGGAATTTAGGGGACACCACACAATAAAGACTTAAAACAACACACCAAATAAGAAGGGAATAAGTAAATGTACATAAGCACTTATTAAACACACACCAAACACTTACTTATGTACATGACTAACCTTCATATCATCATTAGTAGGGATTCAAATAGACCCCATTTGTAGGGATAGTTAACTCCTCCCATCCATTATTTCCAATTGGAAGGAATTATTTTGTTTGTACTTGATGATGATGTATGGCCCACTTACACAAAGTGTCAAACTTGGTGTGTCAATCATGATTTGATATATCCTCATCCCACTTTAGTAATATATCACCCTCTTGGAAATATATTTAAGTTAATTTATTATCAAAAGAATTATTCATTAATACCTGATGATGCTCCATGGCTTTGTGAGCATTATCTCTAGTCTCCTATAACTCCATCAATTTTTTCAACCTCACTTCCACTGGAGTGTTTTCAAGAAATTATAACTTATGTGCTAGGTATAAGGTAGGTATATATTGGGTTATGGATAGTATATCTTCCCTTACATAAATTGAAACAAAAGGAGAGTTACTAGTTAAACTTTTAGCTGTGATCCTATTAACCCATAGGGTTGTATTCAGCTTAATATGCGAAGCTCTTTGGTTGCTCTCTAAAGTCTTATTGATGATCTTGATTAGGTTATTATTAGTATAATTGGCCAACCCATTACCTTGAAGGTGATATTTGGATGATGTTCTCAAATATATACCATTACTACTTGCCCAATCAGTTATCTTAGCACCCATGAAATCTAGTGCATTATCTAAAATGATGGTAGAGGGAGTTCCAAACCTTGTATAAATACCTTCATTAAACTTCAAAATGGAAATATCATTTTCCTCTTTAAATTCCACTACCTCAACCCATCTTTTAAATTAATTATTTGCTATAAATATCTACTTGTGATTAGTACTTGATGGAGGATTAATCATGCTAATGAATTCAAGACCCCATTGCATGAAAGGTTGATCCACTTGAATGGGGCTCAATGGGAGAGCTATAAGTATATATTTTCCTACAAAGAGAACACATTGAGGAAACCTTATAATCCAAGCATATAAATATTTAAATAGGATATGCCAATAGTATTCTTCCCTCATGATCTTTTTAGTTTTATTCCTTGGAGAGAAATGACCCCCTATTGATCCATTATGAAAATTTTCAATCAATAAGCCACATTGATCATTATCAATTCACCTCAATGATACAACATTTATATATATTTTTAAAATCAAACTATCTACAAGATAATAAGGAATAGTTCACAATATAAAATACCTTCTATTGGACCTGCTCAATCCATTAGGACACTCACCATTTTGGAGGAATATGATGATCTTTTGTCCAAATTTGTAGGGGTGTGAGATCAACTAGTTAAGTGTAGTCTTGGTTGACCAACACTTATTTTGGTTCATGGATATCTAAATCCAAGTTCTCACATAAACCCTTACCTTTTGATAACTTGGTCACCTTGATGTCAACATCATACTCCATGACCTTTGTAATCCACCCTGCCCTCTTTTCAAAAAGTTATTTACTCAAGAGATACTCCTTGGTGCTAGGATGAGAGATAATGAGGCAAATTTTGTTTTTTGAAATGATGTGTCTAAAGTTATTCAGACCTATTATAATAAAAAGGACTCTCTTATCCATAAATGTGTATTTGGCTTCAAAATCCTCCACACTTTGACTAAAATATGCAATAAGTTGTTCAACACCCTCATCATTATTTTGTATAAGAATAGATGAAATAGTTTCAAAATTAAAAAATGTATATAACTTGAAGTCCTTAGAAAAAATAGGATTTAAAAGAGTGGGAGCTTTGGAAATCACTTGTTTAATAGATTCAAAACTATTTTTACCTTTCTTAGTCCAGGTGAAAACCTGATTTTTCTTGAATATGAATGTGATAGGATTCACCAAAGATGAAAAAACATGTATAAAACTTATCACAAAGTTTATATTAATTAATAATCTTTGGATTAATTCCTTGTGAAATGGAAATTTAGGCCTAGAATAGTTTAAATCCTTTTAGGGTCAATGGCTAGACAATTTTTGGAAATAATGTGTCCTAGAAGCTTACCTTCATAGATAATAAAGATGGACTTTTTTGGCTTAAGGGACACCCCATACTATCTACATATTTTAAACACATACCTAAGATGATTCATGTGGTCATTTAAATCCTTTGAGAAGACATTTATATCATCAAGGTACACTAACAAAATATCACTGATTAGGCCTTTGAAATCCATGTCCATTTCCCTCTAAAAAGTTACACCAACATTTGATAAACCAAAGGGAATTTTCTTATATTCAAATGTTCCTCATTTTATATTAAAATATATCTTGAATTGATCATCTTCATTCACCAAAATTTTATTGTAGCTAGAATACCCATCTAGGATTGAGAAGCATTACGAACCTAAAACAACTTGCAAGATCTGCTTCATATGTGGTAAGGGTTAGTGATATTTGAGTGACACTCTATTGAGGTCCCTAAAGTCCACATAAAGTCTAATTTCCCAACACTTATTCCTAAAAGGCACAATATTAGCTACCTAAGTTGAGTGATTGATAGGGAAGATTATCTTAGACTCAATTAGTTTAGGGAGTTACATTCTCATGAGTTGCTCAAATTTGGGGTTAATGGGCCTTTACTTTTGCCTAACTAGTTTGGTTCCAAGATCTAATTCAATAATATGGTGGGATAGGATAGGATCAAATCCATTTATATCCTTATATTCCCAAGGAAATATATCATGGAATTCCCTACACAACTCAATAAATTCTTGTTTTTTAGATGGAGAGCATACCTTTCCTAGTTTAAGGAGATTGTCCTTAAACATTAAGACCCTTTCATAGTTATCCTCCTTTGCGGACATGTAAACCTTATCTTTTTTTATTTCAGTCATCCTCATTGAATATTATCTCTATAGTGATTAATACTTTAGGTATATTGTTTTTTCCTAGCTATATAATTTGATCTCATATTGATCATGAAGTTTATTCTAATTTCTTAAAAAAAACTCAACTTCTTCTTATACAAATTATACAAACTATCAGTCACTATCAAACACTTTCCAAAAACTTAATTGTCAGGAATGTAAGGCCTCATAATGGCCTTGATATGTGACTAGTTTTCTCATTTATTAATATCATTATGTGTGTCAAATTGTGCCCCTATTGCAACCAACCTATCATCATGCTTGTTTTATTTTATTGGGATTGGTTGTATGTTAAATGCACTAAAGTATTCAAGTAAATCCCACACCCTATCCTTATAATACTTAAAAAAAGGGTTCTTGGTGGAAATCATATTCCTTATTTGATGTACAATTATCTCACTATCCACATACACTTACAAATTATTTATTCCCTTCCTCTTTGCCCATTGAAGGCCATGGGTAAGGCCTTCATACTCAACCACATTATAGGCACATATGAAATGGAATATATATGAGGAATGATAATGATGTTTAGATGGAGAAACCAAAATGAAACCAGCTCCTGTAGCAATATTGATCCTTGAACCATTAAAAAACATCTTCCACATTCCATCACTCTCATCCTCCTCCTCAGTAAGTGAAGGTATAGGTGTTCCTTCCTCATGTAGGCAATACACCACTAAATAAATATCTTCCATGAAAGCATAGGGATCATACCCATAGGTATCAAAACCATATTCATCTAAGAATATATTATAAATACCTTCAAGATGGGAAGATGATTTATCATCTATGGGGCGCCCCTCTTTTTCATTAATAGTGCAATTCAGATTGGAATTAGTTTTCACATATTATTCAATGTGGAACTTGGCCAATGGATGTGTTCTTATTGTCACTTTATCACCATATAATATTATAAAAGCCAAGATATACCAATAAATAGAAACATACCCTCCTATATTGTTAGTGAAGTCTCTTGATAGGAAAATGGCAAAGTGTACAGGCAGATCCACCACCACTATGTTTTGTAGAATTGGAAAACTTGGGTAGTCATGCAAAAAAAAATTAAAACCTTTGATGAGCCTTATATACTTATCTAGTTTTCCATCCATCTATATCACTCCTTTTATGTATAATTCATAATTCAAGCCCAACTTGTCTACAACTAGTTTAGGCATATCTAAAGTTCTTACTCCACTATACACAATGCAGTTATGGACTATCTTGTCTCTCATAATGAGGGTACACTAGAAAGGTGGGGGATTTTTAGAATTTGTATAAGGTTAAATAATATGAGTAGGTTAATTTTTGAGGGCTAAACCAAAGTAATTTATTGGTTAGGGGGAATATGAAGTTGGGACATCTACTCTTAGAGTAACTCCTTTTGACCTGACATGTGAAGTACCTCCCAAAGGGATATGCTTATATTTGTGTTATTAAAGGAGTAAATCATATTCAAAGGGGAGACAATAAAATTTTATTTTATCATTGGAGGAAATATAGTCCATTTAACTTGAGGTAATGAAGGTTTGACCACCTTTCCCAAGTTTTGATTTTGAGGAAGTGCAGGAATTGTAGAGGTTGCCTCATTTACATTCAAACCTTGTTGCCTTGAAGGGGGGTTGTTTAGAGTTGTATCTAAATATTTAAAATCTCTTAAATATATCCTCTTTGACCTTTTATTGGTTGCAATTGAGGTGTTCTGATTTAGGATAAAACTATCCTCCATTTAGAAGTTCATAAAGTTTGTTCTTGAATTACTACACTCTCCACTTAGTTCTGTTTGTATAGAGCTATCATCCTCTGATGTCAAGTGAGGATTATTCCCTCCTTAATACACCAAGGCTTAAAATTCTCCCTTATTATAATTCATGAACTAAACTTGATGCTACCCCCAATAATTTTGCCATTATTCTCCTTAAAATAAGTTTCTATGGATTAGAACCATGGATCTTATAGTGGGAGAAAAATTTGGATTGTAGGCATTAGGTGGCTTATTGAAATTAGGTTAACCTTATCCCCTCCCTTAAAAATTATACTAAGGTGGATTTTTTTTTTCTTATGGATGGTAAAAATAGTATTTTTGGTAAGCTTTAAATTATTGATTTCATTGCCTAGTTGAAGCTTCTAAGGCCTTATATTTCGCTTGTCAATCAATTGCATAATCTGGTTTCTTTGGAGTATATTTATACTTATTATTTGGATTTGTAATTGGAGTAAGGATTGGAGGAGTAGTAGGCATGTTAGGTAATATTGACATTGAGACCTTTGGAAGGATTTTACCATCTTGAATCAAATTATTATCAAATCTAATATCCATATCATAGGTATCAGGAAAATAATATCCTTCCATGGACTGGAACATGATAGCTATATTAGTCCCAATAGCTATAAGGTAGGTTGGGAAAACAAAACATGCAGGGGGTCTCATGGGAGGTGGGATCCTATTCCATGTTCTTTGGAACATTTCACTAAAATCATGCATAGATTCCTTATTCCCTCTTTGGATAACATTTAGATGATAGATCAATGATGTATGATCACTCTTATCCTCAAACATTTGAGTCAATAACTCCCCAAATTCATCCTACATGGTAATGCATCATCCTAGTAAGGTTATATACAAATAAAGGGATTTCCTCCTGAGAGATATGGAAATCAATCTAATTGTTATGTTAATTTGTGAGATATTGTAGAAATTTCAAAAATTGGATATGTCTCTAATGTGGTCACTTGGTGTGATAGGTATAGACATATAAAACTGGATAGAATTGGATTTTCACTAGACTTCAGATTGATTCATACCAACCATTGTAAATTAAATCTAAGAATCAATAAACATCCTAAATTTTCTTATGCATCATTTGTCAATACACAAAATCATGTTGAGGCATCCCTATTTTGGATACTAGCCCATATACAACAATAACCTCTAATGGATTAATCCCTAATCACTTTACATAATAACAATTGTCAACTTGGCCTATGGACATATTAATTGGGTCACTTGATTAAATCTTGAAAGAGCTAAAATGCTAATCAAATCAATTAATAAATTAAACAAGATTAAATGCATAGTTGAATTATCCATTTAAAATTAATGAATATATAAAACTAGAAATTACTAGAATTAAAATATCAAAGCCTTTCATCATTGACTTTATGAGTTGTTAATCTCTTTGAAAATATCCTAGAATATCTAACTAGAGAGCCATGCCTGGTAATTGAAAATCACAAATGCATGACAACTATTAACTCAACTAAAGTTAGTTTCAACTCACCTAGGTTTAGTTTGAACCCATTCTAAGCCTAAACTCAACCTTAACTCACCTTGGGTGAGAGTTAATTCTTAAGGCTATAAATTCAAGGCCATACCCCTTTATTTCCAAGATTGGATATTATAGAGTTATTATGCAAGATTTGATCCATAAGACTCATGTCAGTAGTGTTACCATGCCATAATCTTATACCAAGCAATCAAAGCCAAGGTGACAAGGATATAAGGAGCTAAACAACCTCCATTGTCAAAGACTTATTGATGCACAAGTTGAGTAAGCCATTCAAAAAGCTATTTAGAGCTCCAAGAAAGTTAAAAAAGTTATTTCTTTTATGTTTTTTTGTGCTTTCATATGTTTACTTGTTACCTAAGCTTTCCTTAGTATCTAGGCTATATATGTTAGGATTTTTAGTGTGCTTATTTAATTTGTTTTCTGAGACTAACATAAGACTAACCTCCCCTCTACATATTTCTTATCCACATGTTGGCATCCCTGGTGGGACCCTCACCCCATGAAGTTGACCCTAAGACTTTTTAGAGCATTATCCTAAATATTTTCATGTAAAAATTTAAGCTTGCTGATCAAAATAGGTGAACATTTAAGGTTAAAGGACATTTTATGGAATTCACAAAGTTTCTCTATGTAGTCATGATTTTACTTGCTAGAGTTGTGGTGTTATTATAACTATCATGGTATTGTGTTGACTACCACTATTTTTATACTGATTGTTTGTGTTTTCAAGGACATATAAGATATTTAAATATCATGACTTTGATAGTCATGGTATTACCTTAAAATTAGTGATATTACAATATCATTACTTCACAAGTTATGATATTGCTAAAATTATAACAATATTCCTTTAACCACTAATGGTCAACCTAATAGTTTTGTGTTACAAGGTTAAGTTATAATATCACAAATCCAAGAGTAGTGATATTATATTTATTTCAATGTTATTATGCTTAGAGTAGTGATATTGAATTAAATACTATATTTTAATGTAAGTTATAGTATTGTCATAATGAGTTGTAGTTTTGTAGAAATATTTGTGATATTTATCTATGTTTCTGTAGTTTTGCACTCTGTGTAAAAAGTAAAAAACCTGAGATCAAGATTTGATAATTCATTTATTTACTCATGATTGTATTATAATCACAAGGAATCCCTAATGTGTTTTTCATAACACAAAGGCAAAAATGAGACATTTAAAACACTTCTACATTTTAAATTTCACATTTCAAATTGGTGTTTTAAAAAATTATTTTGCTTAAGTCATTTTTGCTTTTTCAAAGTTTTCAGCAACAAATCCAAGGGGCTCAGACTTCACAACACATTTTATTTTGGTGAAATAAAATGGACTCTCACATTAGTTAAATAATCATAAGAGTTTTTCAATTTATGCTTGTTTTTTGAAGTGTTTTGTTTATCAAGATGAGTGATGTGTGTATGCTCTCCCCCCATCGCGTTTATAGAACTCAGGTTACCAAAAAATGGCCATTATTTGCCTTTATCACTTTGGTCCAAAATTGTGAAAATAAAGTCTCTAAGGCCCTCCCCAAGTTGGTATGGTTTGGGTGACCCTAAAATGACCTTAAAGTCTTTCCACTTTTCTTTATTTTCATGTATTTTGTCTTGTGAGTGTGAGTTAATTACCTCTTCACAAGTTCTTTAGGGAAGTATTGACCAGGAATTCATCTTCTGACATCATTTCAACCCTACTCCATGGTGGAGTATATAAATTTAGGGTGACCTACTGGGATTATTATTTTGAGAAGTTAAAATAAGATTCATTAGTGGTACTCAATCTTAGAATGTATGGGCAACACAGACACAACACTACACTAAGCTAATGATGTATGTAGTGGTTGTGAAAAGGAAAGTACCTTTTTAAAACAAGTTAGTTAATGTGAATATAAATGACATGATTGCATATCTAGTGTTATATACACTTGGGACCATATAGAAATGAATTAAAATTGATAATTTAGAATAACCCCACTTACTGTAGACATACTGTTGATGTAAGGTGAATAACCCAAATTTCCATGTTGTATAAAATACTGAGAGAAGAAGCCTAAAAACCATACTTTTCATGTTATTCTAATTTTTAGATTAAAAAATAAAATCCTCTTAAAAACAAGTATCTTTATATAATTTGATATTACTATGCAACCTTGTCAGTTTTAGGATTTAGGATATTACATTTAGGTGTTTTGTCTTTTTGTCCTTTTTACTTGCATGGTTTTGAGTCTAGATATTTGTTTTTATTACCACATAAAAAACTAGTCTTGTTTATACATCACTCCTTTATTTTAGGAGGTGATACACCATCCATTTAACACCACATCTTTACCTTAGTCTTTAGACATACTTGTTTGTGTGTGTCACTTGATTGGAAATGGTGTCATTATGCTACCCAATTCATTCCAAGTTTTTATGCCTTTGCATCTTGAAAAAAACATTTGTCATACCTTTAAATAATGATAAATTCATTACACTACTCAAATAATTTTAATACTTCATTTCCTTGAGTCCAAAATTCCAATTTCCAAATCTATGTGTGCCCTTTAGATTTATACCTAGAGTTGTCATGTCATTCATTCTTGTTTAGCTTATTGTCTATTTTGAGAGAGCCTAGTTTTCTAAATTGATTTCAAAATTTTCCTTGACAAGTTTAAATAAAAAAATTAATTTATTTATACCTATGCCTCATGTAAATTTGGCCTAGACATTGATATTTCACTTTTGGGTTGTGTAACTTAGGTTAATTCTTTATTTAATTTGAAAATTATTTTTGTGTCTAGATTTGGGGAAGTAGTCTATATTACGTATGCCTATTGTTCATGTATTTTAACAAATTACCAATTTCATATTTAAAAATTAAGTGCCTAGTTTGTTCTAAAGTGTTTCAAAAATTTTATATTAAATCTCTTACCTTATTTTGTTTAAAAGTCTAGATTTTGTGACTTTTTTTCCAAAAGACCTAAAAACTTTTATTTTATTTAGATTAGAATTTTTTGAAAGAATTTGTAATTAATTTTTGAATTTTTAATTTATTCATCCACTTGACCCTTTTTTTAAGACATTTGATGTTAGACATTGACATTTGACTATTTTATAATAAGTTTTGTCACAAACCCTTTTGGAGATATAGCTCCACTTTTAGACCAAGTTAGACCAAGTTTTGATCATTTTTATTTTTAGACATTATTTTTAGAGTTTATATAACTCTTCACCTATTTTCATGAAACATTCATCATTGATTTGAATGTCTCACTATACTCAGAACAAAGCCATGCACAATCCAAGATATGATAATGTGGGCACACAAGATGACTTTGCTCATGACCGCTATGGTGATGATGTAGTTTTTGAGATGGATCCTTATCCTTATTACAATACAAAATCTAGGGAACAAAGCCAAAATCCATTAACTCACTATTTGGTTAACATGCCTCCATACTTGGAGTAGGACTAAGAAAAAATAGTGTAATACTTTTCTAGTGTACCATCAATTATGGACCAATTTCAATAATAAGTATACTACATTACGATGCCATTGGTATATGATACGTAATTTTTTGATCTTCACGTGATTTAAAACAAGGATGAATTTTTAATCAGATAAATAGAGGTATGGGCCAAGTTTTTAGTAGACTTCCCCCCTGAAAATTTTCCTAGTCTAGTTAGAGTGCCTTTAACTATATGTTATAACCAAATCATCAAATAGGCCTCTTCTAGAAATCTTCAACCACTCATTCCAATGTCATATCAAGACCCACAAATTATTTTAATAGGAAAGGGCCTCATGGAATACTACTTTTTACAAATGCAACAAACATACCAAACCTATTTGAACTTAACATATAATTTTAATAACATGGCCATGTCAAATGCTCCACTCATTGAGTTAGATCTTCAAAAAAATTATTTATCAAAAAGATAGGCCAAGACAATTTGGGTTTAGACCCATTTGTGCAAATCACTTTAGTTGGAGACATGTTCAATTCCCTAGCTATTAAATAAGTGTCTACTAATTTTATGACACCAAATGTGACAAACACAGTGGATAACTTATAAGTGTCATCCAATCTAGGTTAAAGTGGTTTAAATGCATCAGAAACTAGTCCACAATAATTACCTTTATTAAACACCACAAGTGGATAAAAAAGTAAGTGTAAGGAAATCCTACATCCCAACCATAATAAGCTACATCTAATCCTCAACCAGGTACTTGTTTGAGCATGTAGTTACAAGGATTAAGTAGTCAAATGCAAACTAGTGCCTTGCCTCAAAAAAATGTGATGAATGTTACTCCACCATAATAGGTGATGACTAACATTCCAAAATAATAAGCACAATCTAGTACACCAATTCAATAGAAGTAGAACATTTTTCTACCTCAATAGGGGGAAACTAATGTTCCACCTCATTAGGTAGTGACAAATATACCTCTTCAATCACATACAATTATGCCTTCACAATCACAAATATTGTCTAATCAATAATGTATGTCCATTGGTCAAAGAAAAATTTCAAACACTCTACAAGCATCTACCCCAAAATAGATGGTCACACAACTAAGAGGTACCACTATCTCATAGGTACCAATTAGGCAACAATTATCTTTTGTGTAGAATATGACATAAATTCAATGATAGGGCCTTATTTCACAACAAGTTCCCCTTATTCATCCAAGTTTGGATATTCAAAAACAAGTCCCTACTTAACCTCAGTAGGCACATTAATTTACCTTGATCCATATACTTCCATCTCATCCATAATTCCCTCAAAACCAAACCTATATACTGAATCCAAACTAGAATATCACACAACAACACGTATAACTTTAGAAAACACATGCCAATTCATAGATGCATATTCCTAGTTGGTTCCACACTCAAACCAATATTACACAACAAAATGAACCTCCAGTATACCTCAATAAAGGAATTACACCTTTTACCACCATGCCTCCACCTTAAACCAATGTTCTTTCCAATTTATTATCATAAAAATTACAATAAATAAAGGATGCAATTACCACCATCCAAGTAGGGAAATAAACCAATAAGTTCAAGCTATATGATGTATATTCTTACCCATTCAAATGGATTATCTATAGAAAACATTTATTCTAGGGTCCAAACCACCAAAGTTTGAAAAATACAAGGGTAAAGGAGACATTAAGTCCCATTTAACCAAATTCTTTATTGCTTTCCATCTAGTGGCTTATAGTGACATATACTTCCTACTATTATTTTCTCTGGGTCTAGCAATACAAGCCTTTTAAATGAATTTTTAAATTGACAAATAACTTAGTATGTAATTTTGATGTCCTTTCAAACAAATTTGTTCAACATTTCTCCTACAATCTCAAACATGAGATTTCTTTGGTAGATTTGACCCAAGCTAGGATGAAAGCTGGTGAAAGCTTTACAAGCTATCTACAGAGATGGAGAGAAATTTCTAGTCATTTAACCCATAGCTTACTAGACAAACAATTGGCTACTATGTTTACCAAAAAATTACATAGTGAGCTATCCTGTCACCTAGAGTTGTAGTGTGCACATACCTTCAAAGAGATCATCAACATAAGCTTAGTGATTGAAAAGGCCCTTATTAATAAAGGGATTATCAAGAAAACATCATCAAACCAAAAATATAACCAAAACATAGGCTAAAATTAGAAATAAAACCAAGTACAAACACAAACATCAGTACTAGCTCATGCCATTAATTATAAAAAGTCCAAGAAATTCAATCACAACAAGAATGTTGTTGGGAATGGAGTAACTGAGTCATGACATGTCAAAATGGTGCAAACACCATCTACTCAACCAATGCCAAAAATGTAAATTAATCCTCATCAATAACCCATTCAACAAGCATATCCTTCACAACAACCTAGATCAACTCAATAAATACAACAACTACTACCTTTTCAAACCCCTCCTCTAATGAGAAATGTGCCTACTCATTGAGTATTTACTAACATTGGAGCCTATTGATTCCATTTTTTGTAAACTAGTCATGGCTAATCTAATTAGTCGGCCTATTCCAAAACACTATCTTGAGGGTATTATGTATTTAAAATTGTATATAAAGAATGAGTTCTATGAATACTATCAAGTTCATGGACATAATCTACGCTATTATGTGCAAATAAAACACCTCATTGAAAATATGTTGGAAAATAAAGGGATTACATTAGATAATAGAGCTTATACATCTAATTAGAAATTGGTTATCTATCAAAACCCTTTTCTGAAACATAAAAATAATAACCAACAATAACAAAAATGGCTAGATTAATAAAAACAATAGTATCAAGAGCCATGACAACAAAAACCTAGTAGAAATAACAATAAAATAAAATAAATGGATGGAACCAAGTCCAAAACAATTACAACAATCAACAAACTTACCATGCAGTTGCACATGACTACAACAAAGTTGTAGGCCATATTATGGGAGGTCATGCTTCCACCATTATTGTCAACCCAAGACCTAGTGTTAACCAAATAGGATCATTGCTAAATAATTCCAATCAACCCATCTATGATAGTGATCCTTCCTTGACCTGGGACTACATACAAGTTCACCAACAAGTAAGGATTATTAATTTTAGACCTTATACCAATAACTCATCATTACCCTGTGACCACATATAAATGCACAAAAAACTAAGACTTATCTTATCTGACCCCCTCTAACATCATTTTATAATAAAAAATGGTCCTATATCTAATCCTAATTGTAAAATCACAACTTGGTGGTCAATTATTACCATTCCCAACCCATAACCATCTTCTACCAAACCCATCCAACCCATCGTTATGGCTAGGAATAAGCCATATACCACTGTAAAGGAAAAGACATTCGATATTATGGAATAACTTTAGAAGACACCTACATAAATATCCATTTTGGATTTTTTGCATGCATCTACCATCTATAAGAACATTTTGATAGAGTTCTTAGGCCAATAGTGAATCCCAAATGACATAATCCTAAACAAATTCCAAGCTTTGGTTGGACATCTAACCCCAAGATAATAATTAACATTCATTTGACTACAGTGATATGTCATCCCTTGGCCCTCTCCATAACAATATGTTATACATTGAAGTTGTCATACCATGGCATAAATTGAAGTGTGTTATCATAAACACTAGATAGAGCCTAAATATTGTGTCTTTAAAGCTTATCAAGCATCTCAGATATATAACGATCGATCTCTAGCTAAAAACAATCACTATCAAGGCATATGACAATGAAGAGTGGGAATTACAAGGCACCATAACTTACCAGTTATCATTGATCCCTTAACCCATGATACACATTTCCATGTGTTAGACACAAATTTTTCATACAATTTACTTTTAGGTAGGCCATGGATACATGAAATTCATGAAATCCTATCAACATTACACTAGTGTCTCAAGTTATCTCAATCAGGTATGGAGGTCACAATCAATGGAGCTTTATAGCCCTACAAACATTTTAAACATTTGGAGGCTGAGTATGAAATATATAACTACCATTTTGGCCTAGATTCAATTCCCAAAAAATACAAGGGAAAGGAAATACTTATTGATTTGCTAGAGGCCACTTACATTAACCCATATAACCTTGATTCATCTTCCCATATGCCACCTCTTAAATTGTCTAATCATTTTACCATCTTGACCAATAGCATGAGAGAATATTTGACCCATGATAAATTTCACATTTCCAAGATTCCATAGAACGTCGAGTCCTATGGAAGACCTAAATCCAAGCCAACTTGCATGGAATGGAAAAAAAAGGGAAAAGTCAAGCTCCATAATTCAACTCCTATCATTTTCACATTGGCCACTGGCCAAGAATAAGACCCACTTAGAAATGATGAAACTTGGTTATATAATGACAAATTAGCCAAATTATTAAAAAATTCCGAGTATCCCATTCCTAATAGGATCATGGGGAATCAAGCCTATGAAGGAGAAAACCTCAAGTAAAATCAGTAGGGAAAACTTGAGCCAATTTTTATAACTTGGTATAAAATAACCTATGGTCTTAGATTTAAACCACCTGAGGCTGACCCCACATATCTTTTTCATGTTGCAATGGCAATGACTAGTGACAATGATACTATAAATGAAACATAGTCTTATCATAGTCTTTATGAAGATCTTACTAATACCAATTTATTTGACACCCATATCATTTATACCATTACCCTAATAAGCTAACATAATATGCTTCCTCTAGATCACCCTTAAATTATAGCCTGGGACCAACATGAATCCATAGTTCTTGTAGATGATTTTGAGAATGATGAGGCCTTTTGTGATTTTCTATGCCTAAGAAAGAATGTTCTATTAGGAGACCACAAATAAGTGTTCTCAATCAAGTTAGATATTGAAACCTATTTTGGAGAATAGGTGAACACCCTTAGCCACAAATAATTAAATAAAACATTAAGGTCCCAAAGTGAAAACCTATTTGAGGCACTTTTAGACCAAGGTAAAAGTAAAGAGAAAGGCCAGTATTCTAGTGAAAAATTATTTTAGGTGCCATTAGACAAGGGTGTTCACCTTTCTCCTAATAAATCTCAAGAGACCACCAATAATGAACTTACTTAAGATCTGACTTTAGTTATGAATAATAACATGCATTTGACTAAATCATTTAAGAGTTTCCAATAGTGTTTGTAACATGACCATCCATACCATTGGGAGAATTTGATTCCTCTTGCCTAGGAAAAATTTAAGAGCAAGTCCAAATAGAGGACTTTGTTATTATAGGCCAATTCATATCTTTGCCAACCATTTTGGAATATGGTTTGACTCTCCAAATAGAAGGCACTACAAAATTCAATATCAAGACTTTAGATGACCTAAAATGGATCAAAATATGAGCATCTCTCATTTAAGAATAATGTAAATTATTTACCACCCTTATGAGGGAATTTGTTAACATATTTACTTAGGCCTATTCAGACATGCTAGGTTTGGACCCCACCTTGTTATACATCTTGATGTCAAACCTGTGAAGAAAAAATTATGCAAGATGCTTCCTCACATTCCTGTATTAGTAAAGAAAGAGTTAGATAAGATATTAGAAGAGGGATGTATTCAACTGATCAAATATTTAGAGTAGATCTCAAATGTTGTGCTAGTTATAAATAAGTTAGAAGGAATCAAAATCTGCATTGACTTTAGAGATATAAACAAGGCTTGTCCTAAGGACAACTTTCCTTTAACAAACATTGACATGATAGTTGAATCCATAATGGGGTATGAAATTCTTTCACTAATGGATGGATTTTTAAGATAGAACCAAATACATATTACACCAAAATACCAACATAAGATAACATTCACCACTTCATGGGGAATGTTCTATCATCAAGTTATGCCATTTGGTCTAAATAACATTGGGGCCATCTATCAAAGAGCCATTACTATCATATTTCATGATAATATGCATGGAATTATTGAAGACTATGTCGATGATATATTGGGTAAATTAAAAACCCAGGTAGATCATCTAAGTGTACTATGCATACTATTAGAGAGGCTTCATGAATACAAAGTCAAAATCAATCTTAAAAAGTGTTATTTTAGGCAAAATTTTATGCTTTATCATCTATCATAGAGGCATTAAAGTTGATCCAACTAAAGTATAAGCCATTAAAAATATGCCACCACCATCCAATTTAAAGTAGATCTACAGTTTGTAGGGAAAGATTTAGTCTATTAGATTCTTTATTTCATAGTTGGACAATAAATGTCATCCATTCACACACTTACTAAATAAGGGTGTCACATTTCATTGGGATGAATAATGCCCAAAACCCTTCCAACACCTGAAGGACTATCTTGCCAATCTACCTATTTTGTTACCACCTATGGCATGAAAGCCATTCGTATTGTTCCTCTCTACCATAGATAAAGAGTTGGGGGCACTTATAACTTAGCAATATGATAATGGAAAAGAACATTCCATGTATTATCTAAGTTGTACACTAGTCACATATGAACATAAATATACACTTATTGAAAAAAAATGTTTAGCCATGGTCTTTGTAGCATAAAAACTATGGTATTACATGCTAAAAAACAAGACCACACATATTTATAAAGTAGATCCACTCAAGTATCTACTATCCAAAACAACTTTACAAGGCTACATGGCTAAATGGATTATGTTTCTAAATGAGTTTGAGATCGAATACATCAAATAAAAGGCTATCAAGGGACAAGTACTTCTATATCAATTTTTTGAAGTTCTCCTTGTAGATACCATATCACTAAATTTTCAATTTGAAGATGAGTCCATTATGACCATCATTGAAATACCTCTTGAGGAGCAACATTGGAAGATGTATTTTGATGGATCATTCACATCACATGGATTAGGGACAAGCCTATTATTTATTACACCATAAGGGGATCCTATCCCTAAATCATTTTAAATTAGCTTTCCTTTTACTAAAAACATGTTTGAATATGAATCACTCATTGTAGGGATTTTTTAGGTAGTACAATGGAATATTATACATCTCAAGGTTTATGTTTATTCTCAGTTAATCATCAATCATGTTATAAACCACTTTCAGACCAAAGATGATAAAATGGTGCCATACAAGGCCATGATTGACACTCTCAAACAATATCTTTCCAACATACAATTTGAACACATAACAAGGGATAGTAATAGAAAAATGGATATCATGGACACCATTCTCTCTTTGATCCATCATCTAGACAAGGCAAAAGAATATCAATTCCTCATGGAAAATATTATAGCATTGACTCATGAACCTTCAACCATCACAATGATCTGTGATATTGTTGGTCCCAACTCTACATGGTATTCATACCTCTTCACCTACCTACATGATCATATTATGCCACCAAACATATCATGTAAACAATCAAAGGCCTTTACCCACATAACCTCATGTTATACCTTACTTGGCCCAACCCTTTACCACCACAAATTTTATGGAAATTTTATTCCTTATTTATATTTTGTAGAATCAATAATAGTATTATAGGAAGTTCATGAAGGATTATGTGGAACCCACACAAGTGGGGCCATCCTAGCCAAAAATCTCCTACATACTAGGTATTATTAGACAACTATGGATGTAGATATAACTACTTATGTCAAAAGGTGTGACAAATGTCAAAGGAATACTAATATAATTCATGCCCCAAAAAAAATGCTTAAACTAATTCTTAAACCATGGCCATTTGTAACATGGGGCCTCAATATCATTAGGAAGATTAACCCTACCTCATCTAATGGCCATAAACACATCCTTACCACTATTGAATATTTCACTAAGTGGGTATAAGCTATACCCCTCACTTATGTCACTAGAAAACACATTTACAAATTCATATTTAACCATCTCATTTTCCATTATGGTATCCCTTATGACATTATATCTAATAATGGTTGATCATTTAAAAATAAGGATGCTAAAATGTTATGTGCCAAGTACAACATTACTCAACATTTTTATACCACATATTACCCCCAAGGTAATGGCTAGGTTGAAGCATCCAAAAAAACCATTGTCAACATCCTTAAAAAGATTATTAATGATGCTTGCCATGATTAACACCTCTAAATTTTATGTGCCCTCTAGGCATACAGTACTAATCATTGTACCCCAATAGGAGCCACTCCATATTCCCTAGTTTATGGAAATAAGGCCATTCTTCCCATTGAGGTTGAGTTACCTTCTTTGTGCATCTCATTAAAATGTGTCTTGGACAATGAATATTATCAATCAACTCACCTGTAAGAGCTAGAGTTACTTGATGAGAAATGCATGGCCGATGTCAATAATCTTAAAGCATATTAGAATAGACTCCATGACCACTATAACCAATGATTTAAATATACAAAATTTGATATTGATGATCTTGTTCTCAAATAAAATTGACAAAATATGATGGCTAATAATAAACACAAGGGTAATTTCAAACCCAATTTCATAGGCCCATATATCATTGTTGTAAACTATGGATTTGGATCATAGAGGGTTGATACACCAAATGGAGATGAACTTGATGATCTGATGAATATTATACACCTCAAACAATACTTTACTTGAGAGACTTGAAGTATTATCTATGAGGCACATTTCCATTATACCATAATATCAACTTTATTATTTATATCATAACCTATACCATTATACCATACCTTCCCTATTAAGCATAGTTGTTTTTACCCTCCCTACCCAACCATTTTGTACTTGGTTATGTTCCATTGATTATTTGGGAACTTTTAATGAGGGCATTTAGATGAAGTTTCATTAGTTGTTTTAGTATTCTAGATAGAGGCCATATTTTGGATAAGTGTGATAGTGGTTTACCAGTTGCATCTTTCATTCCTTGTTTCATTTCATTTTTAGTGTTCTTGATTATAAATGCCTTTGAGAAAATTAGTGTTTTATATCATGCTACTAATTATCACAACCTATGGGAAAATTAATTACAACATATTTATTCTTCATGCCTTAATGTCCCACCTTGCCATTCTAATTCCATACTGTTCCATTTGCCTACTTTTCCTATATTTGATACCTTACTGCTAATTAGTTGGGTTCCTCCATTATAAGGTATAACTATAGTGACTTGAGGTCCTCATAGGACTATGTATGTAGTTCAAAATTCATATTAAGGTTAGCTTAGTCACCCTTTACCATGCTCTCACCATTTTATGAGCTATTTCCAAGTTTGAATGCTTTAGACATTTTTTGATTCAAACCATTTCATATCTCATAATCTTTGATCAAGTTGAGATGCTTAGAAAAATCCAAAAACATTTGTAAAAGATTTATAAAGTCCTAAATATCACTAAATCAAACACTTCTTTGCCATAAGGATTCTAAGATCCCTAGTTATTTCTCAAGAAACCACTTTTTATTTAGCTTATGTATCCTTATTGGCTTAACATCCAATGCTCTCATCATTTTGCAAGCCCATTCCCATATTCATATTAAACATCAATCATGTTTTTCTTGATCATAATTTTTGTCTATCCTATATCTTGGGAGAACTAAATTTTTCTTGAAGTTTATGTTGGGCCTTATGCCCATGGAACTATGTAGGCAACATCCACTTGCCTAGTGCATCTGGAGTCAGCTTGGCTACTCCTTCATTTTATTCTATTTCCCCTATTTTTATTTGTTTGGTTTGTTGTCTCTTATACATAGGGGCAATTTTCATCTTCTTGTTTGTTCTTTGTTAATGCTAACATTGTGATTAACCATTATTTTCATTTTATTTGATTTCATTCTAGTTATTTTATTTTGCATTTTATTTATTAGTGTTTTGTCTTTCCATTTGTTTGTTTGTTTGCATATTTCTTTGCTTTCATTATTGTCCATGACTTAGTATGTCTGAGTTCATTGTGTGATTCCTTGTGCACTATAGTTAAGTTGATCCATATTCATACGCCAGCATTGTCATCATGGTTTTTATCATCTATACATTATTTTCAATTGTTTATTGGATCATGTGTTAGTCTTTATGTATATTTTAGACAAAATTTCATGATGTTTTATATTATGATGTATACCATCACATGTTCTACCAAAAATTGGCTTGAGAAATCTTATAAGCAATGAGGCTGCAATACTTCTTCTTGGCACCTAAAAAATTCTTGATCTAACCCAAATCACTACCCACATACAAAATAATTAACTAATGAGAGAATTTTTCTCCTTTCTAGTTAGGACGTGCATTTCCATACTAGCAAGTTACCTAAATTTATCTTTCTCCTTTATATCATCTTACTCTTACGTTTTGAGTATGGATCTAGTTTGTAAGCCTCTTATTCCATTTTTTTATATTCCTCCCATCATTTTGCCAATGATTATAACTACCTTTGGGCACATCATTTTGTATCATCCCACCCACAGAGCCAATGATTCTAACCACCTTTGGGAAAATCTTTATGTTTCAATTTATTTGGAGGTTAATGATTATAACTACCTTTGGGTAAATCATTATATTTCTTTTGCCCAACTAAGGCATGTATTCATTGTGATAATGATTATAACCACCTTTATGTAAACAATTATCTTTATCCATCCAACTGGGACATACCTTTATCCTAAAAATGATTATAACCACCTTTGGGCTAATCATTCTCTAGTTACCCTTATCTTTTGGTTAATGATTATAACCACCTGTGGGAGAAACGTTATATCATGCTATGCTAATGATTATAACCACCTTTGGGAAAATTATCCTATTTATCTGCCCAATTAGGGCAGCTCACTATGCCACTGATTATAATCATCCATGGGAAAATCAATCTTTTCCAACCCATTTTAGCTTTTTGGTCCCATCATTTCCATCTTTTGAGGGACCAATCATCGACCTTCTTTATTGATCACTCCCTTAAAGGGGAATCTATAGCTCATCCATTGTCATTAGAGTATTAGGCATACTAGACCTTTTCATTATTTGAGAATATGTTATTATTTCTATATCTTGTAACACCTTATTAAGTAGGGGAAAACTATAGACACATAAAATTGGCCACAACTAGATTTTAACTGGACTTCAGATTTATTTGTACCAACTATTGTAAATAAAGCCTATGAATCAATGAACATCCAAAATTTACTTATGCATCATTTATCAATGCTCAAAATCATGTTGAGGAATCCCTATTTGGTATATTATCTCGTATGTAAAAATAACCTCTCATAGATTCATCCCTAATCACCTTACACAATAAAAACTATCAACTTGTCATATGGACATATTAAGTGGGACACTTGATTAAATCTTGAAAGAGATAAAATGCTACTAAAAATAAATTAAAAAATTAAACAAGATTAAATTCCTAGTTGAATTATCCATTTGAAATTAATGAATATCTAAAAATGTAATTTCCTAAAATCAAAATATCAAAGCCTTTCACCATTGCCTTTATGAGTTATCAAGCTTGTTGATGCATGTATTGTGCTCCCTATGTCACTAGGGAACAAGGGGAAGTGAGAAAATAAATTTTAATTATTTGAATGACTTTGGGATTGAGTTTTTTATATAACTATTTCTAGGAATAACATAAAGAGTAGAGATATGGTCACCACTTTGAAAATTTGCAAGAAGACCCTACTGTAGGGATAACAAATGTTTATGTAATGACACTTTTATTACTAATCTTTGAGAATGGTATTAATATTTTCCAATTACTACCAAAAATACAAATAATTAGTGGATATTTATATCATGATATAAACTAAGGTGATTCATAGTTAGATCCAAGAGTGAGTAGGGTAGGGTAGAAAAGAGATTGTGCTTGAGATGACTAAAGATGCTAATTCTGCTAACTATTGAGGAAAAATACATGAAACTAACATATACCAACTATATAATAATGTTCAAAGATAAATAAATGTACTTAAATCTCTAGAGGAAGAAATATGCATATGTCTAATATCATACTTTGCATAAAGATAACTCACTCACAGTAAATTACATAACACATTCATTTGTAAATAAGAGGAAAAATAGAGCATGTATACTATCAAATTTATCAGCCTAGTGTTAAGCTCAAACTAATAGATGCATGTATAAAATGTAATTACCAAATTATTTGTAGAAAATAAATAATCAGACATCTAGAAGTGTGAGAATTTAGGAATCACAAAACACACAAAAGAACACTATAGACAAACTCTAAAATTTTTGGCTTTCTTGTGTTAATTCTTGTAATAGTTATTTTTGGTTTCCAAATGAGGGGGACACCCCTATTTATAGGATAAAAATTTCTAATACACATTTGAGTAGGCCCACAAAAGTAGCCCAATATACAACCAAGTGGCCTAAAATGCCACATTACAATTAAATATTCTATACTTGAATTATAAAACATAACTAAATATTCCTAAGGGCCTAGAGGTGTTTGAGATGTTTGATATTGATATTTTTGTTGTTTATTATACTTATTTTTAGTTTATTCATAGGTCCATACTCTAGCACATGCCTGATAATATTTATCTGTCTAATCAAAATCTAAGATCATGGGCCTAAATGAATCAAGTATGTCCTGGATCAACTTGTTATGCTCCATGAGTGTGGGCCTCAATTATTCCTCATTTGACTTCACTTTATACCACTTTTTATTGGAAAATCCCACAATATATATTACCTTGACAACCATATTGACACTAGCTACATCCTTCAATAATTATGCAATGAAGACCTCCATTTGTGCCTTAAACTCTTGGTTATCCATGAAAGAGACATCAAGCTTGGTCACTCTAGTGATCATGACATCTTTTAGTAAGTGGGCTATCTTAAATTCAATATTCTCAAAGGATTTATTTTCATCCTTTAGTTGATCAAACCATGTCTTCAAAATATTCCTCCTATTCATGAGGATGGTCTATGCAAGAATAATGTATTCAAGAGGCAAGAATTTAAAGTTAGGAAACTTATTGCTTCTTACTACTCTCACCAAATTTTATAACTTGGTATCATAGAGGGTGATACTTTAGTCAAGTTTAATGATCCCTTTTGCTTGCTTGATCTTATCCCCCTACCTTTTCTTCATAACCTTGTATAAATTAAAGATATTGATTATTGAAATCAAGGTGACCTTTGGCACAGTGGGAAGTGTTTGCTATTTTATCCTCTTTAGTTATTTCTACATCCATTTTAATAAGGCAATAGTTGATTATACTTATGCTTACACTGAGGTTATAAGATCCTCTACATATTCTTGTACTTATCTAGGGCCAGCCTTCTTCTTTGTCAAATTCAAGAGTGGCTCTTCGCTCTCATATATCATAATTGAGATTGACTATGGTTAATCCACTTATCTTTGAAATACCCTCTTCATGGTGTCAGTGGTGGTGTCAAAACTCATTATAATTTGGGTTGGAGCTTGTCTTTCTTGAGACCTCCCTTGCGTTATTATCTACATCATGTTTTTCACCCAATTTGGGGTGGCTGTAGTTGTTGGCTATGTGGGAGGTGGTTGTAATGGGAGTCCCTTAGAATATATATAATCTAGGGTTGTATCTAGGATATATAAATTGGTTGGGTCTAACTGACCAAGTTAGTCAAACAAGGACTTAGTAGAGCCCATGTTGAGTAAAAATGAGGCTAGCTTTGAGGGCCTAATAATTTTATCTACTATGGTAGGGTGAAGTGGTTTATACCAAGTAAATGATTTTAGAATGTGTTTGAGTGTCTTCATGGATGTAAGGGATTCAAGGTTAAGTGATGCACTTCATGTGGTAGCTTTAAAAGGAGTAAAACCCACTACTTGGCTAACACTAACACTTTGGGAACTTGGTGGAGGTGGAATGTTGGTAGTGGCATGGGAGATGAATTAAGGAATGGTGCCTCCAAAGGAAGAAATGGTGGGGGATGTGAACATGGGTGTGTGAGAAGAAACATAAGTAAGATTAGTTATAAATGTACTAGTGATTGGAAAATAGGACAATGGTGTATCACTTATAGAGGGAGATTGGGAGGTTAATGAAGGGGGTACTACTCCTCCCATTATAATCCTATGGGATCTATTACTTGTATAATTTTTTTTAAGATTCCTCCTAGATAGTGCCTAAATAATTCCATTTAAATTTCAATTCCTTGTTACCCTTCCTTAAGATAAATGATGTTAAGACCTAGTTGATCCAAGCTTTGCATGGTAGGATCCTCAGTAGATGCAGAGGTAATTGTAGGGTTCTGAGAGGGGCCAGGCTAGCCATTAACTTATATTAGCTTAGAACTCAGAGTCATGTCTTTCCCACTTAGAGTGGCTTGCAATGGCGGCCTATAGGGTTTATTTCTAATGACAGGAGTGTCATCCTCTTCTTATTCTTCTTTTTTCTCATCATAATATGAATAGAAAAAGATCCCATGAGTTGGTGGGAGATGAGGATTTATTATTTCCTCTTTCCTCCTTTCTTATTCAAGCCTCATCTCAAGTTCTATATTCTTCCTTATAAAATTTCTTAGGACTACCTCATCATTCATTTCATCTAGGTGTATCTATTTGTGCACCTCATCTTGGTGCTTATACTTTATGGCCAAATATTTTTTGAACTTGAAGAGATGATTATAAATGACTTGGTTTTTATCCCACATCCTAAAGTCATCCTTGGGAAATAGGTAAGAGTTCCTATGCCTTTCAATTGTTATAACATCTTGCCATTTCATTATCTTGGTTCACTCCAACTTATAAGGAGACTTGTGGGGGATAGTCTTTTTATTCCTCTTGAAGACACCATCAACCCCATAGAGGAGAAAATAAGCCATTTAGTATTCTACCAACTTCATTAGCACATATCTTGAAAACCTAAGTGAAGATACAATTACCCCTTCTATCCTAATAACTATGCAGCCAGAGTAGACCCATAAGCTACCCATATCCTTTAATGTTATTATAACTTTTGGAGGGACCCTGGGCATATCAAATTTAGTGATGGATTTATAAATAGTGGGTAGAAATATTTTAAAAAATTATCTTGATGTGGTGCCTAAAGTGATGAATATGCATTACAGAATATGTCTAGGGCACAACTTCATCTCACTTAGGAGTCCATGTGTTTGTCCCTAATTACATAGTTGCACATATAACATCTATCAGATAGATCATCATATAGAAGGGATACCCATTTTGACATGTATCATGCATATCTAAAATCAAGTTGTTACTAATAATATCCCCAAATGAAGGGATCTATTGATCTTTTAGAATTATTTTTAATTATAAGATAGCTCTTATATCTACGTATCTAATATGTGCATTGATAAACACTATATTTAGTAGGGCAAGGCCAATCATGACTTCCTATTTGAAATGGGTATATTCCCTTGGTCATCTATGAAAAATCCTATTGGGTTTGTTACCCATGAAGCTAAGAGTGTCTTTTACTTGCATGCCTTGTATCAACTATTGATGGTTCTATAGTTATAGTAAAACTATTGTAGGGGTAGGTCATAATATTTTTCAAAACTAGGCCTTGTGATGAAGTTAATGGGAAACCATTGATTTATGGATTTCATTAATCCATCCTCACATTTTAACATCCTAAACATGTATACTAGGTTAGCACACAACATGACCTCTGGTTTTGCTATGGCTTTGTGGAGATTGACATCTTGGATTGCTAGGATATCTAAAGTAATTTGAATGATATGGAACATGATATAAGAATCATCAAGATTATTTTCTTCCTCAACATTTTAATAAACACTACTATAATGCATGTTCCCTATGTTTATGGCCTCAAGGATGAACTTTGTGTCTTTAAAAATGATTGAATTTCCATGTTGAAATAATAAGTCATCATTTCCAAATGTAATGCCCTTACCTAAAGTGGAGGGTCCTATTCAAGCCATTTATATAGTGTTTTGGTTACCAGTAGACATTTTTTGTATCCCTCTACAACTTTAGAGCTCCAACAATGGCATCTTGGGTGCAATCTATGAAGATCTCAAGTTTGGTTGACTTGAGAATGTAGATAGTAGAGAGAAAACACTTAGGGCTTCAAATGAAAATGTAAGTAGTAATTGTAAATTATATTAACCTTTTAAAGATTGCTTTTATCAATACAATGTTAATGGTAATTATAGTCTATGCCATATTAATGGTGAGCTCATCACCTTTGCATTCAAACTTAACACTAATTTACCTTTGATTCACCACCAATTTTAGATTTAAAGCTAAAGGTTTTAAAATTTTGACATGTGGGATGCCACATCAAATCTATCTAGGTGATCATGGGGCTTAAATATGACTAAGATACTTAGTAAAATAAAATTTGGACACATGTCACTTCTTAATTGGTCATAGGCTCTCAAAATTCAGCTTGGTGTGATGAATTATTTGTACTCCACCACATGGTATATTTTGTTTCATGGAGAGATCTTGGGTAGGGCCTTCTAGTTTTGGTTGGTTTTGGGAGTTCCATGTGTTATTTTTTGTAGGAAATTAGAGTTTATTCTTGGCCAAGTGTCTCTCTCATAGGCAATCATGGCATTGCTTAAATAATTATCACCTTAAAAAGGTCTTTAGGTAGCTATATTTAACTTTGTTTTGAATGCATGTCTTAGATGGAGTCATGTGTCACTCTTGGAGATGATCTAGTTGATATGAGGATGAAGTTTTAAGGGAATGACATACAACATCATCTCGTAGGTCTAGTGGGGACATGCATCACTTTGGTGGGCCTTTGGAGGTGATAAAGTGGTTTTTTATATAATATAAGTGCGGTCATGAAAAGTGTCATCATCACACAGGTATGAGGGGGACACACATAATTATCATGAACTTATCTTCTTTATTTTTCCACTCATAATTCTTGAAAGGGGCTTGCATAGTTGGATACCATCGAGCTTTGATCAGACTTCTCAAGTGCATCCACATGTCCAGTTTGTGGGTCCTTACAAGTTTTAGATAAGATGCAATGTGGTGTGGACATGCATCAGTCCCAGATGAATCTTTAAGGGACATGCATCACTTTGGAAGGCTACTCAAATTTGGATGGTTTCACTTGGGACACATGATAGTATCTCATGGGGTTATTCATTGTAGTGGGATATGTGTTGGATCAGATTGATTAGGTTTCCTTGAATGGGTTAGGATATTGACACATAACCTATGGATTTGAATTTAAATAGTTAACTCCTTCATGAGATCTCAAGATGGTGCCACATGGTTCATGATATTCATAAATTCATTCCAAGTGTCATGCATAGAGTGCATTTCTTTCAACCAATTGTGCATCTTGAAATTTTGATAATAAAACATTATGACTTGGATAAGTGCCATGAGAACATATGGCACACTGAGTAGTGAGTATTCATTTAGAGGCTATTCTATAATTTGATGTCTCATGAAGCATCAAAAACAAAAAAATTAATTTTTATGATCTACAAAGTCATGCGAGAAGTTAAGTTAGACTTCAAGAAATGTCAAATTCCCATCATAAGCAAAATGTAGCTAATTTAAATCAAAAATACATAAGTAAATGATTTAAATAGAATGTACGGCGAGTCTAGTAGGATTTGGTGAAGTCTATTATGTTCATGCTCATTCAAAAACTAGGTATAACACTTTTGATGAAGGCTTGTGTACATGTTTCAAATCATTTCATGGTTAATAATTCATCATTTTGAAAGTAAGTTGAAGAGAATAACAATAACTCAAATGTTTCTAAAGGCTAATATACATTTCAAAATGAATATCTAAACAATAAATTACTAGTAAGTATTAAATTTATTTTATATGCAGATAAATGACTTAGCAAGCTTGAAATTTTAGGCATTTTTAAAAATCAAAATAGGAGGGTTCCCATTATAGGAATAGGGGGTAGTTGAGAATTAAAAAAATGGTGACCTCTATAGGGAAATGTTGAAAAATGTTAGAATTTAGATCTTCTATTCAAAGATTAATTAAAATTAATCATCTCACTAGAACTTAGCTAATATAAAAATTGATTTTTAGAACAAATGAAAGCTCATAAGTTGTAAATAGAGTTTAAATCTTGTAGACAATCATAATATGTGTGTGATTTAAAGTTCTTTGACCATTGCCAATAAGTTTAGAAATGTTAGCTTTCAAGTTTCAAGACACCTAAACATGAAATGCCTTAATCATTCTTTAGATTTAAATAATAATGTTTTGCTTAATTAGGGATGGCATAGGCATTGCTCTGCTACCAGCCAAACATCCATAGCCCTAACAAAGATACCTTTAACTCTACTTCGAGCCTTGCTCTACTGCCAACCAAGAATCGATAACCTTGATAGAGATTTATTGAATCACCATCTATGGAATATGAATTAGTTTATGGTTTTACTTCATTGTTGTATCACATATATATTTCTATACCTACGTGCATAAACCAGAATGGTTGGGAACTAGAGTTAACCAGGTGTAAGGATTATGTCAAGACATAGTTTGAATTTTATTCACTCTCAAATATCAAGTTCTCCTAGGCAATTCATTTAGTAAATTTGAGGTGATAGTATGATGGTCCACATAAATTTAATCTCTTGTTCAATAAAATTTTCAATCATCTAAATTATATTACAGACTTAAAATAACTTAGGATACTCCTAAGAAAACTAGTTTATGATCAACCCTACCCAACTTTTCTAAATTAGAACAATGCTAAAGGCTTCCCAACTTTAGACTACCAGTAATTAAGATCAACCATCCCTTCTTTCATTTTAATACCAGGTTAACATAAATTGAGCCAGTGAATTCTTGTCCAGAGGACTTATTTCTAAGCTAAAACACACACTAAAAGACAAATAGAAAGAAAGAAAGAATGAGGCAAGAAAGCAAAGAAGGAAGGTAAGAAAGAACACAATAATAAATTAAATCAAGAAATAAACTACACTACCCCTACCTAATATATTTGTAAATAAGGTTACTATCCTTATGGAATTTGGAACATAGTAGAAGAGAAGTAATGCTTCATGTATTTTCCACTTAGTGGCAAGGCTAGGTCATTCCCTTGTAGGTCTTTGATTCTGAATGCATTTTCTCTTAACATATCTACTATTTTATAGGGTCCAATCTAGAGGGGAGTGAACTTGTCATGTTGTCCTTTTTTATCATGGGTTTTGTACCATAGTAGGACTAAGTTTGAGATTTAGAATGCCTTAATTTTGGCAAGCTTGTCAAACCATATTTTCACATCCTGATGCTTACTTAAATTTTGTAATATTTCATCTCTAGCATCCTCCATTTGGATGATGTTTATTATATTGGATTCACTCTTTCAACATCTTCCATGTAATTATCCATGAGCTCATAGGTGGGTAGCCTCAATGTGATAGGAAATATAGGTTAATTCCCATAAACTAGTAAGAATGGGGATGTCTTGAGCACCTACTTGCATTTGGTTCAGTCTGACCATAGAGCATATTTTAATAGGGACTACCATTCTCATGGTTTCTTTTTTGTAGACTTATTAATGATGTTCATCAATTTTTTATTAATGTATTCATCCACTCCATTACCCTAAAGGTAGTAGTTTGAAGTAGACTTATGATGACTTGATTATCATACACCCATTCAGTGAACTTAGTTGATGCAAATTCTAGGTCTTTGTCAAATACCAAAGATAGTGGTGTTCCAAACTAAGTGATAATGTTTTCTTCAAGGAACTTGATGACATCAATCATTATGATGTTCTTGGTGGCCACTACTTTGATCCACCTGGTGCAATAGTCTTTGGTGGTAAGTAAAAATTTGTGTCCCACTGAGGAGTTGGGGTTGATTATTCCCACTAAGTTTAGGTCCCATTATGCAAATGGCTCATCCTCAATTATAGGTTATAAAGGCATGGATGCCTTTACTTATCTTTGATTGAACACTTGACATTGGTGGCATGTTTGCACATGAGCATGTGCATCTTTGAAAATGGTTGGATAATAATATCTAGCCCTTAATATCTTGTGTGTAGTAGTATGTCCTGAATGATGTCCACTTCTTAGCTTGTCATTTAAATTTTCCATGATCTCATTAGATTCATCTTTGGAAACACACCTAAGATAAATGCCTTTATAGTTATTTATATAGAGGACCCCTCTCTTTATCACAAAGTGAGATGATCTTAGCTTTAGGGCTCTTTTTTATTCTCTTTTAAGGTGTAAGGGACATACTCCATGCATTAAGTAATGAACAATGTCTTTATACAAATATCCTCTGGGTACATGATTTGTTTTGACTTGTAGAACATCAATGCAAGGATTAGTATTTATAATGAGTTGGATAAGACCTTGATCTCTAACTAACTTAGTAGGTCTTATCTCTAATTCATATTCTTAAAGTTTAGTCATCCACTTCCCTCTTCTTTCCCCAAGTTTATTTTTTCCCAACATCAATTTAATAGTTAGATCAGACACTATGTTATATGTCTTATTTCTCAAGATGCAATGTCTAAATTTCTTTATAGCCTTTAATAGTGCATAAGTTTGATTTTACAAAATAGGATAATTTAGATCTGGATTCTTTAAATTAGTCATCATGAAGGCTATGGGTTCTCTTTGTCATCTTTCTTCTATAAGATAACAACAATAGTATGATCAAAAGCAAAAGAGTATAGATATAAATCTTTATTAAAATAAGGACTTATTAGGAAAAGGGTTTGAACAATAGCATCCTTAATGTCTTGAAAGGCTTTCTTCACTTTAGCTATCCATTCTATCTTGACATCCTTATTTATCATGATGTTGAGTGGTCTCACAATCTCTACAAAACTAGAGATAAACTTTCTCACAAAGTTGATTTTATCAAAGAAAGATTTTAACTCTTTTTTACTATTTGAAACTTCTACCTTTAAAATTACATTAATCCTATTAGGGTCAATGGTCATACCTTATTGAGTGATCATATGTCCTAAGAGTTTACCTTTAGTCACACAAAAGATGCTTTTCTTGGGTTTTAAGGAAATGCCATACCTTCTACACTTCTCTAGCACTTGTTCTAAATGCATCATGTGATCTTCCCTATTTTAAAAAAAAAACTATCAGATCATCCATTTAAATAATAATGCATTTACCTATCAATCCTGAAACATGTAGTCCACTACTCACTAGAAAGTTTCTCCTACATTGATAAGTCTAAAGGGCATTTATTTTTAGGAAAACATTCCCCATTTAGTTGTGAAGGTGGTATTCATTATATCTCTCTTGTTTACTAGGACTTGGTTGTAGCCTAAAAATATATCCAAAAATGACATCATTCTAGAGCCACTTACTAACTACATGACTTCATCCAAAGATAGCAAATGGTAATTATTATTTTCTAAAGATCTATTCAAGTTATAGAAATCAACACAAAGTTAGATTTCTCCATTGTTATTTTGAAATGGCACTAGGTTGATAACCCATGTTGAGTGATGTATAGGAAAAATTATCCTTTCATCAAGTAATTTATTTACTTCTTTATAAATCAATGGTTCCAACAATGGATTTCCTGGTTTTTATCTTTGCCTAAAAGGTTTGTAGGCTCCCTTTAAGGGGATAGTGTGAGTGATCACACTAGTGTCAAATATTTTTAGGTCATAATATGACCACGAAATAACATCCTTGAACTTGGTTAAGAGAATAACAACCTTCTTCACTTCTTCATCAGTGCAAACTAGGCTAATGTTGACATTTTGTTCATCCCTAGGACCTTCCAAGTTGAATTGTTTATAGTCATTCCCATTTACTTTGGGATACTTGGTTTTAGTCCCTTCCTTATTTGGATTGAACATCCTTTCTAAGGAAATCATACCTTTATGGATTTGATTCTCTTTAAGCTAGATTACTCCTTCTTTGTTGTCTTTTAAATCTTATACAAGACTTTGATCTTGTTCATCAATGATATGAGATTCAAATACACTAGCATTGTATAAGATATCAGTTATATGTTGATCATCATCAAAAACTTGGATGTGATTGATGTTGTATAATATAGAGGGGCATGAAATTATCTCCATTAAGAATTATTTCAAGTTTAAGGCCTCTGGAGGCACCAAATTCATTGTGGTTGATGCTAGGGCATCTGCCAACTAGTTCTATTCCCTAGGCAAGGAAGCAATATTTAATGACTCAAAGTATTTAATTAAATCCCAATCTATAAATTTATAATTCCTTAATAAATAAAGTTTGCATTGGTATTTGATTCTAACTTTATTCACAACTAGTTTAAAATCAACATAAATTAATAGTTATTTAACCTTATGTTTAATTAAAAATTGAAGTTCTAAGATAAGAGCTTCATATTCTACTAAATTGTTAGTGAAAGAGAACTATAATATATAAGAAGCTAGATAATATTTACCTTCAAGATTTATTAGGATAATCCCAACACCTAAACCTTATTTTTCTCATGCACCATCAAAGTGTAACATCTAAGGACTTTATTTTCTTCTTCCTCCACCTTGTTATCATAAGCAACAATGTTAGTGGTTTCAAGAGTATAAACACCCAAGTTAGATGATTAGTAGTTTACCTTCTCATTCTTGTCATTGTATTCAATAATCATATATTTAATTTGGATTCTTTATTAATCTTGATCTGATTTAGGATCCCTCACTAAGGAAACAACATGTGAAAACAATCCATGGACATGTATCCATTCAAATATTTAGTCTAGTCATGGCTTAGTAAAAATCTATAGGCTTATAGTATATTGCCAACCTGAATGTTGATGAACTATGTACTCAAGGCTCATGATCTTGCTACATATGGATATTCAAAAATTCACTAATTACCCTCATTCTTGACTTATCTAACTACACCACTACCTTTTTAGATTTGACTGGGTTTAACCCTAATTTTCACAAATTCTTAGAGGCATAATATTAGCTAAATCACCAGAATCAAGTAAGCAATTATGGAGGTTCTTACAAAATATTCTAATAGTTAAAAATAATGGTGGAACTTCATGCTTACTCTTGTACATCACCACATTAGCATGAGATTGTTTAGCTTTGCTGGAGCCAAAATTTTCATTTAAGGATTTCAATAGCAAATCACATTATTAAGTGATTTATGTGAGCTCATGAAATATTATATTCACCTTGATCTTATTCATATCCTATACTATGTTGTATCCACCTTTTGATGATGTACATGGATCTTCCATTACTTGTTGACTCTCCTTACCTTTGGGGTGTGGTGGGTTATTATTTATCTTGCCATCAGGAGATGTATCTAATTTATTAGGTGGGGTGGAAGTTGTCAGAGGTGGGTTATAACCTTTTGTTTTCATATCATAATTTATCCTTTGGTATTTATAGAAGGAATGTACCTCTTCAACATTATCTTTAGGTTCATTCTCATCTTGGCTAGGAAAGTCATAAGTCTCAACGATAAAGAGTGATTCATGTCTCTAGAGGCATCATTGGAGTTATCATAAATCTTATCATTGTTTTGATCAATGAGATTCATGTCAAATCCCTCCATTTGGCTTTGAATAGCCTTAAATGCATATTAAAACTCAACATAGTCAAACTCTCCATGTCTAGTAGTATTGTGCAGTTGACACCAATTACAAAAGGCCATCTCACAAATGTTAATCTCAAGAAGTTTACTCAAAGGGGGGTCACTATTGTTATTAGGAACATTGAGAGGTATATTGTATATTTGGAATTTATGATTTCTATTATAGATATCAGTAGTGTTACCCATTTGCTTCTTGAGATCCAAGAAATCATTAGCATGCTTTTGGATAATCCTATGGATTGAGTCTTCTTATCCCTTTGTGGGTTTTGGGTTCTTATTTTGGGTGGTATCTTTGACATTATTATTGTTTACAAGAACCATTACTTGATTATTATGGGGTTGTGCTCCAAAATTTACTTGGTTAAAGATTCCAAGCTACTAGTTATGTACGGCATGACTCAAATGTAACTGATTAAGCATAGGTAGTTGGTTTAATGTGGGTTGGTTTTGGTTAATTTTAGGGATGAAATTTAGAGTAGGTAAATTTGGATTAAAATTTGGTATGGCAAAGGAAAAATACCCTTGTAAGTGCATTTTCTTGTTAATATGAATAGCTTCATCATGGGCTAAAGGTAATGTGTCTATACCCACAACTCTCATAAATAATATGGCTATCATTGGGTCCAAATCATTCTTGTATATTTCTAAGGCTAAATCATCTATAAGCTTATATGGTGAGGATGTCAAGGTGTACATATTTTGGAACCTAGCATTAAACATTATAATTAAATCTTTTGGGTCCCTTTTGAGGGTGGTAAACTATTGGTATACAAATCTTAGACTAATTACCTCTCCAAATTATGAAAAAAAAGTATAATTAAACTGACCTTATCCTGTGATGGAATATTTGGGTAAGTTAAGGAACCAATCATAATCTTCATCCCTAAAGTTGAAGGGAAAAAGGTGATAGGCCATGTCCTCATTAATCACATTAAGCAACCTCAAAGATGCCTTAAATGACTTCACATGTTCTTTAGCTATCACTCTCCTAGTGGGAGTAAAGAGAGGCAAGTACTTTTTTGGATCCTAGGTAGATTGTGCATGGGTCTAGGGACATTGATGGATAAGCAAGCTAACCATGCCATGATTGGATTTAGTATGAGGGGTTACAAATTTTGGTTAGATGTGAAATTTGGCTAGGTCTTATAATTTATACATCTACCTCTATCTGCTCTTGCTTCCTATGGGTCTCTAAGGATATTAAAGGGATCTTGGGTTTAGACCAAGACTTGATTATAATCTTAGGCAACTATAGGATGGAGTATGTGTACTAAAGCACAATTATCTCTAAATATGACCTTATAAATGCCAAATTTTGCAAAAATTGATGAATCTTTGACATAAAATATTAGATCAATCCACTCTACCTTGATACTTTAGGATCTAAGATATGAAACCTCAAATTTCTCAAGACTTGCACAAATATCATTAGCTCTATATGTTAACCTAAAAAAATCAATGCCAAACTAACAAATCAAAGTGTATTTATGCCTTATTTATAGATCTAAAATCATTGGAGGAATTTAAAAAGACTTAAAACACAAAGCTAAACTAAGGTTCCCTTAAATCCAAGAAAATTATTGTAATATGATCTCAAATTTTTGGATCCAACACAAACAATGCCTTAGAGATTGATCTTTGTAAAAATATCCAAATTACTCAACAAACTTATACGAAACTTTGTAAAGATGATAAAAATAAACTTTAATGTGTAAATAATGAGCTAATTCATCTATATTTACATGAATTAGAGAAAATTTCTAGATTATTTTACCAAATTTGCATAAATAAACACTAATATTGATGAAATCTTTCAAAAAATGCAAAGATCCATACAAAAGATGTAAAGATTCATGTAAGTTATGCAGATCCTTAGTGTTATTTAAAAATGTTCATGTACTTTTAAACTATTAAGTATATATATATATATAATGAATCACATTGGAATTCAACAAATATTCATGAAAATAGTTGCATAAGGCCCTCCTTCTAGTTCTAGAAAACTTCCGTTCCTGTTGATGTATGTATTGTGTTCCCTTTGTCACTAGGGAATAAGGGGAAAGTGAGAAACTCAATTTTAAGTATTAGAATGACTTGAAGCTTGAGTTTTTTGTACAAATATTATTGGGAATATCATAAATAGTAAAGATATGGTCACCAATTTGAAAGTCTGCAAGTAGACCCTATTGTATGGATAATAGATGTTTATGTAGTGACACTTTTCTTGCTAATCTTTATGAATTGTATTAATATTTTCCAATTACTACCCAAAATACAAAAAAATTGTGGATATTTATAGTATGATATAAAATATGGTAATTCATAGGTATATCTAGGAGTGAGTAGGGTAGGTCAGAAAAGAGATTGTGCTTGAGATGACTAAAGATGCTAATTTTGCTAACTATTGAGGTAAAATACATGAAACTAGCATCTACCATCTCTAGCATGATTCTCAAATCTAAATAAATGTAGTTAAATATTTAGAGGAAGAAAGATGAATATGTATAATAACATAATTTACATAAAGATAACTCACAATAAATTGCACAACACATTCATTTGTAAATGAGAGGAAAAATAAAGAATGTATACTATCAAAATTTCCAGCCTAACATTAAGATTAAACTAATAGATGCATGTATAAAATGTAATTGCCAAATTTTTTGTAGAAAGGAAACAATCAGACATCTAGAAGTGTGAGAATTTAGGAATCAAAAAACACACACAAAAGAACACTGTAGACAAACTCTTAAATTATTTGGCTCTCTTGTATTAATTATTGTAATAGATGTTTTATTATTTACAAATGAGGGGGACACCTTTATTTATAAGATCAAAATTCCTAAGATACATTTAAGTGGGACCATAAAAGGTGACCAATATACAACCAAGTGGATTAAAATGCCACATTATAATTGAATATTCTATACTTGAATTATAAAACATAACTGAATAACCCTAAAGGCCTGGAGGCGATTGAGATGCTTATTGTTGTTGCTTCTAGTTCTTTTCAATTTCTTCCTAGGTCCATACTTTAGCACATGTTTGTTAGTCTTTCTCTATCTAAGAAAAATCTAGGATCATAAGACTAAATAAATCAGGTATGTCCTAGATCAGCTTACTATACTCCATGAGTATGGGCCTCAATGTTTCCTCAATTGCCTTCACTTTCTATAGCCTCTGATTAGAGAATGTCATAATGTCTATTACCTTAGTGTTCATCTTATCACCCTTATGGAATTGTGAAATGAAGACATTCATATGTGTCCTAAACTCTTGGTCTTCCATGAAGGAGCCATCAGGCTTGGTCACTTTATTGATCATGGCATCTTTCAGTAAGTGGGCTATCTTAAATTCATTTTTCTCAATAGATGTATTTGCATCCTTGAGTTGATCCAAACATGTCTTCAAAATCCTCCTATTATTCATTAGGATGGTCTACATAGGAATAATATCTTCAAGAGGTAAGACTTTCAGGTTAAAAAACTTATTGCTTCTTGCCACTCTCACCAAGTTTGCTAATTTGGTGTCATAGAGGGCAAGAATTTGGTCAAGTTTAATGACCCATTTTTCTTGATCAATCCCATCCCCTTGAATTTTGTTCATAACCTTGTAAAAATTAAATAAATTGATCATAACATTGATTATTGAAATCAAGGTGCCTTCTAACATAGTGGGTAGTGTTTACTCTTTTAGCCTTTTTAGTTCATGATGCATCCCTTTCATTAGGGCTATAGTTGATTCTGCTTGTGCTTGTACTAAGGATATATGATATTCTACATATTATTTTACCTCTTCAAGGCCATCATTCCTCTCATTTGTCAAAGTGAATAGTGGATCTTCACTCTCATATATCACATTCGAGCTTGACTGTGGTTTTTCCACTTATCTCTAAACTACCCTCTTCATGGTGTTAGTGGTGGGGTCAAACCTCATCCTAATTTAGGTTAGATCTTAGCTTACCTAAGGACTCCCTTGAATAATTTTATGCATCATGTTTCTCATCCAATTTGGGGTGGCTATAGTTGCTAGCTGTGTGGGAGGTGGTTGTAATGGGAGAACCTTGGAAAAGGAAGAATCTAGGGTTGCAGCTGGTATATATAAATTGGTTGTGTCCAACTAACAAAATGGGCCAAAAAAGGACTTTTTAGGGCCCATGTTGAGTAAAAATTAGGGTAGCATTGAGGGCCCAATAATTTTATTTATTTTGGTAGGGTGAAGTGGTTTTTACTAAGTAAATGATTTTGGAATGGGTTTGAGTGGCTTAGTGGATGCAAGGGATCCAAGGGTGAGTGATGCACTTGATGTGGTAGCCTCAAAAGGAGTAGAACCCATTAATTTGATAACACTAGCACTTTAGGATCTTGGTGGAGGTGGAATGTTGGCTATGGTATGGGAGATGAATTGGGGAATGGTAACTCCAAAGGAAGTAATGGTGGGGGATGTGAACATGGGAGTGTGAAAAATAGTATAAATATGAGTAGTTGTAAATGTACTAGTGACTATAAAATAAGACAATGGTGTATCACTTATAGAGGGATATTGGGAGGCTAATGAAGGGGGTATTTATCCTCTCATTGTATTCCTAGGGAATCTCTTTCTTGTATAAAGTTTTCCAATAGTCTTCCTAGCTATTTCTTGTAATCCTTCCATTGAAATTTCAATTCCTTGATGACCTTCCTCAAGATCAATGATCTTGGGACCCAGTTGATCTAAGATTTGTGTGGTAGGATCTTCAACAAATGTAAATAAAATTATAGGTCCTTGAGAGGGATCAATATGGCTACTAGATTTTCCTAGATCAGATCTTAGAGGCATGTCTTTCCCACTTGGAGTGGCTTATAA
Source organism: Torreya grandis (assembly GCA_037957365.1). Classification (NCBI taxonomy): domain Eukaryota; kingdom Viridiplantae; phylum Streptophyta; class Pinopsida; order Cupressales; family Taxaceae; genus Torreya; species Torreya grandis. Next base: position 2,505,468 of record JARHVA010000303.1, on the reverse strand, counting down.
TGGAGGTCTATAGGGTCTATTTCTAATGAGAAGAGTGTCATTTTCATCATCATCATCATCATCATCATCATCATCATCATCATCATCATCATCATCATCATCATCATCATCATCATCATCATCATCATCATCATTGTCATCATTGTCATCATCATCGTCATCATTATCATCGTCGTCATCATCATCATCATCATCATCATCATCATCATCATCATCATCATCATCATCATCATCATCATCATCATCATCATCATCATCATCATCATCATCATCATCATCATCATCATCTCTTCTTCTTCTTCTTCTTCTTCTTCTTCTTCTTCTTTCTCCTCATAATCTATATTGAACATGATCCCATGAGTTGGTGAATGTTAAGGATTTATTATAGCCTCTTTCCTCCATTCTCATTTAAACCTCATCTCAAGTGTTATATTATTTATTTTAATAATTCTTAGGACTACCTTATCATTCATTACATCTAGGTATATCCAGTCGTGCACCTCATCTTGGTGATTATACTTTATGGCCACATCTTTTTTGAACTTAAATAGGTGCTTGGAAATGACTTGGTTTGGATCCCACATCTTGAAGTCATCCTTGGGCAATAGGTATGAGTCCCTATGCCTTGTATCCACTATAACATCTTTCCATTTCATTATCTTAGTTTTCCCTAGCTTATAAGGAGTATTATGAGGGGTTATCTTTTTCTTTCTCTTGAGGACACCACCAACGCCATGGAAGGTATGATAATCCATTTATTATTATACAAAATTCATTGTCACATACCTTGGTAGCCTAAATAGAGATACCATTACCACTTCTATCTTGATAATTATGTAGGTAGGGTAGATCTAGAATCCGCCCATATCCCTCAATGTCATTCTAACTTCTAGAAGGACCATGGACATCTTAAGTTTAGTGATGGATTTGTAAATAGGGGGTATAAATATTTTTTAATTATCTTGATGTGGTGCCTAAAGTGGTGAATATACATTATATAATATGTCTAGGGTAAAACTTCATCTTGTTTAGGACTCCATGTGTTTGGTCCTAATTGTGTAATCATATATATATTATCTAATATATAGCTTATCATATATAATGGATCCCTATTTTGGCATGTAACTAGGAAATGGGTATATTGCCTTGCTTGTCTATGAAGACTCTAGTTGGGTTTGTTACACATGAAGATAAAGACTATCTCCAAATTATGTGCCTCTCACCAATTATTAATGATGCTCTAGTTATAGTCTAGCTATGATAGGGGTAGGTAAAAATATTTAAAAAAAATAATCCCTATAATGAAGGAAATGGGAATCCCTTGATTTATGTATTTGAGCAATCCATCCTCACATTTTAAAATCCCAAAGATGTTGTATACCAGGTTAGTGCACAACATGACCTATTGGTTACTACGACTTTATGGAGACCAATAAATTAGATTGTTAGGATATTTGAAGGGATATAAATGATATGGGGTATGGTCTCAAGATCATCAATATTTTTGGATCCCTTAACATTATGATAAATGTCCCCTGATTTTATGGCCTCAAGGATGAACTCTGTATCTTTAAAAATGATTAAATTTCCATTTTGAAATAAGAAGTCGTCATTTGAAAATGTAATGCCCTTATCCAAAGTGGAGGGTCCTGATCATGCCATTTTTATAGTGTTTTGGGTAGCATCCAATGTTTCTTGTATCCCTTTATGACTTTAGAGCTCCAAAAATGGCATATTAGGTGTAATCATTAAATATATTGAGCTTGATTGACTTGAGAATGAAAATAAAAAAGAGAGAAAACACTTAGGGTTTTGAATGCAAATGTAAGTATCAATAGTTGATTTGATTGGCCTCTTGAAGATTGCTTTGATTAATGAAATGTTGATGGAAATTCTATTTTGTGTTAGATTAATGGTGAGATCATCACCTTTTAATTCCAATTTAGTACTGATTTACTTTTGAATCATCATTAATTTTTGCTTTAAAGCTAAAGGTTTCCACCTTTTGACATGTGGCATGCCACATCAGATCTAGTTAGGTACTCATGGGGACTAAATATGACTAACCTACTTAGTCATCTTAAATATAGACACATATCACTTCTTAATTGGTTGTTGACTCTTAAAATTTATCTTAGTGTGATAACTTATTTGTTCTCCACCATGTGGCATCTTTTGATTTATGGTCAACTCTTGGGTAGATCCCTCTAATTTTGGTTGGCTATGGGAGTGCCATGTGTTATTTATATATGAAATTTGAGTTTATTCTTGGCCATATGTCTCTATCATAGGTAATCATGGTACTATTTATAAATGTGTCACCTTTGAAATGTCTCTAGGTAGCTATCAACAAATTTGTTTTGAACATATAGCTCAGGTGGAGCCATGTGTCACTCTCAAAGATGATCTAGCTAATATAGGATGAAGCTTCATGAGAATGACATGTGATATCATCCCATGGGTCTAGTGGGGACACATGTTACTTTGGTAGGATTTCAAAGGTGATCAAATGGTTCTTTAGATAGAAGTAGTGTGGGCATGATAAATGTTATCATCGTATAGATTTGAGGGGGGCATGAATCATTCTCATGAGATTATATTCATTATTTTTCCACTTGTTTCTCTTAGAAGGGGCTTGGATAGCTAGACAACATAGAGACTTGATTACATAGATTAGGTGCATACATATGTCTATTTAGCAAGCCCTTGTGAGCTTTAGATCAGATGTAATGTAGTATGGACACACATCTATATTAGATGAATCTTTGAGGGACATGTGTCACTTTGGAAGGATTTTCAGACTTGGATGGTTGTGCTTAGGGCACATAATAATATATCATGGGGTTATTTTTTATAGTGAGATACATGGTAGCTCATATTGATCAATTTTTCTTATATGGGCTAGGATATTGACATGTAACCTGTGGATTTAAATTATAATGGCTAACTCCTTTGAAAACGCTCAGGATGGTGCCACATAGTTCAATAGATTCATAGATTCATTCTAAGTGTCATACATGGAGCATATTTATCAACCAATGATGTAGCTTGAAATTATGAAAATAAATAATTATTCCTTGGATAAGTGCTATGATGACATGTGACACACTGAAGAGTGAGTATTCCTTTAGAAGCTCTTCTATAATTTGACGTCATGTGAAGAATAAAAAATTGTTATTTTAATTTTGATTCTCAACAAAGTCATGTAAAAATTTAAGTTAGACTTTGGGAAACATCAAATGCCCATCATAATCATAATAAATCTAATTTAAAGCAAAACTACATAAGTAAATGCTTTAAATAGAATGTAAGGTCAGTCCAGTAGGATTGGTCAAGTCTATTGTGTTTATGCTCATTTAAAAACTAGGTATAACACTTTTGATAAAGGCTTACCTATATGTTTTGAATCATTTCATGGTTAATAATTCATCATTTTGAAAGGAATATGAATTTACTTGCAATAACTCAAATTTTTCTAAAGGATAATCTTCATTGAAAAATGAATATCTAACCAATTTTTTTTAGGAAGTATTAAATTAGTTTTTTATCTAGACAAATGACTTAGAAATCTTGGCATTTTTGAAAACCAAAATAGGAGGATTCCCATTTTGGGAAAAGGGGGTAGTTAAGCATTAACAAATATATTTGAATATATCCTAAAATATCTAACTGGAGAGCCATGCCTAGTAATTAAAAATCATAATTTCATGACAAATATTAACTCAACTAGAGTTATTTTTAACTCACCTAGGTTTATTTTGAACCCATTCCAAGCCTAAACTGAACCTTAACTCACCTTAGGTCATAGTTAATTCTTAAGGCTATGAATAATAGGCCATACCCCTTCATTTCTAAGCTTGGATATTATATAGTTATTATGCAAGATTTACTCTATAAAACTCATGTAAGTAGTGTTACCATGCCCAAATCTTAAGCCAATCAATCAAAGCTAAGGTGCCAAGGAGAAAAGGAGCCAAAAAACCTTTATTGTCAAAGACTTCTTGATGCCCAAGTTGAAAAATACATTCAACAAGCCATTTGGAGCTCCAAAGAAGGTAAACGATTTGTTTATTTTATGATTTTGTTGTGCTTTCATATATTTATTTATTACCTAAACTCTTCCTAGTGTCTAGGATAGAGGTGTTAGGAATTTTAGTTTGTTTATTTTATGAGACTAAAACTAGAATAACCTCCCCTCTAAATATTCATTATCCACAATAGGACCTTCTCCATTGAAATTAGGGACACTCTTGGTGTTATTGGGAGGGATATCATCATAGGTAGAAAGGTTTATGGGATTCTCAGTATTAAAATCTAAGAAATCATGTTGCCTAACCATGTTACCTTCAACATTTTATTCACTCTCATGCTCTTATTTAATTTCAAATTCCTCTTGCTCTTCAAGTTCTTATTCAGGATTTTCAAGTGCTAAGAAAGGCTTAGGGTACTAAATTCAAGAGGAAGCTTAGAATGAGGGAGTGGATTTACAGAATGAGTACATCTACTATCATATGATCTAGTAGTGACCATGAAGCATGAAAATGATAAATTGGTCTATAACTAGATGTTATAACCTTAATGGAGTCTCAAAATGCCAAGTAAGAAACAATTATGAAGCAATGATATAGTTAAGACTAACATTCAACTTGATAAGAAGGTTTTAGGATAACTCTCCCACTAGGAATGCCATAACTATTGTCACTCAATTTTTTACCCTTAGAGAGTTAGTTAAAGCTTACTCTAATTGGTTGAAACAATGGGATTACCCCTAGACTTGTGGGTTGTCTATAATAGTGGTAAACGTCTAAATTGAAGGGCTATCTCCCTAGATTTGTTTTGATTATCCTTCTACTAAATAGTTGATGTGCAAAAATAGATAATAAACTATCTAATTACAAGGAAACTAAAGAAAATAGGTGATACAACAAAATTTTTGATCCAAAACTATCCTATCCTTTCACTTAAAAGAGGTACAACTATAATCTAGTTTATGCTTCAAGAGATAGAGCTTATAAATTAAGTATTTCAACCTAGAGACCATGCAAGTATTAAAATTTGAAAACACATAGCTACAATACCACACTTTAATATACTCTAAGTGACCTACAAGAAGACAATTTACTCATACCTAGGTGCACACAAGCAGGACAAGATACAAGGATAATCAATTTTCTCACTAGCATCTATCAACAAATCATTTCACACACTAAAATATGAACATGGAAAGATTGAACCAATTTAAATTTTTATTTATTAAGGAAAATATGAGTAAAAAAAATAGTAGGGATTAACCTACCTTTCTTGTGGATGAATTATAATGCCAAAACTAGGCATAGAGAGAGAGAGAGAGAGAGAGAGAGAGAGAGAGAGAGAGAGAGAGAGAGAGAGAGAGAGAGAGAGAGAGAGAGAGAGAGAGAGGAGAGAGAGAGAGAGAGAGAGAGAGAGAGAGAGAGAGAGAGAGAGAGAGAGAGAGAGAGGGGGGGGGAGAGAGAAAATATATATATATATATATATGAGTAGCTTAAAAAGAGTTAGGAAGAATCTTGAAAAATACCTTCAAGTCATAAGTAGTCAGTCCTTGAGGAGTTCATAAGCCTTCTTAAAAAATGATATGATCTCTTATAGAAAAACTTCTTCATATACCTTAAAATTTCATGGATATCCTCATAAAAGTGTGGATTTTAACCTCATTAAGGTGTGTACATCATTATCTACCCTTGAAATAAGTTTTCTTCAAAGGGGGAGTTAGCTTAACTCATGAGGTGTCATTTATGATCTTGGGTAGTAAAGAGCTCATCTAATTCTTGATAAAGAGCTTGTAACTAACCTCTATAAACTTGAAATATCCTATAACCACCTCTTCAAGGCTTTAAAATATTTAATTAACACCTTACAATTCTTATTATGCCTCTCAAAGATTCATTTCAATGTTGGTTATCTAGCACTAGTTAGCAATTAGGCTTAGTTGTACATGTTAGCTTATTTGAATGGCTATGGATATTGAATGAAAACCTAAAAAAAGGATTAATATCATATTATCAGACCCAATAATAACTTCACCATATTAAAAAGGCCTTTAAGGCATAATTACCTACTATTTCCTGCCAAACTAGGTAGCTAGGTCTCTCATTCCTAGTACACCTCAAACTACCTTCTTTGTGCAGACCTATAGGGAAAATTTCATGTGTGGATGAAAAGAGTTTGTGCCTTGAAGATTTATGAAACATACCATGGCACCTCCTAAAATTAATTTCAATAATTCATTCATATCTATACCCTTAAAAATCATTAAAGCTAACAAAAGAGAGGTTATTTAGTGTGTTTGTATAGGTGACATCAGCATCAAATTTCATGGTGAGGATCACTAGAGAGATTTTGATAAGGTTAAAATGTTTCTAGAGAAAAAATAATTCATTTGGAGTCATTATGAGACAAATATCTCACATTAAATTCATCCAAGGGTTTTAATAGGGTTTGAGACCTATTTGGGGTCTTAACAATCATTTATAAAGCACTAGACATCAATTGGACTCATTCTACTTGGATAATATTCTTTTCTGACCCCCCATATATTCCAAATGGATCATATTCCCATGAAAAGTGTGGGATATGGTGTGAACGTATGACGTTGTTCCTTGGGTAGCTAACCTAGTGTTCTTGAGCTTGAGAGAGGTCTAATTTGGGTTTGAGGCCTCAAAACTCAATCCTACTATGGGAAATATTTAGAAATATCAAAAAAATATTACCCATGGTTCTATATGCTTTGGTAATGATTATCACTCCACTTTGTGCATTTGGTGCATTGGTTAGGAAACTTTAGGCTATAGGCCTATCACCTCTTTACGAGCCCTCAAGGGAATTTGGATTGAAAATTAGGATTTTGTGCAACCTATAAGTGTTTTGAGACCTTTTATATGTTTATGTTTTTCCTCAAATGTCCTCCATGGGGTTTTATATGCCTATTTTGTGTTTTAAGTTCAAATAGACCCCTTGGTGTTAAGACTATCTGTCATTTGTCAATGGAGTGAGCAAGGTATGAGATAAAACAATGAGTATGCCTACTATTAGGATGACATTAAGGTGACTATTAATGATTTTTTACACTCATAACCATATTTTTAACTAATTTTTAAAGTGTAATTATGCCTATAGATTCCTTGAAACATCATTCTCTCTCATGATTGGACAAACAAGGCTAGTGGTGTGCAACAAGATGACTATATCTTGTGATGGAATCCTTGACCATGTATGAAAATATCATATTATCACCTTTAGCTCTATATATTTTCAATATGTATTGTGGCTACTCTTACCAACTTTGTATTCAAACCTCAGAACTTTAATCCTCTATAAGTTTGAGATCCTTCTTAAAACCTTAAAATTGGGCTTACAATTTTGAGTGTCTTACTTAGTGAAATAGTCACACTTAATCCATGAAATAAACACCCATTTATTAGTGAATGGTATTTTAGGCACATCCTTATCATTTATTCACTTGAATATCTATATTTTTTAGCAATGATTTTAGCCCATCTTCTACATATATCATTCACATGTGTCTTAAAAGGGCTAGCTATAGGTTCACTCTGCCCATGACCACTAAGTCATTACGAAACTTTCCATCATGAGACCTTATTAAAACATTATAGGGGTTATGTGGGAGATTTATTCATGTCACAAGACCATAGGGAGTCTGATAATGGTCACTGGTTGCATGGATAACTACCACCTAATGAGACAAACCTGTAACATGAAGAAACATAGAAGCCTCTTGCATTTCATACACTAGATGAGTTTTAATTATGGACATAGAGGAAATATCATACCCTTTTCAAGTTAATGTAACATTTAATCTTGAATAATGAGTTCACATAAGCCATGAAATTACCTAGACATCAAGGTGGTGGGGTATAGAGCCTTTTCTAAGTAGTTAAATTTCTTAGTATTTATTCATAAAGAAAAATATCTTGACCCAAATACCAATGGAATGAATATCAATAATATTAGGTTACCCATACCTATTTAATATCTCATGATCCATCTCTCTATATTATTTATAGAACAAACATTCACACATGACCCTTGTAAAGTTGCCAAAGGACCCGATGAAGTGGAAATTGAATATTTTGCATTTTTTGAAATTGTGGAACCTCTTTGAATGTTGAAAATCCTAGAGGAAGGTGGAGAGTTACTTTTCATATGTTCACTTCTTTAATATTACCATATAAATGATTAGAAATACCTCTTTTATCTTGATTTCTCCTTCTTTGAATGTTAAACCTGTAAGGTTTGACTAACCCATGACTTGATCTGACATTATGAATGTTAGAAAACCTATTTTCATGTTTTAAAAGTACCACTTATATGTAACATACTTTATTTTCTTCTTGGAAATGACTTTAGAACCCTTAAGAAGTAGTTTCAAGTGTATAAAAATCTAGTGAAACTAGATGACCTCATGGAGTTAACATTTCATTTGACCAAGACCTTATATGGACTCTAATTCACCCCCTATGAAAATTTATGCATGAAATAGACTTTGAAAATACCCCCATTAGCCACAATAGAAACCTTAACATCTCCAAAAACCTTAATTTATGCTAAGAAACCTTAATTTCTTGAAGGTAACTAGAAATGTGTTTAAAGTCATGATTTAGCAATACAAGGGCATGTATAAGCTATGAGAACCTATTTACACTTATAATATAAGGGGGAAATGAAATAACCTTGGACTCATAGGGGACAAAATGTTGTCACATTTTGACAATAGAAGCAAAGGAAGAAGAGAATGAAAACAAGAATAGATCCTAGAGAGGGAGACACTTGGATGGTAGAAACCTTCATAAAAGATCTGTTGTTCCCAAAATCCATCACTTGCTTTTGTGGACAACATACCGACCATTTTGGTCTTATAGGCCAAAATGCTCTCTTTCTTTCTTTCAAAATATTCTGAGTAGTTAATTTTTTCAAATATTCAAGCCTTTTCAGCTAAAGAAGTCTCAGGTTCAATAGGTAGGCTTTCTTCAAAGGAAGTTTAGAACACTTAAGGCTTTTCCTTAGTGTTTTGAGGATGGTTCAACGCAAAGGTTTGATCAAAAGACTTAACGACGGGCTTCAAACAATTAGAATGAACCACTTTAAATGATTGAACCATTAAACCCTACCTCCAAAAGAGTTTAAAGGTTTAAATACTTCGGCAAACTTAAAGAAAAGAAGGCTTCGAAGAGTTAAGATTGAACTTTGAACTATTGAACCTTGAACCAAATGGTCTAAAGGTTCAAGGTTAAACAAGTTAAATAAGTCTGAAAGACTTAAAGAAAAGAAGGAATTAAAGAGTGAAGATTGAACCATTGAACCTTGAACCAAAAAGAGTTCAAAGGTTTAATGAGTTCAAAGGTTCAATGACTTAGACAAACTTAGAAAATCTAGAGAGTTTGAAGCTTTGAAGAAATCAATGAAATAAGATTGAATCATTGAACCATTAAACCTTGAACCAAAATACTGCAAAGAGATTAAAGGTTTAACGAGTTCAATAAGTTTGATGGACTTAGAGAATAAAAGGCTTCAAAGAAAGAGAATGAATCAATGAACTGTTGAACCTTAAACTGAAATGGTTCAAAGGTTCAAAGGTTTAAAGGGTTCAAATAGTTCAAAGTTCAAAAGGAAGCTTTGAGCGAATGAAGGAAACAAAAAATTCCAGAAAGAAGTTCAACCAAATGGTTCAGCCAAAGAAGAAAAAGAGAGTGAATGCAACCCTTCACAAAACTGTTGAACCTTTGAACTTTGAACCAAAAGAGTTCAAGGTTCAAGGTTCAAAGAGGTTCAAAGTGACCAGTGATGTCCCCACAGATGTCAATTTAAGGGTAATGGAATAATTATTGGTTTTCAAAAAAACTGAGAACAAACTCAGCAACCAACCCAGAAAGGAGCTAAAAGAGCTAGCTGAAAGTGAGAAGATAGCCCTGAGAGCTCAGATTGATTAGGAAGAGACAAAATGTGGCAAGGAAAGAGATAAAAACTACATGAAATTTAGAAATATTTTTAGGAGAGTTATTTCCAGTAGGTGGAATAGTCCACCAAGTAGACTTTAGAGAACACAAACATTTAAGGACATGGCCTATTTTTCTACATTAAGTAAAGATGAATAGACGATCGTGTAAGCATCATAAAGAAGACCAGATAACCCATGCTTAGGAAGAGACATTTGAGATAATTCAGAATGCCAAAGTCAAGGCTGATGACCTATTCTAGCATGGCCCTTTCATAGATATTTAATGCATTCAATTCAGCATGGGCTATTTTTATGAAAACAAGCACCTAAGTCTTTCTTGTGATGCTATATATTGTAATCTCTCATTTTGTATAAGAGGGATCTCTCTATTATTAGAAGTGAAGATCTGCCCAAATTGAAAGGCAATCCTAAGACTTTGAACTCAGACTGTTAATCATATTTTGTTAAACTAATGAGAAAGTAAGTGACCTTTCAAACTTTTTGTTGGAATAAGCTTGTGTCGTATAGGAAATTGTTCTTATGTCTGTTTCCTAAATACAGTCTTTTCTATTTAATCAAACAAGTAGAAGAAGTGGAAGTAAGCTAGAAGATGTCTTGAAGTCAACTGTGGGAGACTTTATGCTACCATAATTGTCTTCAGTCTATGTTTTGTGTAAAGGATACTAGAGAGACTTTGAGCTCTCTTTATCCTTCATTATCCTTTACTCTATTGTAGTTTTAGGTGTAGAATTTGAGCTGCACTTAATCTTGATGTGTTACTTTGTCATAATCAGTGGGAGGAACAATGAAGGACTTTTTGCATTCATTAGTTTCTTGTGGTTTTTGTTACTACCTAAGAAGAATTTTGCTATTGGCTAAATATCACTTCTAAAAGAAGAGAAGTGCCTTTCAATAATTACACTAGAATTCTCCTCTGTTCTATGAACATCATCTCTGAAAAAATAGAGATGGATGATATGATTTCACCCCTGAGTGTATTTTTAGCTTATCTATAGTATATAATAGTTTATAGGGAACCTCCCCTTGCTAAGAGGAGATATTTATCTCTTTATGATGTGGTAGACCTACACATTTTGCTGTATAAATCTCCTTATGCTGTGGTTGATGTAACCATTTTACCATCAATCAGCTGGTGAAAAAATATTCACCCAACATTTTTTGGCAACTTCACTGGGAAGAACGTTCAGTTTGAAGCCTCAAGCTTCAAATTGAAGTAGTTTCAATTATTTTCCATATCTATTTTAGCACTTTAGTAGATCCACCGTACACACAGCTAGAGAGCTCAAGGTAGTGTTGACCTTGTATTTGAGTTGGTGCAACTAAGTAATTTTGATCTTTCCCCTCCACAAACTCACCTTCAGTGAACTAGGAGTTTTCCTCTTACAAACATCAGGTCCCCAATACCAGGCAAAACTACTCTTTCCTCTGCTAGTAGAGCTTTGTCCATACATATCCCACAGAGATTTATTATCCCTCCTTTCAAAAACCATATTATGGTAGTCCAAGGCCCTTGGGGTAATACCTTTGGTCCCCTAAATCTAACCCAACCTCTACATGAGCTACCCCATAGCTCAAGGAAAAAATTTCCCAAGTTCTATGGTGATGGGAAGGTTCATCTTGATGAACATATAACAGCCTTTTACATAGCCTATGGTGTGATAGGCATTGAATATGAAGACATTATAGTCAGATTGTTTATGGAAACATTAAAAGGTGCTGTTATAGATTGGTTCTATCATTTACAAGCACAAATAGTGACTAAATGGAACACTCTCAAGGCCAAATTTGAGACCAGTTTCAAACCTGCAGAAGATGCACACGCCTTGTTAGCCCAACTTACACAAATAAATAAGGAGCCTCATGAACCCATGAAAGACTTCATTGTCAAATTCGACAAGTTGAGGAATAAGATTCCCACAATTGCTTAGTCGACACCTGAGAATCTTAAATGCTTCTTCATCAATTCTTAGCTTCCTAAAGTAAGTTTCTTGTTGAAAAGAGCTGGCCATATAGACCTTTCTGCAGCTCAAATTTTGTTGACTGAGGTTGAATATGACCTTATCTTGGTAGGAAAGATAAGAAGAGATCCTAATAAAGGTAAACCTTCTTCATCTTTTGAATGTTCTTCTACAAGCACCACTGATCCTATGGTGCAAAAGCTAGAAAATGAATTGTTAGCTCTAAAAAATCAAATGGTGCAAGGGATGTTTGCTCCTCCTTCATATCAGGATATACCAAGGAGGACGTTTCCCAACCAATCATATCAGGGTAATGGTACTAAAAATCAAGGTCAACCAAATCACCTTCCTCCCCCACCAAGGAAGCTTGCCATTGAAGCAACACCAGCTAACTCAGCAGTTGGTTATCATGAAGCTGAACATGATTTCTCTTTCCAACCTGAGTTGGACTAAGAAGATGATGCTGATCTCTTTGTGAAAGGCCAAGAAGAATCAACTAGTGATTCCAACATTAGTTTCCTAAATTTCCAGGATGAACCCAAAAGTAAAGGTGAAGCATTTGATGGATCATACACTATATTTACTACGTCCCATAATTGTTTAGCTCAACAAGTGGATAAAGGAAAAATAGGGAAAGAATCTCAACCAGCAATTTCAATTACTAAACGAGGGGCTTCTCTACCTTTTAAATCAAAGGACCTGGTGATCACTACAAAAGTAAGTATATCAAATTTTCCTTCACCTTCTACTTCAAATTCGTAAACCAGTTCTACACCTAGTAAAATCCAAATTGATGGACTACCTTCCTTTATCTCTAATTCATTTCAGTCATTTGATATAATCAACCATGCTAAGAAGAACAAAATTCAAATGTCTGAGTTTGAATTCTTGTAATCCAACCCTAAGTAGTTGGATATACTCGTTGAATGTGTAAAAAATAAAACCATCCCTACAAGATAAGATATTTATGAAGTAACTCATATTCCCCCAAAGAACACACCTACTTGAAATAATCTTGTGATTACCCCTCCAACTGCCCCTGGAAAGACAGAACCATTTTATGTCTCCTTGCTGATAAACGGTCATTAGCTGAATAATTGCATTATATATTTTGGTGCATCTAACAATGTCATGCCTACCAAGGTGGTATAATCTCTTAGTCTCACACTAAATAAAACCTTTATGAGATGTTTCTTCATGGAAAATAAATAAGTACCTCTACTGGGACAAATCAAAGATGCTCAATTTGCATTTGTGGCCTTCCCAGATAAGAGAATCAAAATGATAGTCTTGGTGGTTGATGTCCCAACCTCCTACAACATTCTTCTTAGGTGAAATTTTTGCAAGGACATTGGTGGAGAATTAAGCATGGACCTATATGAGGTGAGGATTCCTATCAATGACATCATGTAAAGGCTACTTCCTAAGAAGGAATCAAAGTAAATTATCATGCAAACATCAGCCCCTGAAACTCAAATTATATTTGAGTCTTTAGGCATGGATAATTACTTTTTGACTACTGAAGACATTTCTATTTCAACAGATAAAAATTCCATAGGTGACAATCCAAAAAATTTAGATAAGACATTAGAAGAATTGGTAGGGCACAGTACACATAAAAAAAGAGCTTCTCTTCTTGATGAAGAAAAAATTGAAAGAAGATCAAATTTTTATAATGTCTAGATTCTAGAATTTGATGGCAGCAACTCTTCTACCAGTTCTAGAGCTGGAGTTATTTTAATATCTCCTTAAGGAGATATTTTTCTATATGCATACAAGTTGCAGTTTAGCAACACTAAAAACACTACCAAATATGAATCAATGCTACTTGGATTAAAGGCTGCTCAAGATAAAAGTGTTAAACTTCTTCATGCCAAAGGAGATGCTAAGTTGGCGGTTTGTCAGGTGAGGAACCTGTATCAAATTAAGAATGAGAAATTGTGACATTATCACAATCTAGTGTGGGACTGATTTAAAAAATTTGATGCTTTAGTATTTCTGCTATGCTTAGAGAATTCAATAGTCATGTAGGTTTAGTGGCCGTATCTGCAACTCTCTTAATCCCTCACCAAGATTTCAAAGAAGATAGGTACACTATCGAGTTGGTATTTTGACCAAGTGTACCTGGTAATGTCAACCATTGGCATGTATTCAATGGTGATAACCAAATCATTGCTTTTCTAGAATAAAAAGACAACTTTGAAAAGCTTCAATTTGAAGGCAGTGAATCTCCACCATGGGAATCAGCTCTAGAGAAATTCAAAAGATGATGAAGAGTTCCTTCAGCTCAAAGGGAATAAAATTCCCAAAGGATTAGTTTCTCTTGAGAAATTTTTTGACAATCATGATAGATTTGTCAAAGAACAACAAATAGATTCAAAATCCTCCAAGGATTTTGATCAAATAAATTTGAGTATAGAAGAATATCCAAAAATGGTCAACATTGGAAGTTGTTGTACCCTTAATGAAAGACTCAAATTCATTACACTGCTTCACCATTACATTGATGTTTTAGTATATTCATATGATGATCTAAAATCTCTCAGACCTAAAGAAATCAAGCACAAAATTTCTCTCAAGATTGAGTCATTGCCTCACAAGTAGAAGCAAAGGCAATACAATCCCAGGATATCAGGCACTATTTTGTCTGAGATACAAAAAATACTAAATGCAAGGATTATTTTCCCAATCCATCATTCCACCTAGATTGTGAACATAGTCCCTATGAGAAAGAAGAATGGAGAAATTCACCTGTGTGTTGATTTCATAAATCTGAATCAGTCATCTTTAAAGGACAACTATCCCTTGCCCATCATGGATCAACTACTATAAAGAGTGACTAGCACTAAGATGTTATCAATGTTAGATGGCTTTTCAAGATATAATTAAGTAGAATTTGGTGAAGTAGACCAACACAAGACCACCTTCACAATACCTGGGGCACTTTTGCATATCACATAATGCCTTTTGGCTTGATCAATGCTGGGGCCACCTTCAAAATAGCCATGGATATTGCTTTCAAAAATGAAATGGGTAAGTTCATTGTGGTATACCTTGATGATTTAACAGTCTTTTTTATACATCATCCTGATCATGTGCATCATTTACAATAAGTGCTGGAGTGATGTAGGTAGAATGGTATTTCTCTTAATCCCAAAAAGTTAATTTTTGGGGTTACAAAAGGTAAACTTCTTGGTCACACTATGTCCCAAGAAGGCATAAAGATCAACCCAAAAAGGGTCAAATCCATTCAAGAGCTTTCTCTTCCTGCTAGTAAGATTGTAGTTCACTCTTTTTTGGAAAGGTGAACTTTTTGTGAAGGTTCATTTCTGAATTCATAGAGAAGACTCACCACATTGTTAATATGATGAAGGACAAAGCCACTTTTAGCTAGACTAAAGAAGGCAAATCAAAATTTCAAGATATCAAGGAAGCTATCACCCATGCCCCCATCCTAGTTTGTCCTGATTACACCAAAGACTTTGTGATGTATAGCTACGCTTCTGAACATACACTTTTAGCCATCTTGGTTTAGTAGAAAAAAGGTGTGGAATCTCCCATATCTTTCATGATTTGTCCTCTCAAAGCTCATGATCTAAAGTATTCAAACATGGAGAAGCATGCTTATGCTATGGTAAAGGTGGTAAAACACTTCTATTTTTATATCCTGAACTCACACACTATCGCTTTGGTTCTTGATACAACAATCAAGTCCATACTAACTTAGTAGGAGTTTGGAACCAAAAGGTGCAATTGAATTTCCAAAATCTAGGAGATTGATCTTGTTATCAAACTTCAAAGCTTGTGTGAGGAAGGGGCCTCTACCAATTAATTGCTAATAACATACTCGAAGAAGCAGGGCATGAAGAAATAGAAATTGAAGACACGTCAATAGTTCTTTTTGTCACCACTACGAATGAGTGGTATTTGAATATTACTCATTTCCTTACCTATGGTGAGTGTCCTAATCATATATCTCATAAATAAAATAGGACTGTTAAGTTGAAATCTTCCAATTTTGTCTTGTGGGACAACAGTCTATACAAGAGAAACCTTGATGGGGTATTTCTTCACTGTGTGGATAAAGTGCAGTAGAATAAACTTTTGGAGTCCTTCCATAATTTGGCTTGTGGAAGACATTTTTCTATGCCTGTGACTACCCATAAGATTCTGTGAGCTAGGTATTATTGGCCTACTCTGTTTCAAGATTCATACACTTGGGTGCATAGATGTGAGTTGTGTCAATAGTTCATTAGCAAACCCAAGTTGGCTGCATTACCTCTCAAGCCTGTGATGATATAATAGCCATTTCAACAATGGGGGATTGATTTCATTAGTGCTACAAATCTATCCTCGAGTTTTGGACATGATTATGTCCTCACAACCATAGACTGCTTTACCAAGTGGGTGGAAGCCATTCCAGTCAAGCATGCTACTTTAGAAGTAGTGTGTAATTTCTTCAAGGAAAACATAATTTCCAAGTTTGGAGTCCCAAACAATATTATACAGACAATGTAGCCTATTTCTCTTCCCATGAGATTATCCATTTCTATTACTCTTATGGTATTATTCTCTCCCACTCTTTTGACTATTATCCATAAGGAAATGGTCAAGCAGAATCAAGCAATAAGACCCCAGTGACCATTATCTGGAAGCTGATAGATGACAATTAAAAAACCTAACATAAAGCATTGCTTGATGCTTTATGGGTAGACATAATTACACCCAAGAGGGAAATTGGCATGTCCCCATTCCAAATTTTGTATGGTCTCTTTGTAGAGATACCAATCACCCTAGAATTACCAGCATTAAAATTAACAAAGGTAGTAGAAGATTTAACTTTTGAAAGTTCCATCGACAAAAGGATCATGTGCTTGACTAAGTTTAATGAGCAACAAACTATGGTGGTGGACCAAATTGCTACGCATCAAAGTCTGGTAAAGAGACTCTTTGACTAGAAAGCAAGGATCCCTGACTTTCAAATTAGAGACCAAGTCTTATTGTGGGACAAGAGGAGAGAACCAAAAGGAATGCATGGAAAATTTGATTCCCTGTGGAGAGGTCCATTCACCATTCATCATTTAAATGGTGAAAATAGTTTCTTGCTAAAATATCAAGATGGAACACTATTTACTCTACCTCACAGTGGGCAGCATCTGAAGCATTTCAATCCTTGAAGTATTAGATAAGTCTAGTTGTACATATATACATTTATATAGTCTTTCTTTGTTTTGAGTTTTTCATTTGTTTTTGGTGCCATTTGGTTTTTGGCACCATTCTTTTTAGGTAGCATGACTCCATAGCCCAATGGCATAGATCAAGGCACTGTGATTCTAGTTTCTACTCCCTTTGACTATTTCAAAATTTCAATCGATGGAAGTTTCCCAACTGGAGCTAGCTGTTGTTCCCAAAATCTGTCACTTGCTTTTGTGGACAACATACTGACCATTTTGGTCTTACAGGCCAAAATGCTCTTTTTCTTTCTTTCAAAATATTCTAAGTAGTTAAGTTTTTCAAATATTCAAGCCTTTTCAGCTAAAGAAGTCACAGGTTCAACATGTGGGCTTTCTTCAAAGGAAGTTCAAAACACTTAAGGCTTTTCCTTAGTGTTTTGAGGATGGTTCAACACAAAGGTTTGATCAAAATACTTAACAGTGGGCTTCAAACAATTAGAATGAACCACTTTGAACCATTGAACCATTGAACCCCACCTCCAAAAGAGTTCAAAGGTTCAATGAGTTCAAAGGTTACAAATACTTCAGAGGACTTAAAGAAAAGAAGGCTTCAAAGAGTTAAGATTGAAATTTGAACCATTGAACCTTGAACCAAAATGGTCCAAAGGTTCAAGGTTCAATGAGTTCAATAAGTCTGAAAGACTTAAAGAAAAGAAGGAATCAAAGAGTGAAGATTAAACCATTGAAACATTGAACCTTGAACTAAAAAGAGTTCAAAGGTTCAATGAGTTCAAAGGATCAATGACTTAGATAGACTTAGAAAATCTAGAGAGTTTGAAGCTTCGAAGAAATCAATGAAATAAGATTGAATCGTTGAACCTTGAACCAAAATAGTTTAAAGAGTTCAAAGGTTTAATGAGTTCAATAAGTTCAATGAACTTAGAGAATAAAAGGCTTCAAGGAAAGAGAATGAATCATTGAACCGTTGAACCTTAAACCAAAATAGTTTAAAGAGTTCAAAGGTTCAATGAGTTTAATAAGTTTAATGGACTTAGATAATAAAAGGCTTCAAAGAAAGAGAATGAATCATCAAACCGTTGAACCTTGAAATGAAATGGTTCAAAGGTTCAAAGGGTTCAAATAGTTCAAAGTTTTAAAGGAAGCTTTGAGTGAATGAAGGAAGTGGAAGATTCCAAAAAGAAGTTCAATCAAATGGTTCAGCTGAAGAAAAAAAAAGAGCGAACGCGGCCCTTTACAAAACTATTGAACCTTTAAACCATTGAACTTTGAACCAAAAGAGTTCAAGGTTCAAAGTTTAAAGAGGTTCAAAGTGACCAATGATGTCCCCACAGATGTCAATTTTAGGGTAATGGAATAACCATTGGTTTTCAAAAGAATTGAGAACAAACTCAGTGACCAGCCTAGAAAGGAGCTGAAAGAGCCAGCTAAAAGTGAGAAGATAGCCCTGAGAGCTCAGATTACTTAATAAGAGACAAAATGTGGTAAGGAAAGAGAGAAAAACTATAAGAAATCTAGAAATATCTGTAGGAGAGTTATTTCTAGTAGGTGGAAAAGTCCACCAGGTAGACTTCAGAGAACACAAACATTCAAGGACATGGCTTATTTTTCTACATTAAGTAAAGATGAATAGACAACTGTGTAAGCATCATAAAGAAGACCAAACAACCCATGCTTAAGAAGAGACATTTGAGATAATTTAGAATGCCAAAGTTAAGGCTGATGACCTATTCTAGCATGGCCCTTTCATAGATATTTAATGCATTCAATTTAACATGGGCCATTTTTATGAAAACAAGCACCCAAGTCTTTCTTGTGATGATATATATTGTAATCTTTCATTTTGAATAAGAGGGATCTCTCTATTATCAGAAGCAAAGCTCTACCCAAATTTAAAGGCAATCTTGAGACTTTGAGCTTAGAATGTTAATCATATTTTGTTAAATGAATGAGAAAGTAAGTGACCTTTCAAACTTTGTGTTGGAATAAGCTTGTGTCATCTAGGAAATTGTTCTTATGTCTATTTCCTAAATATAGTCTTGTCCATTTAATCAAACAAGTAGAACAAGTGGAAGTAAGCTAGAAGATGTCTTGAAGCTAAATGTGAGAGACTTTTTGCTACCATAATTGTCTTTAGTCTGTGTTTTATCTAAAGGATACTAGAGAGACTTTGAGCTCTCTTTATCCTTAATTATCCTTGACTCTGTTGTAGTTTTAGGTGTAGACTTTAAGCTGCACTTAATCTTTCTATGTTACTTTGTCCTAATCAGTGGGAGGAACAATGAAGGACTTTGTGATTTCATTGGTTTCTTGTGGTTTTTATTACTACTCAGGAAGAATTCTATTGTTGGCTGAATATCACTTCTAAAAGAAGAGAAGTGCATTTCAGTAATTACACCAGAATTCTCCTCTGTTCTGTGAACATCATCTCTAAAAAAGAGAGATGGATGATATGATTTCACCCCTGAATGTATTTTCAGCTTATCTATAGTATATAATAATTTATAGGGAACCTCCCCTTACTGAGAGGAGAGATTTATCTCTTTATGATGTGGTAAACCTACACATTTTGCTATATAAATATCCTTATGTTATGGTTGATGTAACCATTTTGCCGTCAGTGAGCTGGTGACAAAATATTCACCCAACAAGATCCATGAAAAGGCCTAGATAATTTGGTAGGTATCCTATTGAACAGAATGTCCTATTGTTTGACTAAATGAAGTTTGTGTGATTCTTGATTGATTTGTTATGTTTGATAGGACTAAGGTAGTTGGATTACTTCTTCACTTTATTATTTTACTATGGTTGTGCTTGGGTCACCCATAATGTTCTTACACCTTGTGTGGGAGTTTAGAGTTTAGATATTCCTCCTTGTTAGTTATATAAGCTTGAATTCTACTTATTTGATAGTAAGGATTGTTGTGAAATATTTTTGATGACTTGAAAGGTCACATTATTTATGATGGATGAAGGGTATGTATCTCATGTTGGATATGATGGTAGGTTGCTTAATTTATTTCATGATTGATTATAGTATACATCTTAATGGTTGTATGCCTAATGGGTTCTAACCTTGTGATCCTTGTGCTCTCTCTTTTGTGTATTTTACTTGTTCAAAATATATTTGAGGTTGGTAATTCTCTTGACTTAGAGATGATTGTATTGTCACCTTATGAGTAACTATCTCCTTAACCCCAAGACATCTTGACTACTTTTTTATTTTAATTACACTATATCATGATGTGAATATGCTTGGAGTTAGGAATCCTACTTAGGGGTACCTAGAATAGTCACTTGATGATGGTAAGAGGAGATCATATTTAGATTTTGATTATTCTTGTTTTACTAATTTATATAATTGGATATAAGCCAAGGGTTATTTATTCTCAACTAAACCTATTATATTTATATGTGAATAATTGATTGTGGGTTGAGTTGTGAGCCACTTTTATTATGAATTTTATCAGCACAATGTTTTGGTTATTATTGTAGAGAACTATTGAATACTATTTTTATTTTTATATTATTTTATATCTCCTTACGATAGACTCATCATCTTAAATGGAATCCTTATGAACATTGCATATTCATGCCTAAGCTTGGACAAATTAAGGGCTTTATTAAATATCTAAAAATAATCAATTGAATATCCTATGAATTATTGGTCATTGCATCATGAGTTGCTTATAATGGTTTTACTTTAGATGATGTTTAAATGAAGGATCTATTATCTTTAAGGCAAATGAGTTAGACTTTCTATGCTTTGAATGATAGGGATAAATTGTTTTCTATTGATCTAAATATGGTTTGAAAAACACTTTTTTGATAAGTGTGAACTAATAATTTGATATATAAGGGAGGTTAGTCTTGTGTTAGTCTCATAAAACTAATTAAATCAACACACTAAGTTCCTAACACCTCTATTCTAGACACTAGGGAGAGATTAGTAACAAAAACTAAATGAAATCACACAAAAACATAAAAGACATAAGTATTTTACCTTCCTTGGGAGTTCAAATGCTTTGTTGAATGGCTTTCTCTGCTTGTGCATTAAGAAGTATTCATCAATAGAGGTTTCATGGATCTTTCTCTCCTTGGAACATTGTCTTTGTGATTGCTTGGCTTAAGATCTGGGCATGGTAACACTAATTATATGAGTCTTATGGAATAAATATTGCATAATTACTTTACAATATCTAAGATTTTTGAAGATATTTGAGCATGATAGATTTTAACCAAAATAGCATAGATTTCAATAGGCAAGGACTTCTATTTATAACCTTAGGAATTAACTCTCACACAAGGTGAGTTAAGGTTAAGCTTAGGCTTGAAATGGGTTCAAATTAAACCCAGGTGAGTTAAAACTAACTCCAATTAAGGTAATAGTTTTCAAGTAATTATGATTTTCAATTACTAGGCATAGCTCTCAAATTAGATATTTTAGTATATTTTCAAAGAGCTTGACAACTCATAAAAGGCAATGATGAAACACTAGGATATTTTGAATTTCCTTTTTTAGATATTCATTAATTACAAATGAATAATTAAACTAGTCATTTAATATTGTTTAGTTTGTTAATTAATTCTAATTAGACTTTTAGCCTTTTCAAGATTTAATTAAGTGTGCAAGTGCACCACTTAATAGGTCCATCAGCTAAATTAATAGTTGTGATGCCACAAGGTGATTAGGGATGAATCTGTGAGAGGTTATTATTTTATATGATAGAATACCCCAATTAGGGATGTCTCAACATGATTATTAGATTTGATGAATGATGCACAAGCAAATTTGAGCCATTTAGTGATTCTTAGTTAAATTTGAAATAGTTGATAGGAATCAGTTTGAAGTCCAATTGGAAGCTAGTTGTGGCCAATTTTAGGTGTCTATAGTTTCCACTTATTTGGGAAGGCATTGCAAGCTATAAGCATAGTAACATATTTTCAAACAATGAAAAAGGCCATTAGGAATGAAATAATATGATTGCTGAAGAAGAATCTCCAAAGAATGTTTGAGAAGCCTATAATAATGCCCCTTCAAGGGAGTGGCTGACACATACGATTGATGGAAGGTCCCTCAAAAAAAGGAAAGAAAAATAATGAAATTAACCCATGGATGAGATTAATACAGTCAAGATAATGATTACATATATTTTTCTAAAAAGTACTGATTTAATTAAAGGTAGTTATAATCAGTAACAAAGGTGGAGACACTAATTTTCCTAAAGGTGGAGATAATTAGTAGCACAGGCACATGCCCCAGTTAGGGTGGATGAGTTAAAATAATGATTTTCCCATAGGTATTTATAATCATTAAGATAAATTAGATTGAAAAATGATATTTATTTATGCCCTAGTAGGGTAGATTGGAAAGCATAACTCAAAGATATAACATGTTATACAAATTAAATATGAGTGGGAAAAAACATAGATGCGATGGTCTAATGACTAAATAAGCCATAAACAATTAGGCATACAAGGATGTGCAAAGTGAAGAAAGATATGATAAAAATAATAAATAATTTTTCAATGTTAATGATTTAGTCATACTTGCAAATGCATATATGCTCATCTTTATTAACATTGATACAACTAGAATGATCAATGGGTTGATTTGATCAAGAAGGGTAGGAAGATTTGCCAAGGGTACCAAGGAAAAGTTTTTATGGATCCATTAATTTTAATACTTATTGAGTGATTTTTTATATAACACATGATAGTATGCACCATGATATAAAACACCATGATAGCATGGTTAATGCATACAGACTGACTCCCAATCTAATAAACACTTGAAAATAATGTACTAATGATAAAAACCATGATGACAAGGTTGAAATTTGAATATGCATAGAATAAATAATAATGCACAAGGAATTACCTAATGAATACATATATAATGAGTCAAGGCACAAAAAATAAATCAAACAAATAGGCAAACAAACAAATAACAAACAACTACACAAATAGACATAAAAGCATGAAATAAAAAGCAATGGAAAGTATCTTGTCATGAACCAAGTCAGAACCTACATGTGAAGGCTTAATGGAGTGATAAATAGGTGGTTACCCCAAGTAAAGATACATGAAAAGGGAAGGTCACACCCCTAATTCTAGTGGAATGGATTGAAACCAACAATGGATTTGCCCTAGTAGGGAAAATTGAGGATGATTGACTAGGTTTGAATAGGACACATGTTTTTGGATTTTGAAAATTTTGAATGTTTTTGGAATATTTGGGGCATCTTAAATCATTAGAGATTGACAAGATACCACTCAAAAAATGGCAATATCATTGGCTTAGGTTACTCATAAAATGACAAGAGCATTAGCTTAATTTGCTCATAAAATAGTAAGAGCTTTGTAAAAGGGGACTGAGTTGACCTAAATGTGAATCAAAAACCACTTACATAGTCCCATTAGGACCTCAATTAATATTAATTATGCCCACATAAAATGTGGTGATATCTAAACAGGTAGCAAAAAAATTGAAAATTAAGGTAAATGGTAAGGCAAATGATAATACTAATGACAAGGTGATGTGATAATGCATGATAAAAGGCATTATTCCTAATTTTCCCATAAGTAGTTATAATTAGGAGACAATGATATAGGTTAGTGATACTAATTTTCCCATGGATAGTTATAATTAGTAACACAAGGTGGAATGTTAATTTGCCCAAAGGTAATTATAATTAGTGGCACCAGTCAAGCATAAATGAAAAATGTAATTACCAGATCCATTGGCATATTACCTTCATATACTACCATTTGAACATGTAATTCTAAAACTACCAAAACTAGATCAAAATTCCCTCACATAATATTCTCTAAGAAATAATGAAACTAAGGTCAAAAGGGTTAGGTAAGGTAGGCCAAAACAAGTTTGGTCAATAGGGAAGGTATGGTATAATGGTATAGGGCATGTCATTATTCAAGGATGGTGATGTTATGATAACTAGGTATAATGGTAATAGGGTTGACCCAAAGGGATAAGGTAAGGTAAATGGTAGGGTATGGAATAATGGAAAGGTGAATGACAAATGAAAATAAGGTAAATGGATGAAAAATGAAAATTGCAAGGTACATGAAAAGGTAAGGTAAATGTTTCTATTATTCTTGCTGATGTTGAGATGCACATCTTGATCAGCATGTGATACAAATAGAATTATCAATCATGTAAATTGATATCCCATACCTCTTATAAATATAGTCTCTATCAAGAAACTATTGTATATTTAGACTAAAATAATGTTAATGTAATCATCATTGGTCTTTGATTTTGTTTCTTTCAAACATTGATACAAGATGTCTTTGTAGCTTCTGCAAAAGAAAGTGTGACTAGGAATGGTAAATACAGATAAATAGTGGATGATAGGTCTGATTTGGAAATGTAAAGGTGGATGATAATGGAATGTATAATGGTTGGGAAAAAGTGAAGATCAATATTTTTAGGCATATAAAATGTTACTAATTTTGGATTTGACATAATTTTGGTTTTGGCAGGGCTAAAGACTTTTTAATAAGATCTTAATAGGACCATCATATTTTTTTACTTTTTGGGCATATGAGTAGCAACCATCTAATTATGTTGTAGATTCAAAGATGTATTGATGTTATATTTTATAATGTTATCATCAAGCAGTAATAAGTATTGTGCTCAGCTATTGGCACTTTGATGAGGTTTTCACCAATGAAGTTGTCTTGATTATCCCATAGTGCCTCCAAGAAATTTTCACTAAGGAACATTGACTTTTGACTTTGATTATATTTTATCAAATCAAATGAGGTTTCACTAGAATATGTTGAGTTTAGAATTTGATGGTCCCCTAGTACCTCTAAAAATGTTTCACTAGGAGATTGCTATTTTTTTCATAATGTGTTCTTAGTCCTTCTAATATTATGCAACTAATATGTCATCATGGATGAATTTCAATAAAGTGTGATTTTATTGGTCTCAATCAACACTTATGGGAGGTGGAATGTCAATATAATGGCTAGGTTGGATGGGGTTAATAGCATGTGGAATGGTAATGGAATAGAAAGAGGTAGCAATAAAATATACTATGAGAACTTGTGTCGATGCTAAAGTAATCATCATTAATAACCATGGAAGGATCAAAATTATATTAAAATTGATCTATAAGGCATGCATAACCAATGTTTTAACAAAAATGAATGTATTATGATTTTAAAGCTGAGTCTGACTCAAAAGAATTTGAATCCCATGTTGAGATTGATATTGATTCTACTTCTGAGCTTCTGATGCTAAATCTTATGTTGGTTTAAGAATAGAACCTAACATCAATGTTGATTCTTCATATAGTGTGGATATTTCTATAATGATGTCTTGTTGAATATTTGGTATTGGACAAGTAATTTCCTATGATGGCATAATAGGATCTATAGAGATTAGTTTGTCAAAGTAAGACTCCTCAATGATGGGAAAAAGGTCAAGAGGCAACTCCATAGAGACTAGTTTTTCAAAGGGAGGATCCTTAAAAATATAATAATGGTAGAGATAATGATTTTTATAAAGGTGGTTATAATCATTAAGAAGTGACTTAGTAAAGATACGCTTATTAGAGTGAGAATCCTCAATAATGGTTAAAGGATCAAAAGGTGACTCATCACAGGTTAACTTGTCAGAAATGGATGTTTCAAAAAAAAAAACATCATGGATTTGTTGGTTCACTTAGCCTTGGTTTACAACTAGTTGTAAAATATCAATTTTGAATACATCTTGGTCTTCTAACTATTGGATTAATTAAAGAGCTACTGATTGGATCTATTACAACTCAAAGATTGGTATGGGTTTTTTAAAGTGGGGTAAAGTTGGAAAGAGATCAAGAATGACCAATTGTTGGACAATGATAGGCTTATGATCATAACCACCTTTTGGAAAATCATTGTATCTCATCCCACTTGAACTGTTAATAATTCTAAATACCTTTGGGAAAATCATTATGTATCATCCCATACTAGGAATTTGACATAGAGGGGAGGTTAGTCTTGTGTTAGCCTCATAAAACCAATGAAATAAACACATTAAATTCATAATATCTCTATCCTAGAAACTAGGGAGAGTTTAGTAAAAAAAATTAAATTAAAGCACAACAAAAACATAAAAGACATAAATTTTTTACCTTCCTTGGGAGCTATAAATGCTTTGTTGAATGGCTTTCTTAGATTGTGCATCAAGAAGTCTTCATCAACGGAGGTTGTTTGGCTCCTTATCTCCTTAATACCTTGGCTTTATGATTGCTTGGCTTAATATTTGGGCATGGTAACACTAATATGAGTCTTATGGAATAAATCTTACATAATAAATATATAATATCGAAGCTTGTTGAAGATATTTGAATATAATAGATTTTTCACCAAAATATCTTAAAATTCAATAGGTAAGGCCTTATATTTATATCCTTAGGAATCAACTCTCACCCAAGGTGAGCTAAGGTTGAGTTTAAGCTTGGAATGGGTTAAAACTAAACCTAGGTGAGTTAAAACTAACTCTAGTTGAGTTAATAGTTGTCAAGTAATTATGATTTTCAATTACTAGGCATGGATCTCAAATTAGATATTTTAGGATATTTTCAAAGAGCTTGATAACTCATAAAAGGCAATGATGAAAGGCTAGGATATTTTTATTTTTTGAATTTCTATTTTTAGATATTAATTAATTATAAATAGATAATTCATCTAGGTATTTAATCTTGTTTAGTTTATTAATTGATTCTAATTATCTTTTTGATTCCTTAAATATTTAATCAAGTGTGCAAGTGCACAACTTAATAGGTCCATAGGTCTAATTGATAGTTGTGATGTTGTAAGGTGATTAGGGATGAATCCTTAAGAGTTTATTCTTGTATATAATAGAATAACCTAATTAGGGATGTCTCAACATGAATTTGAGCTTTGATGAATGATGCACAAGCAAATTTAGGATGTTTAGTGATTTCTATGCTTAATTTACAATGGTTGGTATAAATCGGTCTGAAGTCCGGTTGGAAGCTAGTTGTGGCCAATTTTAGGTGTCTAAAATAAGAAATAACTTCAGATAAAATATTAAATAATTCTTGAACTGTGTTAAGATGACCTCAATGGGTTTTGACCATGGATATTCATAGAAGGAATCTACCAAATGAGGATTAACTCTTGGGTCTATATGACTATTTTGATAAAAGGATAAGTATGCAATGCTTGGTTTAACCTTGGTTATAATTAGCCTTTTTATGGATAGTAAAAGGGAATCCTTTCCCTATATTATGTATGTCTATCTTTGTGAATAAAGTTTATCCATGTGTGGATGAAACTTAAGATCTTAATTTGTGGTGGTTGTCATTGAGGATAACAATTTAGCTTGGCAAAATAAACTGAATATTGATATTATTATGGTTTAATAAGTTGTATATGGAAGAGTTAATTTAATTTTTGCATTTGATTAAGCCATATATAGTAATACTTCCATATAACAAGACCATATCCATTTAAAATAAGAAATAATAGATCTTATATTTACATTAATAATTATGATAAGGCATGAACCCTTTAGGTTTGACCAAGGTCACCCTTGTAGATAATTAATGAAAAAAAGGTCTTGAAGACCTAACATCTATTATATGTTTCTTCATTTTAAGAAAATATTTGGTTTAGGTTCCTTTTATTTAATGAGATGAATACGTATTTGTGTTAATCCTTGAAGTATCATGTTCTAAGGATAAGACAAGTTAGTTTAGGTTGAATAATTCCTGTTGTAACATTTGGCTAGGTTGAGCTACCTAACAACTAATGCTAATTTAACTAAACTAATGATAATATTGGTTTAGTGTTGAGCTTATAGATCATGAAAACATAAGATACTTTAACACAATAAAGACATTTTTTGGAATTTAGGTTTAGCTTTAGATGCATAAATTGTAGCATCCCTTTGGCAGATGCATGTCACATTACTTTAACCTGTTTGATTCACCTTAGAAATCTCCCACAATTCCCTTTAGCTTGTGCCTTAGCCAAATTTCTTGGTTGATTTATTTTGGATTTGATTTTACCTTGAGCCTTTCTCTATTTTATTTAAAGTGAATCATGCCTTAACCGATCATCAACACTTTTGGTGACAACTCTTTGCCTTAGTCAGATTTGCCTTGTTGACTAATTCATCTACTTAGACTTGCCTCAGACACTTGTTAGTTGGGTCATTTCACATATTTTTGACTTAATCATTTTTATGAATTTTTGAGTGTTTTTAAGGAAGCCAAATGTGATCATCTATCTAACTTAGGAGTGACATTAGCTTGGTCTATGGAATGATCAATGTCAGGTTAGTGGGATAGTGGGATGTTACCACATGGCATCATCTCAATGACCTATGATATTAGAGAGGAATGTATACGGAATGATGTCATTAGGATAAAAAATTAAAAGGATGTTTTCATATTACATCATTTTTTTAACCAATATCCCAGATAGGAAAGTATAATGAGTGAAGCCTCTAAGCTATCAAGCTATCAAAATGTTTCCACATGGCATCATCTTGATGATATACAATCCTAGAGAGGTTCGTATAAAGCAAAAATCTTTTGGGAAAGTAGGTGAGTAGGATGTGGCCACATGGAAAAATATTATTGCTATGTTATCTTGGAGATGTTTGTATTGTGCATGAAGCTCAGCGGTAATTAGGTGAGTGGGATGTTGCCACATGGAAAAATCCTATTGTTATGCTATTTTAGAAAAGTTTGTATCGATTATGAATCCTATAGTTTAGTGAGTTAGTAGGATATTACCATGTGGCACAATCTCATTGTTATAAATTCCTAGAGAAGTTATGCCTAACTGACATAGCAATAGGGTAGTGGATTAGCTAGTTTTCACCATGTAGAGTTTTTTAAGGTTACTTGGGAAGTGATAGGTGACAAAGTGGCCCTAAGAATCTGAAGAAAAGCTAGTGTGGCCTTATAGCTTCCCAAAATGACCAAATAGAGATCAAATGCATCAATAATGGTTGAGTCTAATTTTGACATCCATTTCAATGTCATGACACAACAACCTTGAATGTCATTTGCATAATTATCATTTGATGTGAGCTTGGGAAGAAATTTTGAATGTTGGTTGTATGAACTAGGACTATGGCCCTCTTAATTTTGTTTTATGTTTGGTTAATGCTTTATGGATCTCAGATCTCATACAATCAATTTTAATTGGTCATTGAGTAATGATGATTGTAGGGATTGATCAATTGTGTCTGATTAGAATGAATTCTAGTGTGTATTCTTATGTTTTTGGGTGTTTGGTTATAACAGATTGTGTTGCGACTATCTTTTAGAGAGGAAAAAAATGGGCATGAAATTTTGGTATCAAACCTTGGGTTAAACTCTAGGATCTCTAGGGATGATATTCTTGGGTTCATCATCTTTCTAACTCTAGTTAATCATGATTTATGTAAATTAAATGTGGTGGATGTTGCTTATTGACCCTATTTAAACTTGAATGGTGTAAACACGATGTCACCAAAGGAAGGCATGAAAGAAAAAAAAGGCATAGTGGGTGGTGATCACCAAGATTTACAAATTATGTAGCCAATTGAAATCCATGTTTGAATTCTTGAGACCCTACAATGAGTATGGCTATGCTAGAGGAAAAATGTTTCCCAAAGTTTTTATGCTACAAAAAGGAGCCTTTCCACCTTAGAGAAGGGATGGGTAGGTTGGGTAACTTTAGAGTCTCATAATAGAAAGAGGAGAAAGACCCATATTCAATAGTACTATAGGTTGTGTTCAGACATGAGCTCAACCTATGGAAGATATGAACACAAGACTAGGGAGAGCCCCAAAGGAATGATTAAGAAAGTAATCTTCTTGTAGTGTATGTTTTAGATATGGAGATATTGATCATTATGCATGAGACTATCCTAAGAACACTTGATCAAGGGATACTAAAGTCTTGATATAGACTAGTTTCAAAGATTAAATTTCATTATAATCCCTATAACACTTATTTTGATTATTCTATTTTGATAAAGCATGAAATTCCTATGATATGTTATTATGGTTGGAGGAATGGTAGACCCTCTCAATTGAAATCATGTGGTGATATATATATATATATATATATATATATATATATATATATATATATATATATATATATATATATAACATCATCCACATTCTCATATGTGTGTGTGTGTGTGTGTGTGTGTGTGTGTGTGAGAATGTGGATGGTGCTTGTCTATTATGGTACTTAGCCTAAATAATTGCTCTTATCTATTTTATTATTATTTTAATGATGGATTCAAAATTTGATTGATGTGAGCTGGTAATGCTGGAACTAAATATAAGATGAAGTTAATTAAACTTATAACTATAAAAGGCTTTAATGACCTATTATTTGAAATTATGAATTCCCTAGATATATTGATTATGTTCTTTAGAATTGTGGGAATGTATGAAAGGAGTTATTGCATTTTAGATCATTAGCATCATTTGTTGAACCATGATGATGTAAAACCCTATGATGGCTTCTACTATGAACACATTTAATATTGATTTATGTTAACTAGTTGAGTGGTAATCTTGCATTTTGAATTAAAAGAAGGATTAATTTACTTGAAACTAACTAAAGTAGGTATGTCTCCACTTCATTTCTTTTTCATGAGAAGAACATGATATAGTTGAATAGATTTGGGCTATTAATTACCTTTTTGTGTATATATGAACTTTTCTTGAATTATGAGGTTGTTTTTTGGTGCATGTAAAATGGTTATAGAGGTATTTTAAGGGCTATGAATCATATGTAATAGATTAAGGTAATCTCACACATTTTAGATATTATGATGATAAGTAAATCAATAGATAAATCTAAATGTATAATAATAATTGAGAGCCTATAAGATCTGATAATCATGTTGAATTACTGTGAAGTTATGTGGTAGTAAAATGGAATGAATACATCTAGTATTAATAAATTTTCTCATAATGAGAACTTGTCAATTTTGATAGTTGGAATTTCTAACTACCTTGGGCACTTGTATAACACTTTGTGCCAAAAGGAATTAGAAGTGATGACTACAAAGATGCCCTTCTCTTAAAATGATAGCCCTACATCTCTCTTTCCATAAATATTACATTTACACATACAAGTGGGACCTAATTATAGGTGGAATTATATCTAAATTCTCATATTAGAGTGGGTAAGGCCTGATTTCAATGCCAAATCACACCTTGGTAGGTGATGACTACAAACTATCTATAAATATGTCATCTAAAAAAACATAGAGTACCAACTAATTGAAAATATCATTTTATGTAGTGGAAGTGGTTTAGCACCTTCCTACATATTATTATTATAATTGACAATATAATTTTGTGTAATTGTAGCACTCTCCTACATGTTATTACTCATAATCAAACAATAATAAATTCAACATGATAAAGTGGTAATTAGATCCATAAGAATTTTTTTTAGTAATGGATGGTAGAACATATCCCCTAAGTCATGATGTATTTTGATTCTCCAATTAGTTAGTGGATCACTAATGTCCTCTTACTTTATTCCTTATCCCCCTGAGTGGTTCATAAAGCCACATAGTGGTCATATTTTGATATGATTTTTGATAAATGTGTTTGATGAACTTATTTTAAGTTTCTAAGCTTTTATTTATATTTCTTAGAAACCAACATTGTTTTCTTTTGGACTTCGAATGTTTCAAGCTAAAGGCTGATCATGGAAATTCATTGATAAACTTTTTAGTTGGATTTGATTTCATTATTGAGACTACTTGGTCTCATTTTATTGATTTTACACTTAAATGATCAACTAATGTTTATTTGAGTTATTGTGATGATGGTTCATGTTGGTTCACATGTTAGTATGTGTATATATGTTGCTTAGGGTGAGTATAGGAGAAGAAAAGTAACTTGGAACATATATTATATAATAATATATTAAACTTATAACTTTAACATGCCTAGGGTTGTTTGTGCATCGAATATCTATTATACTTTATTCCTTGACATGTTTGGTGCTATCTTTGCATTAACTATCTCCTACTCTCTATGCTTTGACATGCCTAGGGTTGTTTTCACATCAACTATCTCTTACACTCTATGCCTTGACATGCTTGGGGATGTATGCACATTTACTATCTTATCTAGTAGACTCATGTCATGATGGCCACACATATAATTATCTACACATAATTCTATTAGCTAGTGGACTAATGGACTAAGGGCCACATATACATTGATTTACACATAATTCCCTTAGCTAGTGGACCTATGTCTTAGAGCCTCTTACATATTGACTTACATAGGATATCTTGGCTAGTAGTATGAGATCCCAATAAGCTCATACATATGGATAGGAATATTATTATCTCAGTTGATGAATAGATGTTTTGGGAGTCTATATATATGAAATAACATGTAAATAGGTTACTAAAAACCTTCCACGAATGGTATGATATATTGAAAATGGAGATAGTCCCATGTTTGTATTCACAACATAATTGGTGTGATTGGAGGTATTTCCCCATGTTTTGTTTAATCAGAAGATCCTTTGTATTAAATATGGAACTAACTATGATAACTCAACATTACCCCACATGATTCTAATGATATGAATGTGAACTTAGTATGGTTAAAATTCACTCAAAATGGTATGCCCATGGAAGCATACCTAATTTATTAGGATGGTTTTTTTTTTTTGTGTTTGACACCCATCATTCTTCTCTTTGAATGAATGGTACATCCAAGGAACACTTGCACTCTCATGATCATAGTAATTAAACTACAAATCTAAATTGTCAGGACAATTGCATTCATAATATGGCCTATAACAAAGTGAATTTGATCTTTTAGAATTAGACCAACATATTATTAAATGAAATAACTTATAATATATAGTTTATTTTAACATGACTCACCATCATCTAATGTAACTAATGAATTATAATGTGGTAATATAGCCTTGAATAAAGTAAGGCTTGGGTATGAAATTAGACCAATTTAGTCTCTAAATTAGAGAGATTTTGTTGAAAAGAAGTTTAAATTGTTATGATCCAGAATTGAGTTGTCCTTATGAGTTGGTCTTAGGAAATTCTCATTATGCTAAAATGCCAGTAACAAACTTAAAAAAAATATTATGGGAAATGGATAATTTATTCCCCATTATTCACATGAAGTAGTTATATTCTTAGGTTCATATTATTATATGATCTTGTGACACTGAATGATGGTGGTATGCAAGCAACATCTTCATGTTGGTACCATATCAAGGTCCTCCTATGCTAGACATGTTGGAAGGTTATTTGATCCTCCAATGAATGTCATGATAGTAACATATCAAATTCCTCTTGTGATAGACATGGTGAAAGGTTGTTTGATCCTCCCATGATTGTACTGATAGTAATGTGGTAAATTCATTTTATGTTGGGTATGGTGAAAGGTTGTTTGACCATTACCTAAATGTCATGATGAAAGTGGTTGAATCCTTGTTATGCTGGGCATGATGGTAGGTTATTCAACTCTCCCATGACCATTCCTAGGAAAATTATGTGAGGAATAATTGTTAAGAAAATGTAAGAAATGCTTGCATCATGAAAATAAAATTTATTACATATGTTTCAATTCTAAAGTGATTATGTCATACCATTATAAAATATATTAATAGAATTGGTATCAAAATATTGATAACATAGGGTTGTATAATCCTTGAACAATAATATGTGACTCATAATATTGTATTCATGTGGGTCAGAACCTCATATGTGATTAAAGATCCTTCTAAATGATAAATGAAAAAACTCAAGGGATGTAAGAAATATAGAGGAATAGTAGGATTTGGTTCCATGTAACAATTAGCCTCCACATTAGAGGATTTTCTTAAGGGATGAAACAAATAAATAGTCTCATGTGCCTACCTAGGATGACACATAGATAATTTCGAATGATGTTCTAGTAGTCAGGTGGATCTAAAAACCTTGTTAAATGAGCAAAATAATCTTTTATTAAGGATGATGCCTCTTTAAGGGGGAGAATGTAATGCACCTCATGAACAACAAGTGAATTTAATTTCTTATTGACATAAGATTTCCTAATAAAGACTAAGATCCATACTAGGGGGACTATAGGGAGCTCACTTTTGGATACATAATGAATATGGGACCATTAATATTATTATTTGACTATTAACAATAATGATATTTATAACTTGTTGAGACATGCTTTAGGTATGGACAAGGTGACTATGTTAGATCAATGGTAATACCCCTTTGGTGGTGCTATTTCAAGGTGAGTGGATCATGAAAATGTTAAAAGTTGGCTAAGCAAAACTTGAATTATTGTAATTGAGATTATGCTTTTACTAGGTGTTATATATATCACACTTCAAGACCTTATGAATTAATTAGAAATCTAATTACATGGTTTAAGTTAATGATCTAGCATGGTTATTATTGTAAGACTTGGATATTAGGATAGTGGATTTCATGGGTGTAATAAGTGTGTAGGAATAGGTCATTGACAACAAAGGAAAAAAGGCTATGACATGAATTTTTGCATCATATGTGATCTTATCTCAAACCATATCTTGTATAAAAACTTAAATGATCCTAGTTGAATGCCTCGAATTCAATTAAACCCTTTCCTTAGTCTTGGCATATCTTAATGGATTGTAATCATTGTTGGATTGGTTGAAACACCTTTGGTTGGTCATATTCAATGCATGAGGATAAATTATACCAATTTTTAGAATTCCTTATAGTAGAATTGTATACATATACATTAATTGCCTTTTCCTTGAGCCTTGTGTATGGAGGCAGGTTGTCTTAGAATCAACTATAAGACTTTACTTAATCTACCATACACCATTATGGATTGGAAAAAAGGATTAATTTTTATGAAGGCATGGGATAGTGAGTAGAGTGGTTGGTCAATCCAAGGAAATAAAAAACACATGTCATGTCATTATTAGGTTTTATGGATGAGGGAATGCCTATTTGAGGAGGATGGATCTCTAATAAAAGGGTTTCAAACTTTTGGAATTTTTGGCATCCCTAAGAATAAAGGAATAGGATAAGGAAAACAAGAAGAGAAATTAGAGAGGGAGAGACTCGATTGTTATAAACCTTTAGAAAATATCCATAAAAGGGCCTAGATCATTTGTTAGGTATCTTATTGACTTGAATATCCTACTATTTGACTAAATGAAGTTTATGCGATTCTTGATTAAATTATTATGTTCGAGAGGAGTAAGGTGGTTGGATTAATTACTATCTTTATTATTTTCTTATGGTTGTGTTTGGGTCACCCATAGTGTTATTAACCTTGTGTGGGAGTTTAGATTTGAGTTATTCCTCAATGTTAGTTCTATCTGCTTATATTATGCTTATTCTGATAGTAAGGATTGTTGGACAAGACTTTTGATGTCTTTAAAAGTCACATTATTCATGATGGAGGAAGGGATAGGCATATCATGTTAGAAATGATGTTAGGTTGCCTAAGTATTCTCATGATTGATTATAGAATACATCTTAATGGTTGTATGCTTGATGGGTACTATCCTTGTGATCCTTGTGTTCTTTGTTTTATGTATTTTACTTACTAAAAATACATTCAAGGTTGGTAATAATCTTGATTTAGAGATTCTTGGATTGTCACATTATGAGTAGCTAACTCCTTGACCCCAAGATGACTTGACTTATTTTAACTTTACTTACCTTACACCATGATGTGAACATGCTTGGAGTTGGGGGGTGCATAGATCAATTGCTTGATGATGATAAAAGGTTGGGAGGTGATACCACCTTTTATTGGACAAAGTTTCACTTGGAGTAAAGAAGATCTCATCTTAAACTATTGATTATTATTGTTTTGTTACTTTTTATAATTGGTTATTAGCTAATGATTATTTATTCTCAGTTGAACCTATTATATTTATATGTTAATAATTGATTGTGGGTTGAGTTGTGAGACATTATTATTATGAAGTTTATCAGCTAAATGTTCTAGTTATCACCACAGAGAAATATTGATTAATAATTTTATTTTTATATGATTTTGGATCTCCTTAAGATAGACTCATCATATTAAATAAAATCCTTATGAACATTGTGAACTAGGAATTTGACTCAAGAGAGGATGGTTAGTATTGTGTTAGTTTCAAAATGAAAAAAAAATGAAAGAAACATACTAACTAGCATAACATCTCTAGGACTAGACACTAGGGATAGCTTAGCTAAAAAAAATGAATAAAACACACAACTAAAATGTAAAATAAAACATTTTTTACCTTCCTTGGATCTCCAAAATGCTTGTTATAGTGGCTTGCTCAGTTTGTGCTCATGAAGTCCTTATCAATGGAAGCTTGGCTACCTCCATCTCTCCTTGGTACCTTTGGCTTGTGGATTGGCTTAGATTAGAATAAATTTGGCATGATAAAACTAGTTGCATGAAGATTTGTAATCAATTTTGCATTATAACTTTGCATAATCATGTCTTAGAAATGATATGGTAAGGCCTCCTATTTATAGATTTTTGAGATTGATCAGAATAAACTTGAATCATCCATCTTAGGATTGAGATGTGTGGCTAAGGATTAATCCAATTTTGTAATTAAAATTGATAAATAGGCTCATAAATATTTGGGATAGAGGATCAATTAAGAGGTATGGAGGGCTTTGATGAGGCATGGGAGGCATGAATCTTGCTATTTATGGCATTTATGGCCCAGACATGTCTTCCCAAGAAATGAGGTCACCTAATGATGCAGATATTCAATATTAATTTCTAAAAAATGTATTCAAAAAGTTTCCATGGAATTATTAATTAGGCTCTAATTTGGTTTAATTATCTCTTAAGCATGATTAAGCACTTTATGCATAAATTACTCAAATTGATCATAACGTCTTATTATTGGTCCAAAATTTGACTGGATTAGAATTAGGATGCAATGTTAGATGTATTAGATCCATTATCCCATTTAGGATATTATAAATAGTAAATAACAAAGGCACATGTCTTGTACAAGAGATTTGATAAAAAATAGCAATCCAAATCACCCAGGTGCAAAATTGGCATTTTGACTCAGAATAATCTAATCAAAGATAGCTAACCCATAAATTACATTTCCCCACTTAATGATACTCTAGTCAAAATTTGCACTTGAATATGTCAATTTTAACTCATTTAATGTGCTTTAGTGTTTTTAGGCCAAATTGTGGACTTTGGTGGAAATTGGTCAAAAGCCTAGTTGGAGGTCATTGGTAGCCAGATTTAGGTGTCTACAAATGTTGTATATCATGCTTGAGCTAAGATAAATAAAGGGCCTAATTAAATATATAAATATTAATTTGAATATCTTACTAATTATTGTTAATTTCATCTTGAGTTTCTTGTAATGGTGTTACTTTAGATGACCTTTAGATGAAGGATATATTATCTTAAAGGCAAGTGAGTTAGACTTTCTATGTTATGGATGATAGGGATAACTTGTTTTATTTTGATTTGAATATGGTTTGGAAAAATCATGTATGATAAAGGAATAACCTAAGTAAGATAAAATATTAAAGAATTCTTGAGTCGTGTTAAGAGGAACTTCAATGGGTTTTTACTATGGATCTTATTGGAAGGAATCTACCAAATGAGGAGTAACTCTTAGGTTTGTATGGCTCTTTTGATAAAAGGATAAGTATACCATGCTTGGTTTAACCTTGGTTATAATCAACCTTTTTATGGATTGTAAAGGGGAATCCTTTCACTATATTATATATGTATATCTTTGGGAATTAAGACTATCCATGTGTGGAAGAAACTTAATATATTAAGTTGTGTTGGTTGTCATTGAAGATAACAATTTAGCTTGGTGAAATAAATTGAATTTTGATATTAATCTATTTTAAGAAGTTATCTTGTGGAAGAGTTCCTTTTATTTTTATAGTTTAGTAATCCATATACAGTAATCCTTACCTATAATAATACCATCTCATTTTTAAATAAGAACTTATAGATCTTAGATTTACATTAATAATTATGACAAGGCATGAACCCCTTAGGTTTGACCAAGATCACATTGTAGATAATTAATGAAAGAATAAGGTATTGAAGACCTAATATCTATTCTATGTTTCTTCATCTTAATAAAATATTTGGTTTAGATTCCTTCCATTTAACAAGATGAATAGGTATTTTCATTAATCCTTGAAGTATCATTTTCTAAGGATAAGACTATTTAGTTCAGTTTGAGTAGTTCCTTTAGTAGTGTTTAGCTAGGTTGAGCTACCTAGTGACATGTGTTAAGTCAAATAAAATAATGATAATATTAATTTAGTGTCAAGCTTATTGTATTGATCATGTGAACACAAGCTTATTTAGCATAAAAAATATTTTCTAGGGAATTCAAATTTAGATTCGAATGCATAAATGGTGGAAACCCTTTGATAGATGTGTGTTGCCTTGTTTTAAATTGTTTTCTTCAAATTAAACATCTCTTTCAATTCCTTTCATCTCATGCCTTAGCCTAATTGCTTGGTTGAATTATTTAGGCTTTGATTTTTCCTTGAGCCTTGGTATGTTTGATTTAAAAATAAATCATTCCTTAGATGATCATCATGACCTTTGGTGACAACTATTTGCCTTAGTCATATTTTCCTTGTCGACTAATTAATTTTCTTGGAATTACATTTGATGCCTCTTAGTTGGGTCTTTTTGTGGCCTTTTTCCTTAGTTATTTTTATGACTTTTTATGAGTGGTTCAGAAGAATTCATGTGTCATCATCCTACTAACCCAAGAGTGACATCAGTTTGGTTTGTGGTATAATTAGTATCAGGATAGTAAGCTAGTGGTATGTTTCCATATGGCAATGTCTTATCTACCCATAATCCTAGAGAGGACCGTATACTTTAACTTGCTCACTCCTCATGAAATTACAAAACCCTAGTTACAAAAAAACTATAGGACACCTACGTCAAGTTAAAATATTAGCATCAATACTCATCATGAATACCTTTTTTAACTTTAAATTGATCTTGATATACTTGTTCATGTTCATTATTATCATGTGATTCATTATTTTCGTGATCACATTCATCCTCTATGATAACATTTTTAGAATTTTTCTCATTTTCATTATTGTTACTCTCATTATTGATAGAATTTGATAGGGCATTAACTTGAGACAGTTTAGGTGGAAGAAGAGGAACATCACAATTATCAATAGGTACACCACTTATTCTAGCATTACACATAGGTTTTATACAAATTAATAAAATTAAGATATGAATAATTATAAAAAATTAAAAATATAGAAGGATGAAAACCCTAGAGAAAGTTATGGTTACATAGGAATAATTATAGGTTGGGTTCACCAAATGTTTAACAATTTTTAGTTGGGATATGGGGAATAACATAATAAAATATGGATTAAGCTATTTTTAAAATATTTCAATTAGATAATTTAGATATGTTATATTTTGATATAATGTTGAATTATTAAAGTATGCCAAATATAGAAAGGATAATGGTAAAAAATAGTTTGAATGAAGAAACAAGAATAAGAAATAGTACTTGCCTTATACACTAGCATGTAAGTAGATCTAGTAGATGCAGATACATGAGAAGACATGATGATGCTCTATATTGATTCATTAGATTCTAAATATTTGCTCTTTATCAGTTATGACACTATTATCAATATTTGGACACTACCATTGATGTTTCTATCCTAAATCTTATGATTTTATCTAATATGGAACATAGGTATTTTTTTATAATAACTAACTTCACATGCTAAGGTTTACTATCACATTTCAAAATGCAAACTCAGATTATGTACATAGGTTATAAATATTAGTATTTTACTCAAAACCCTAAGTCATCCAACTTGGGCATGTAACCTTGTAAAACTAGGGATATTGGGGTCAATTGAAGTAAATCTAACCTCAAATACCCCTCTATCAATGATCATTTCATACATAGCCATATACTTTGAAGAGGGCCTTAGACCAATGTAGTTCTCTCCCTTATGTGTTAATAATTGTTTAATATGCTATATGTGAGTACATGTATTAATATAGCTTGTAACTTGATAAATATTACTCATGGGATGATATTTGAATGTTTTAGACCTATAAATATTTAAAATTTTTATTGTTTGTAAGATTTGGACACTAATGTTAGATCTAAGACACTATCATTGATGCTAATAACCTAGTCTAGATGATAATATCTAGGAAGATAGAAAGCTTTTGAATATATGTAACTATAAAATCAAGATATGAATTAAGTTTTATGTATAATGTGGGATATAGGTGATATGGGTATTCATAATATCAAGGTCAAACTATAAGATAAGTATTTAGACATTGTGAGATGGTGAATGCGAGCCTTTTAGCAATAAAAAGGTCATGAACTAAAGGGTTGATCCATGAGTTATATTTGTTAAGTTTACAAGAATAGTATATCATATATAATCATATTTTTGTATCTATAATATATTTGTTTGATATGTGTTGTGGCTAAGATGCCCATTTTTATTCAAAATGGGGGACCCCTCTAAAAATCTCATGAACCAGAGCTTTTGGGTCATTTATTTTGTTCCCATCGGAGATGCTTTCTAAAATATTTAGAATATGAATAATTTTGATTTAAAAAAATAGAAACAAACATAATTTATTTATATTTAGGACTAAGGAGTATTTTTTACTTTTATAAATCATG
Source organism: Torreya grandis (assembly GCA_037957365.1). Taxonomy (NCBI): domain Eukaryota; kingdom Viridiplantae; phylum Streptophyta; class Pinopsida; order Cupressales; family Taxaceae; genus Torreya; species Torreya grandis. Next base: position 2,464,594 of record JARHVA010000303.1, on the reverse strand, counting down.
GTGCTAACATTGTAGGTTGATTTTTGCCTGAATCTCCTAGAGTCTAGTTCCCTTCCTAGAAAAATAGACCCTCTCTATGGAAAATCAATATATTTTTAATAGATAAGTAAATTTTAATACATGATATTCATTTTATTTTCCTTATTAATTTTTTTTTATTTCATAGATCCTATTGAATGAGAAGGCACCATATCACCAAGTGTTAGAGAAGCTAGTCCGTAGAACCTTTTAGAGATGTTAGAGACCAAAAGAAATTGATCAAATGGGAATACACCACATCATTAGGTGTCAAATTAAATAGTCTCCCAGACCTATTAGATATGTTATATCTTAAGAGATCTTGATTGGATGTGAAGGTGCCATCTTTCCAGGGGTGAGAGCGACTAGTCCCCAAGACCTGTTAGAGATGTGAGAACCTAGGAGAGATTAACTAAATGGGAAGGCACCACATTGATATGTGTTAGAGTTACCAATACCTAAGAATTTTTAGATATTTAAGAGATCCTAAATGTATGGGCAGGTTCAATTTTTATAGGTTTTAGAGCATAAGAGATGTTAGAGCACAAGAGATGTTAGATAAATGGGAAGCTACCACATTGTCATGAATTAGAGTGTCTAGTCCCCCAAACCTATAATATATGTCATATCTTGAGAGATCCCATCCAAATGAGAAGGTACCATGTTTTAAGGTGTTATAGAGACTAGTCCTTAGACCTATCAGAGATGTTAGAGTCCATTTGAATGAGAAGGGATGACATCACTAGGTGTCAGAGTGGCCATCCCCCAAGAACCATTAGATATGTCAAAGCCCAAGAGATCCTAACTATATGGGAAGGCACCATGTCACAAAGTGTCATAGTATCCAAACATCAAGACCTATTAGAGATGATAGAGCCTAATAGAGATCAACCGAGTGGGAAGGCACCATGTCATTAGGTGTTAGAGTGGATACTACCCAAACTTATTAGAGATCTTAGAGCCTATAAGAGCCTAATAAAATGTAAAGGTTCTATGCTACCCAATATTTAAATTAACTAGAAGCCACCTAAGGTCTTAGCAAAATATAAATAAAGTTTGGATAAAATATATATCTAATCAATATGTGGCATGTGTCCCTAATTGACACATCACCCAACCTAAGGGAATGATGTGGAGTATGTAGCCATGCCTAGGTGCTGACTATTATTAGGAAGAAAAATGAGCATATGACATGTTTTAGAAAGTATGAGTTATATAATAAGCCTCTAAGATATGTGATAACATGCCTACCACATGTTGGGCATTGATAGAATGGGAATCTAGACCTGATTAGATAGTTTTAAAACATACCATCACCATTACTATATCTGACTGGTAACAGAGGATCATGGGCTCCAAATTTAATTATAGATTTAGAAATAAAGAGAAAAAATATATCCATAAACTCAATTTCAAATTCACAACAAGTGAGCTACCAAATTCCCTTAATACATGAGGTTGTGTGCATGTACTTATAAAGACCTAAGAGAAGTTTACTAATGGTTATCATTGATACCTTCAAAGAAATGTCTAACTCCTTGATTTAAAAATTACACAAAGGCCATATATCCCATCCTTTATACACTTAAATCTTCCTAATTTCTCCCTCATCCTAATCCAATGGCTATATCATCCTTAATTCCAAAGGCTAAACCTGAGTACTAGGACACCATCTTCTTATCTATATTAAATAAGTATAATCACTATAATGATATATTCAAATTTATCAGGTAGGTTTCTAAGGGTTATATTGAATATGATGACCAACATGATGAGTATGAGGATGCCTTTAGGTCCTATAAGAAGTTTTGACTCTGTAGAGTCATTACCAAACTAGAGGTATTCCCTATGTTGATCTATTGAGTCACATCCTTCATAAGGACATCTATATGGAATATGAGGTTAACAACTATGTGTGCTCACCCAAATCTTAGCACCAAATTACCAATATATATAGTAATTCCTTTAAGGTATATTACTCCCTCCCTAACTTCACTTTATATTATGATGCATGGTAGTAATGATCTGGATGGGGACCTACCAGATATATGATGTATTTCATGACTAGGTTGATAACCCAAACTCCAAATGGGTTAATAATGAGAATATTAATGCCTACCCCATTTATACCTTCTGAGAGGAGGTCTAGGTAGGTATGATACTACTAAATTAGATATTTTGGGGTTAGGACTAATAACACATCAATGAGTTATGGGTACCTCTCTTCCACATGATTATGACACACTTAGATGTCCTATATATGGGGGGATTGATCAACTTCAAGCTAGTCCATACCATCATAAATGCCTGAGTTAGGGGTAATTTATACATGATGAACTACCTACTAGATGTAGTCTATGGGATGTTCTCTTTCAATCCTTTTGCATTTCTTGTAAGGGTTATTAGGGGATTAGTAGTTTACATGGTCTTTTATAATTTATATCACCACCAGTTCTACCATAATGTTTGAAACATCTATGAGCACTTCTACCAGGTGGTCTACCAAGCCACCAATGAGGATTTTATGTCCCATATCTCAAGGGTAATATAAGTTTATATCATAACCATCAAGGAATAATAGATGTATAAGGATGACACTATGATCAGGATTAAGGGTTTCCTTAAGTACCCCCTCTACCTACCATATTATGTCCCTAACCACCTAGAAAAATAAGAGATCACCTATCAATTGGTGAAAGGCATATTTAGGTTCTATATACAACATCAATAGGAGACATTCCCATAATTATTGATCACCATACAATACTACATCAACAAGACCTTCCCCTTAATATAGAATATGGTGATTGGGCAAGACTCCTTTACCCTTAAAAAGTGTAAGGTCCAATAATAAGACCCTAAAGGGGTAATTAAAGCTCATTTATCATATTAATAAAACTATCTCAACATTAACTATTTACATCAATCTAAATATGATGATAATCTCTATTTGAATGTTATCAATGACTAGGAGGTGTTATACTAGATAGTGTCTAAGGATAAGAAAAAGGGAAAGAAGGCTCAATTAAGCCCCTCCATGCCTCATCCTACTCTTGATTGGTCCCTAAAGGACCAAAATAAAATATATTTTTCCATCTCCTAAATGATCTTGTTGGGCATCCTACCACTTTCTCCCCCTTTAGATCCATCACTAGCTTTGCTTGTTCCAATAACTCCTCATGCTCTAATTTTTCTTTCACTAGCATATCCTACACATTATAATCTAGCTCTATCTCTACCTCCTCTAGCTAATCCACATGACTTAATTATTCCTCTACCTCTTCTAATATCTCTAATAAATAGGATAAATTAGAGCCAGCCTTGGACTACATGACACTGGGAAACCTAAGAAAAACCCACTCAGCCATCAATACCTCAGCCTTGGGCACATAACCCTTGAGATTTGATGTGACTAGTAGCTCAAGAGTGAGCCCAAAGTGATGAAATCAATAGGAACCCATCTAGGTTACCTCACTCACACCTCTATATCCTATTATTTCCCTTCCACCCTTCACTCCCACCACTTTCTAACTCCTAGTTCTGGTGCCCACTTATTCTACTCTACCACTACACTTTTCCTAAGTAGTGTCTCCTCTATTTATCATTACTCCCACCTCCATATTTCACCCATGTACCTTTGGTATCAGTCCTTTTGAGTGTTCTTGGTTCCTCATTCCCTTCCATTCCTTCCATCTCACAACTTGGAATCCTCTAAGTGCCTCCTTTGGGTATGCCTTTAGTAACATGCATGACTATAAAACTCAAGAGCATACCAATTAAAATAGGGACCTTATTAATTCATCTAATATGGCATTCCCCTTAATATATTTGATTCCTCTTCCATAAGCCCTTGTGGCCCCTATCATCCCAATTAGACCATCCATAACACCATCCAAAGTTGACCTAAGAAAGAGGACAAAGAAGAAACAAAAGGTGACACACACTCTAGCTCTAGCTTAAAGACCTTTTAATCCAACTCCACCTCCTATAAAAGAATCAGTAGCTCTTTCAATCCCAATAGTATCATTTTTACATCTATCTCCTTAGCCCCCTAATTCAATACCCAAGGCTCTATGGGACTCTCCTTTAACAAACACATATATTCCCTATTGTTTTTTAACCCATTCTTAGGTATAATTCTACTTCAAGGAAAACTGACTCAAGAATAGTGGTAGGTGCAAATGTTCCCTTGGGCCTCACCTTTCATTCTACCTCCTTTTACTCCCATGCCTCCTCTACATCTATTGATTTCCTCTTTCACTCTTACTTATTTAATCTCCCCTCTACCTTGTCCTCTACCCTTTACTACCATTTCAACCACCCCTCATACACCCACTATAACCCTTAGGATGGTCCTAGGGTCATATGTACCTTAGATGTCTATTCGAGGTGACTTAGATGTGTAGTGGAGATTTGAGTGATCCTTTGGGATTATGAAGAGAATTCATGTAGATGTTTATCTAGAAAGGGAACTTGGTGGTGTGATAGACCCATCAAGATTTATTCTTCCTCACCAAGGTGAGGATGTCCACTAGGGAGGATAGAATGGCTAAGGGCTAACTATACATCCTCTAAACTACCATGATATGTTTGATAATCTACTCAAGGACATGTAGAGCTAATTTCACACTCTATAAGCCTAAGTAAAGATCACTTGTATATTTAGGATAATCGAGAAGGTTAAATATGCCCTCCTACTACTTTTCTCAATCCTTGGGAAAGTAGTAGAGACTTTAGCCAATACCAACACACTTGTAGAGTGGACTCAAGCCTACATGGAGAGGATTATAGGGATTAATGGGAAGTGTCAGAATCTGTAGGTGGTGATCAATAAGGGAATGTTATTGAAGATTAAAATTCTGATGACCTCAAATCTAGGGTTGTACCAAACATATGTTGGGAACATGAGAGATATAATGGAGGAGTGGTTGGCCTTAGAATGCACTAAAAAAAGACCCTTGGAATAAGGAAAGAATAAGATATTGACCTAGTTCCAAGAGGTTAATATGCCCATGATATTTCACCTAGATGACACCTTTTTTGATTGAGGGGAATTCAGAGTCTACTTGGGTCAATTCAACAAGGTTATGAGGGAAAGAATGGTAAAAAAAAAGGAAAGAGCCAAAGTAGTGCTTGATTAGTCAACTTAGTCCAAAATGATCATCAACCAGGTTGCTAGAGTCTAGGTATCAATGGAAGCACCCTTCCAAATATCTTAGAGACTGGTAGCTCAAGATGAGGTAATCATTAGGGAGCCCCAAATGAACTTGGACAAGTTATAAAAATATGTTAACCTCATGGTAGGTATGTTGGAAGCTAGGAGTGCCTAGTCAAATTAGTTAGGATCTAGACCTTCTCAATCACCTCCTCATGTCAATTGAGTTATTATTTGTAGATATATTATAGGTTTATAGGGATTTTTTTGTTCAAAATTTTAAATATGGTTATAACTATAATGAGTGGCCATCATGGCCCAGGATGGGATCCTCATTCTTTTTAGAGGTGATCCCAAATCCTTATCTATATAGGGAAGAGCTATATTGTATTATAGGGTCAACCAAAATTTCTTGAAAGTGTTATCAGATTATAGACAAGATTTCATAGGTTTTTCTTCACCACTCTACACTATAAAAAGTGGCCTAGATTGATTATTGTAACAAAATTTTACTATTTTAATGAATTCAATCTCTATTTTATTTAAGAGGGTTTACCCTACATTCAAATTTTATTTCATGTTCATATTTAAAATATCATCAATGATAAGTTAATTGGATCAATAATTTGTTGCTCTATGTATGTCATAGTTATGATGTGATTAGCTATTCTAATCTTTGTGTGAGTTTTTTTATTTATTATTTGGTATTGGTGATAATTTATGTACCAAGATACAAATTATCATATGGAATTTATGTGTTTTATACAAGAAACCCCTAGTACTCATCCCTAGTGAGAACTCGCATTGAAGGCATATTCCTTGTTCCCTTAGTCTCAACCCACTATAGGTTCTTAGAGGAAAAACTTGAGTGAAACTTAATCTACTATGGTGTAATTGTGGTAAAGTTACTTGGTTTAATGACCAATGCATTGAATCTATTTTAGACCTGAAGGCTTCACTTTTTTGTCTTACCCTTCCCTCTCTTTTGTGTTTATTTCATGATTTTGAGATACCATTTCCCCTTGTGTTTAGAAAGAGTAAGGCCACCACTCAATTATTCATAATAATATTTAAACTATGTATAAGATATTAGATTAAAATTTTGGGGCTGATAGTGTATCTCTTGAAGACTATTCATGTAGACTCCATTTGTGAAGTCCAATAACCTTAGCCATGACATGGGATTTTCCCAGATCAATCCTAAAATAGAGGATAAAATTCTATATTTATCCCAACCTATTGAGTGAATAACAAATGGAGTTAGAAGGAGGGTTCTTAGAATATATCATGATTGTTATTTATTTTGTCTTATAAATAAGTTGAGTTTAGTTTATTGGTAACAATATGCTAACTATTATTTGATTGTGAATCATCCTTGAGACTAGTTTGCCTATTACTAGGGCTAGGTCCCATGAAGGTAGATTGGTTATAAAACCTAGGTCCAACCAACCCAAACCCATAATGATTCCTATTAATTCATGCTCATAACTTATCCCAAATTTATAGCCCAAGATTGCCTAGTTAGTTGACTCAACCATTAACGTCCAAAGAGTCATTAATGATCTACCCAAGAACCCTAAAAGGTATCTCCCTCATTTTACCCCTAGCATGGGATGAAATGTAGAGGAACAAATAAAATCCTATAATACTTACCAAAGAATCCTAAACCATGAAATATTTTCCCCTTTACCTTAATGGAATCTACATATGATTAGTTCCTTAACCTTACCAAAGACTCCATCTTGATTTACAACCATTTTAGTTTTGATTTCCTTGCCCATGTTGGGAAAGTGATATACCTTAGTGTATTATAATATTAGTTTTCTTACATCAAGAGGGATCCCAATGATCCCATTACAAACTTTAATGTTAGGTTTCAGAAGATGTATAGTTGGGTAACTATGCTTTACCAACCCAAACATTAACTAGAAATTGAAATGTATAAGAATGTGCTATACCATTGGATAATCATGTTCCTAAGAAGGGACACATCTATAACTGACCTATACTTAAATTATTTAGGGGCTATCAAAGTGGATAGGAAACTTAACCCCCAAGGTCACATAATGACCCCCACTCTTGATATGCTACCATAGATGCATGTATACACTTATTTCAAAACATTAATTAGAATACACCTATGCCTCATCCACTCCCTATAATTCATCAAATCCTACTGGGTCATCCCACTTCACACTAATAACTAGGTTTCCTGAACTTAGGAAGCCAAGAAATGATTCTTTAGACTCAACATCAAGTGAAATTATCCATGGCTAATTACACCCAAAACATGCCTCAATAGTCTAATAAAATTGAGCTAGATTCCATTTAGTGGATGGTAAAAAAACTTAAAAATGACTTCCTAGGGATATAGAGACAAGTGAGTAACTATAATGTGAAAATATCTAATAAAATATTCACATATAAAATACCAAATAGGAGCTATAACCATCCATATAATCCCTCAGAATCTTCTCCCAATAGGTTTTCTAAGATCAATCTCTTTGAGATGACCTTACCTAATTAGTATCAAGTACATAACATGACAACACATGGGGAACTAGACTACATAGAGTTTGGTTATGCTTTTGAATTATTCAAAAAATAAATAGAAGAATATGAGGTGGCCCCTAATCATATAAAATCCTCTAACTTGGGTAAAGTCCCTAGTACTACCATGGTGTTGGAAACCCTGGATTTCCATAACCAAGAAGAAAATGATCCATAACAAGGTATTAATAAGGTTCAAGCATTTAAATAGTTAAAAAGGAATAATTTCACCCTTAACAATAATCATCAATAACAACCCTTTATTATCTCAACACCCCCCAATAATAGTGCAACCCCACTAGATCAAAATGTCAGAAATGATCCTTCACCTCTAAGACCTACAGAGCCTAAGACACATGTGGAAAACCCACTAGCCCAAGGCAAAGGAGGTTACAACATAGTCAAGGATATGAATAAGATAAAATCTAACATTACCCTTCATGAGCTTGCTCAAATCATAGAATAATGGGATCTCCATTTAAAATATTTGACTCAAAATCTAACCCCATAAGCCCAAACAAAAATGAGAAAAACATACACCATTATGATAATTCACAAGAATAATATGGATGTACCCCCCTTCTTTTTAACCATCTAGTTATTTTAAAATAATATACATAACTACTTAGTAGACTCAGGAGCCTTGACCAATGTGATGCTGAGAGGCATATGTGAGAAATTCAGCCTAGCCCCCATAAAACCAAATAAGGTAGTTGTATAGTTAAATAATTTAGAGGTGAAAGTGATAGGCAAGTTGATAAATGTCCACATCTAATTGGAATATAATCCTAAGATTTAACACTTTATAGAAATTCAAGTGGTGGATATCCCATAAGCCTACGACATGCTACTTAGCAAAGATTGGTCCAAATCCCTAGATGGGTATATGTCCATAGATTTATCCCATATGTGGTTTCTATGGAGAAGATTAGCCAAACAAATAAGAGTAAAAATAAACCACACATGAAACATATGATCACCAAATACAATGCCATTATAGTGAAGATAAACCTAGTTTCCTCATACCTAGGCATTTACACACTAAACACCAAGCCTTCAAAAAACCAAAATAATCACAACCTAGGTCTACTTGGCATGTGGTATCTTTATATAGATAAAGATCATTCCAAATAAGGTAGTGGATCCAATTTTCACCTTATAGACCCCTTATGGAGGAAACATCTAACATCATATAGGTTGTAATTTCCTTGCATGAATAACCTCGTAGAGTATGCATCTCTAATCCTAGGATTATAATTTACATTAAGACATGAGGCAAATAAACTAAGATTGTTTAGTGACTTTGAATTGGTGGTCAACAATTTCAAAACTGATTTTCAATGAAAAATATCATATCTCAAAAGGTATAATAATGAGCTTGGGACTTAATCAAAATGTTCAATACATTCAATATCATCCCTATTCCCCAAGAGGAAAATCAAGTAGCAGACTCACTAGTATTCACAGTGGTGAACCTAACCCATTTATATGACACTAAGTTTAAATAGTTATTTATGGAACTCATCTCACGTCCTGCTATCCCAAACAACATTACTAACATCTAAGTCTTTTAAGATGGCTAATAAATCATGCAATTCCTTCGTAATGAGGGGATATTCAAGGCCCAAATCATATATGAGAAAGTTAGAGAAAACACTAAGAATGAGTTAGATAAGCATGGGATCTTGAATATTAATATGAATTAGGTCCCAAAGGGGATGATTTTATGAAAATAGAATTTGATGTGTTAGACCTAACCTTCCATGCTAAAAAAACCAAGTTTGAAGATCAAAATTGTTAACTCATTAATCTTGACCCTATAGAGAATCCCCAAATGGTTAATGTGGGTCATATTAGATGGACCATGAATTAGAGTAGTTATAGAGGTTATTGATGGGATATAAAGACATGATTTCCTAAGCCTATGGATACCTTAAGGTATTTGATCATAGAGTAGTTACTCATACCATCCCCTTAAAACCTAACCAAAAACCCTTCATGAAAATGTAGAGGATGGTAAACCCAATATTGGAGACATTAATTCATAAGAGAGTCCATAAGTTACAAGGATAATTTTCTCAGTTCACCACTATACTCAGGTGGAAAACTTGGTCTTGGTACAAAATAAAAATGGATAAATATACATGTTCATGAAATTCCAAAACTTGAACCAAGCCTCAGATAAAGATAAATAACCATTGCCCTCTTTAAATAAAGTGATACAAATAGTGAGAAGGTCTCAAATTATGTCCTTCTTAGATGGATTCTTAGGCTACAACCAAGTCTTGGTCAACCCTAGAGATAAAACTATAACTACTTTCACCACTAAGTGGGGCACACTTTCTTATAAATGGATGCCTTTTAGGTTAATAGGTAAGTGCATACTAATTTATATAGATGACTTAAATTTATTTCAAAATATAGGTCAGATCATGTGGTACACTTGGAAAGGGTATCTGAAAGATGTAAAAGGTATGTCATTTCCTTAAACCCAAATAAAAGCATGTTCAGTATCACCAAAGGTAAGATTCTTGGTTATATTATCACAAAATAAGGTATTTCTATCAAATTTAAAAGGGTGGATGAAATTTATAAACTACCTTTACCTAATCTCAAAAAGGAACTAAAATATTTCTTTGGGAAAATTAACTTCATGCATACATTTTTTTCTAGATTTGTTGAAATAGTGAATCCCTTGAATGGATTATTGAAACATGATGCTAAATTGAAGTGGCACGTGGAATCAATGACATCTTTCCAAGATATAAAAAATGCAATCATGAAATCCCCAATCCTTATGAGCCTAGACTATACGTATGATTTCCATGTCTATTCTCTTACTTTAAAGCACACCATTGCCACTTACCTCACCCAAAAGTTAAAAGGAGAAGAACACCTGATGGATTTTATGATCACTAATCTTAGGGATGTTAAGCTAAGGTATTATACCCTAGATAAGCATGCCTACACACTGGTCAAGGTATTGAATAAATTTAGGCATTATATCCTTTAGAATAAAGTACATGCCATTATCCTAGACCTAACTGTAAAGTAAATTCTAGGGTAGAATGAGCTAGGTGAAAATATAGGCCAATGGATGATGAAATTATAAGAATATGACTTGAAAATCAAGCTAGCCAAACTAGATAGAGGGAAAGGCCTTACTCAACTAATCATAGAGATAGACCTAAGAATAATGTTACATAAGTTGGACTAATAGAGGGTACTATAATTAGATTGGTATGCCCTGGTTATGCACTTTCTACTTTATGACAATGAACCTTTAGGACTCAACCACACATAGATAAGAGCCCTCTGATTAGAGGCTATGCACTATATGCTGAAGAAAAGAGTTTTCTTAAGAATAAACCATGAAGTAATCTACCTATGGTGTGTATCACAACAAGAGACCAAGGAGATAATGGTAAGCTTCCATGAAAAACTAGGAGTCATCCATCTTGCAATAAATTTCATGGCTAACAAATTTCTTAGGGTAGGTTATTATTGGCCCACACTATTCAGATATGTTCATGCTTATGTTCATTTCTACCGCCAATGCCAGACCTTTTCTAATAGATAAACACATGTGCTAATTCTACTTGAACCCATTATAGAGTCTAACACCATGTACACAATGGGGATTAGATTTCATAGGGGTGATTAACCCCAATTCATCAATTGACCATAAATTCATCCTTATAAGCATGGATTACTATACTAGATGGTTTGACATAGTTGTAATGAAAAGGATCACCACTACCAAAGTCATTAAGTTCCTAGAGAATGCCATAATCATCCATTTTGGGGTTCTTATTTATTTAGTATGTGATAATGGCCCTACCTTTCAATTCATAGAATTCATAGAATGGGACTATGATAATGGGATCACATTGAATTTATCATCCAATCACTACCTATAAGGGAATAAATTGACAGAATTCACTATTAAAAACTTGATCGATTCTATGAAGAGATAAACTAGAGGGAAGCTCTAAGAATAACACTCATTTCTAAAGTTTGCCTTATAGGTAAACCACACCGAGTATAAATAAGCCCTCAAAATCTCTCATTTTATTCTAGTATATAGATTGGAGCTAATCATTCTAGTCACCCACAAGTTATTGACTTATAAGTTTATGTAGAAGTTCATGGAACTAGATGACAAGGTGAAATATAGAGTCTTGGACCTGATTCAATTAGAGGAAACTCAAGATGAAGCTTTGTTGAGTTATAGAAAACATCAAGACACAATAAAGATGTGGTTTTAAAAGAGGGTAAATTTCAAGACCTATAGAATCTCTGACTTGGTTCTAATGTGGGATAAGGCCCATGAAAATAAAGGACAACATTATAAATTTTATCCCTTCTAGATTGGCTCGTAAAAAATAGTTGAAATATTGGGATAGAACACCTTCTGTCTCAAGGATCTTGAGGCAAAAAAATGCCATTTCTATTTAATTGATATTTATTGATGTAATATTTCTTGGCTCTCCCCTCTAATGTAGTTTTTGAGTAGCCTGAGTAAAGGTGGTAATGTATATATTAGATATATTTTATTTAGTTGTGTGTTTATTTTCATCATGTGTTTGTTTCTGATGTGTTTTTTCTTTTATTTTATGTTTTCCCCCTCTATCACATTTTTTTATTATATAATTTTGTTTTGACACTCAAACCTTGTAATTAATTACTTTAGGTGGTGGATGAAATCTAGGAGGATTGTTGAGTAGTAAGGAGACCCAAGTTGAAACCTTTGATCTAAGTGAGTCCAAGATAGTAAAAGGAACTATTGACATCCTAGACATGAGAGGATAATGATTCTAAGAGAAATAGGTGGATTTTATAATAACCTACACCCCAATAGAGACACCAAGCCACACTTAAAATAATGACTTTAAGAAGATACTGTATTATTTAATTTGATCAAAGACTAGTTAGCCATTCATAAATTCCTCCTTATCTATTCAACCTTGGATTGGTCCTAAACCCTCAATGGATAAGACTAATAAATAATGATTTTTCACATGGAGATCAAAAATGAATAAATAAAGCATGAAAAAACTAAATTTTAAGTCTACCTCGAAAGGGATATATAGGCAATCTCCACCACAAGCTTTCAAGCTTGGATGGTAGTGGAGTAAGGCCATAAATGGGAGTATAAGCATCTTTTTTAGGGATATGGACACCTATCTAGTAGTAGATCAATTCTTCAGTCATCCCCCCTGAGACATCAAGCCAAAAATTCCCTAGAGGAAGTCTGATGACTAGTCCAACCTTGATTACTCAAATAGAATCTAAGATTAAATTGGAAATGAAAATAACTTCTCACACATGCTGGTGGCTATCTCCAAGGTGGAATATTAGTATGTCACTTTCTATTTTGAGAGTTTTTTTACCTCATCTTTTTTGAATGTAATAAAGATCCTCTATACAATTTTTGTGTTGAGTATGGAAAGAAGAATAAATTAGTCAGGTTCTAAGTGATTCTCATCCCTTTATGTGTAAAAGTTGTAATTTTTTATGGCCAACATGCCCATTTTTATTTGAAATGGGAGACCCCTCTAAAATTTTTAGGAACTAGAGCTTTAGGGTCCTTTATTTTATTTATTGTAGAGATACCTACTCAAATATTTGAAATATACATCACTATGATTTCCCTAAATAGCAATATGCCTCTTTTATTTCTATTTAGGATTAAGGAGTGTTTGTTCCTTTTATAAATCATGACACTAACATTATAATTTGATTTTTTCCTAAATCTCATAGAGTCTAGTTCCCTTCCTAGAGCAACAAACATGTTTCCCTTTGTGGAAAATCAAGATCTCCATAACTGAAAAGTAAGTTTTATTATATCATATTCTTTTTATTTTCCTTAGTTATTTTTGTAAATTTCATAGAGCCTAGCCAAATGGGAAGGCACCACATCACTAGGTGTTAAAGTATCTAATCCCTAGACCTGTTAGAGATGTTAGAGCCTAGGAAAGTTTGGTTGAATGGGAAAGTACCATGTTGTTAGATGTTATAATGGACAATCTTCTAAAAATGTCAAAGATGTTAGAACTTTGGAAAGCCTGGCCAAATGTGAAGGAACCATGTTGCCAGGAGTCAGAGAAGACAATCCCTTAGAACTATTAGAGATGTTAGAGCCTAGGAGATCTTGGTTAAATAAGAAGGTGCCACATCATTAGGGTTAGAATGGATAATCCTTGATACTTTTTAAATATGTTAGAGACTAGGAGAGCCTAATCGAGTGGGAAGGTACCATATTGCTAGGTGTTATATCAACCAATCCTCATGACCTATCAGATATGTTAGAGCCTACAAGAACCCAACTAAATAAGAATGTGCCATGTTGTTATGTATTAAAATGACTAGTCCTTTATATCTATTAGATATGTTAGAGCTTGGGAGAGCCTAAATGAATGAGAAGGCACTATGTCATCAAGTGTCATAGCACCTAGTTCCATAGAATTATTATAGATGTTAGAGCTTAGGAGAGCCTAGATGAATGAGGGGGTTATATATTGATATATGTTAGAGTGATTAGTCCCTAAACATGTTAGAGATGTCAGAAATTGGGAGAGACTAACCAAATGAGAAGGTACCACATCACTAGGTGTTAGAGTGAGCAATCCTTAGGACATATCAAAGATGTTAAATCCTAAGAGATATTGACCAAATGATAAGGTACCACATCACCAAGTGTCAGAGTAGCTAATCCTTAATACTTATTAGAGCCTAGGAGAGCTCAGATATATGGGAAGGTGCAATGACACCAAATGTCAGAGCAGTCAATCCCTAGACTTATAAGAGATGTTAGAGCCTAGGAGATCCTAGATAAATGTAAAGGCACCATGTTACCTAGTATGTAAATGAAATATTAGCCACTTAAGGCCCCAATAAGATCCAAATAAAGTACATATAAAACTAGAGATTAAATCAAGATGTGCCATGTCTCCCTAAGTGACACATCATCTAACCAAGGGGAATGGCATGGAATATGAAGTTGTGCCTAGGTGTTGACCATTATTAGGAAGAATAATGAATAGATGATGTGTTATAAAAAATAAGACTTAGATTAAAAGCCTCTAATAGATGTGACTACATGCCTACCATGCACTGGGCATTAATAAAATGGGAAACTAGACCTGAATTGATAATTTTAAAACATCCCATCACCATTGATATATTTAGTTAGTGGTGGAGGATCATGGGATCCAAATTTAATTTTGGATTTATAAATAAAGAGAGAAAATATAACCACTGACTCAAATTCAAATTCACAAAAAGTGAGCTTCCAAATGCCATCAATATAGAGGGATGTGTGCATGCACTTATAAAGACCTAAGAATTTTTTTCTAATGGTTACCATTTTTACCTTCGAATAAATATCCCATTACTCACTTTTAAAATTACATAGATCCCTTGTATCCCATGCATTCTACACTAAAATCTTCATGATTTCCCCCCATCCCACTTCAATGGTTACATCATCCTTAAATCTATTGGCCAAAATTAAGTACTAAGACACCACCTTCTTGGCTATCTTGACTAAGTATAAGTTTTATAATGATATATTCAAAGTGATCAAGTAGGTCTCCAAATATTTTACCAAAGATGATGACCATCAAGATAAGTATGAGGATGCCCTTAGGCCTTATAAGAAGTATCAACTCCATAGAGCCATTACCAAGCCAAAGACATTTTCTTGCACCATCCTATTGAGTGACATCATTTACAAGTCCATTAACATGCATGAAGGGGTCCTTAACTGGGTATGATCATGTAATTATTGGAAATAGATTTCCTATATATCTAAGAATGCATTCATGGTGTACTACTTCCTCCTAGACTTCACTTTCTTCTATGATATTTATGGTGGTAATGGTTTAGATGGGTACCTACCAAATATATGATGTCCTCCATGACTAGGCTAAGAAATCCAACTCCAAATGAGTTAACAAGGATAATATCAATGTTTACCCTATCCACACCTTCTAGGAGGAGGTTTGAGTAGACATGATCCTACTAAACCAATTATTTGGGAGCCATGACTACCAATACACCAACAAGTTATAGGTGCCTCTCTTGCACATGATCCTAACATGCTCAGACATCCTAAATATGAGGGGATTGATCAAATTCAAGTTGGTCCACACCATCATATATGATTGAGCTAGGTAAAATTATACATGATTAGTTACCTATTAGATGCAGTCTATAAGACTCTCTCTTTCAATCCTTTGGCCTTTCCTACATGGGTTATTAGAGGATTGATATTCCATGTGGTTTTCTATAAGATATATGGCCACCAATTCCATCATCACATATGAGACATTTATGATCACTTATACTTAGTGGTCTACTAGGCCTTTAATGAAGCTTTGATGCCCTAAATCTCTAGGGCAATTTAGGATTCTATCATAGTCATCAGGGACTACTGGTTATACAAGGATGACACTATGATATAGATCATGGGTTTCTTTAAGGACCCCCTATGTCTACCATATTATGTCCCTAACTAACTATCACAATAAGAGATCACCTATCAATTAGTGGAAGACATCTTTGGGTCTTGCATATAATGTCATTAAAAGGTGTGCCCATTATTCCTAATCACCATACAACACCATGTCTATTAGACCTTTCCCTCAATATAGAAGATAGTAGCTAGGAGATACTCCTTCACCCTTGAAAAGTACAAGGTCCATCAATGGGACCTTAAAGGGATAATATGAGCTAATTTAGCATAATACTCAACCCTCCTCAACATCAACTACAGCCATCAGGTTGATGATGATGATTAACTCTCTTTAAATGACACTGATGACTAGGAGGTGTTATCCTAGATAATGACCAAGAATAAGAAGAATTAAAATAAGTATCAAGTAGTCCCTACATGCCTCCTCTCACTCCTACTCAATATGTAAAGGACCTAAATCTAATAGATATAACCATCTCTTTATGGATCCTATAGGGCATCCTACCACCATCTCCCCAAGCTCTAACTCTAGCTCTATTTTATCTAATTGTTTCCTCATGTTTTATCTCTATTTCCACCAAAAAATATTTCTCCTCATGCTATAAATATTTCTCCAACTCCTCTAGCTAATCCTCATGCCTTGAATCTTCCTCCACCTCTTATGGAAGATCTAGTAACTAGGCTATGATAGAGCTAGCCCTAAACTACATGACACTAGGAAGCCTAAGTAAAACCCACTTAATGACTAACAATTTATCCCTAGGGAACATAACCCCTAAGAATTATGTGGCCAGTAGCTTCAAATCAAGCCTAGAGTGAGGCATGTAATAAGTACCCATCCAAGTTCTCCTAGTCACTCTTTCATCTCCTCCTATTTCCCTTCCACCCCTCACTCCTATCACTTTCTAACTCCTAACTCTGGTTATCACTATTTCTTATTTACCCCTATAGGTTTAAAAAGTGGTGTCTTCTCTATTTCCCATTAATCTCCCTCTATATTTCACTTAAGTACCTTTTACATCAATCCTTTCAAGCATCCATACTTCCTCATTCCCTTTCGATCATCTGATCTCACAACCTAGAATCCTCCTAGTGTCTCCCTTGGGTATGCCTTTAATAGAAAACATGAATATAACCCTTGATATAATACCACTTGAAGTAGGGACCCTACCAATGCTTACTTCAACTATTTCAGTGCTCCACATAGTAACTCTAAGGCTTATGTCATCATCCCCTATCATCCTAGTCAGACCATCCACTGCAACATTCATATCTAACTTGGGAAAGAGGTTGAAAAAAATAGAAGGTAACCCACACTCTGGATCTAACCCAAAGGATTTATGCTCTAACTCCACCTCCTATACAAGCCTTAATAACTCCTCTAGCCCTAAAAATAACATCTTGGCATATAACTCCTCATCCCTCTCTCTCCATTACCCAAGGCTCCACATGAATAACCTTCAACCATACCATATCTTCCCTTTTTTTCCATGACCTATTCTTGGGGGAAATTCTACCTCAAGTGAACCTAACTCAAGAATAGTGGTGGACACAAATTTTCCCTTGGGCTTCCCCTTTTATTATTCCTCATTTTTTCCCCATGTTTCATCCACCTCCACTAATTTCATCTTTCACTCCCTTTTTTTATCTTCCCTCTACCTCATCCTCTACCCTTCACTTCAATTTAAACCACCCCTCCTACACCCATATAACTTGTGAGATAGTCTTGGGGTTATATGTGCTACATATGAATATCTAGGGTGACCCAAACATGTAATGAAGTTTTGACTAAGCCTTCAAGATTATGAAGAGAATGCTCCTTTAGAAGTTCATCTAAGAAGGGAACTTGGTGGTGTGGTAGACACATCAGGATCTATTCTCCCTCACTAAGGTGAGGACATCCACTAGGGAGGAGAGGATGGACAAGTACCCATTATCCATCCTCCTAGATACCCATGATATATATGATAAGCCCCTTAAGGACATGTAGAGGAAAGTTCACACTTTAAAATCCCATTTAAATAAAACTTGTCTAGTCATGCTAATTAGGATGATCAAGGATGCCCTCCTACTTTTCTCAATCCTTGGTAAAGTAGTGGAGACTCTAGTTAAGACCAACACACTTTTATAATGGACTCAAGATTACATTGAGAGATTATAGGGATCGATAAGAAGTGTCAAAAGATATAGGTGGTGTTTAACCAGGGAATGTTACTAGAGATTAAACTTATGCTAACCTCAAATCTAGGTTTGTACCAAACATATGTTAAGAATATGAGAGTTGTAACTAATGAGTGGTTAGCCTTGGAGTGCACTACAATAGGACCCTTAGAAGAGAGAGAGAAAAAGATATTGATCTACATAAAAGAGGTTAATATATAAATGTTATTCCACTTGGATGGTACCTTTCTCAACTGAGGGGAATTTAGAGTCCACTTGGGTTAATTTGACAAATTTATGAGGGAAAGAGAGGCCAAAACAAACTAGGAAGGATCTTTAATAGTGCTTGATTTATCAACTCAAGCCATGATGAGCATACACTAGGTATTAAAATTCTATAAATAAATAGAATCACCCTTATAAATCTCTTAGAAACTAACATCTCAAGCTGAGGTAATCTTTAGGGATCCCTCAATGAACCTGGCCAAGTTATACAAAGAGTTTGACCTCATGGCAATCACATTGGAAGCTAGGAGTGTCTATTCAAAATAGTTAGGAGCTATACCTTCTCAACCACTTGTGTCAATTGAGTGGTCCCCTATAGATATATTATAGGTTTGTAGGGATTATTTTGTTTAAATTTTGAAATAGATATATTACAAGTTTATAAGGATTGTTTTGTTTAAAATTTGAAATATGGTTATAACTTTAATGAGTGTTCATCATGACCCAGGATGGGATCCTAATGTTTTTTAGAGGTGAGCCCAATACTTATCTATAAAAGGAAGAAATATATTATATTATAAGGTGGACAAAAATTACTCAAAGGTGTTGTTGGATTATATCCAAGATTTCACCTACTTTTCTTTCACCACTCTAGACTATAAAAAATGGCCTAGATCAATTATTGTAACAATATTTTAATATTTTAATGAATACAATCTCTATTTTATTCAAGAGGGTTTATCCTACATTCTAGTTTTATTTCATCTTTATGCTTGAATGATTATTAATGCTAATTTAATTGGATTAACACTTTGTTACTCTATACATGTCATGGTTATGATGTGATTAACTATTATAATCTGTGTTTTTTCTTCCATTTCCCCTTTGGTAGTGTTAATAATTTGTGTGCTAAGATAAAAATTATCATATGGAATTTTTGTGTTTTCTACAATAAACCCATATTACTCATCATTATTGAGAACTCACATTAAAGGCATATTAGCCATTCCCTTAGACTCATCCCATTGTATGTTCTTGGAAGTATAACTCGAGTGAAACTCAGTATTTAATGGTGTAACTGTGGTAGAGTCACTTGGCTCGATGACCAATGTATTGAGTTCATTTTAGACCTAAAGGCTTCCATTTTCTACATTATCCTTCCCTCTCTTTTGTGTTTATTTCATGGAATTGAGATACTCTTTCCTTTTGTGTTTATAAAGAGTAATCCTAACACTCAATTATTCATAAAAATATCTGACCTATGTGTAAGACATTGGATTGAAATTTTGGTGGTGATAGTGCATCTCTTGGATACTTTTCACGTATATGTCATTTGTGAAGTTTGATAACCATAGTCATGCCCTAAGTTGATCTTAGATCAATCCTAAAATATAAGATGAAAGTCTATAGTTTTCCTGACTTATTGAGTGAACAACAATATGAAACTTGGTATTTTATGTATTCGGTGTATTGGTTACATATATAAGCTTGTTCAATGAAATACTTTTCATTTTTTGATCTCAGACAATATGGAATAATTCCTTAAAATATTTAATTTTTAAAAATATAATATCCTTATGTAGTGTGCCAAGAAAACTTTACTTAAATATCTCTTGAATATCTTAATTTACCATTTGATTTGTCAATTTGGACAACGTTGTCTTGTACCTCAAAATATATTCATTGTTGGGCTCATTGGTTCTTTTCTTGATCTTTGAAATTTATGGATATAACATATTTTTTCACTTATGTTGATATATAAAAGTGATATAAACTTATACTCTATAAGTTTGAATTCTTTCACTGATCATACTAGTAGATCATATAACTATCTTAAAGCACAAACATTTAATCTACTTAGAAATAATTTGGTCAAAATTTTATCATTTAAAGTATAATCAAGACATGTTGCATAGAAAGATGAAAGGTACTACTCAGGTTCACCCTTTCCTTCATAAAGTGTGAACTTGGGTGATATAAAACTAGTTGAAAAATGGTGCAAAGATATATTAGGTGTAATAGGATTATGAAATACATCTTTTGAATAAATAACATGAGTTGATTTTGAAGATTTTTACTCAATATTTGTAAGCTTATCTTGAAAAGTTTGAATAAATTGGAGGAGTTTTGTATAATATACCCATTACAATTTAATATTTTATAAGTCACCAAAGAGAATGCAATAGTTTATTATGTTTATATAGGCATTGAAACTAGTAATTGAGTTGAGACATTGATTGTTCCCATGAAGGATGCAGAAATATTTATTTGGTCTTTGGGGAATAATGGATTGAAAACATATCTCATACCCTCACTAGATGTAAGAATCAATTGTGTTTTTTCGTGGAGGGATAATGAAATTTCTTCTATAGTAGTACCATTTAAATATTCATATTTACTAGATCTATATGCATTAGCCTTAACATGTTTACTAATTTGATCTCGTGTGATAAATAAAAATGCATGTATTTAGATGATGAATTATTGATTTCTTATCTTCCATTCAAAAATTATCTTTGTTATTAAAAATTTCCATTTTTTATAAGTGAATAACAAATATGCCAATAACAATGGGAAAAAATATGTTTAAAAAGAAATTTATGACAATCTAAAATTCTAAAAGGCAAACTAGGATTTGTAAAAGGAGACATAGAGGTCAGGTTCACCAAATGTTTAACCCTTTTATGTTTTGGTAAGGGTTATGGGAGAATAACCTAATCAAACAAAAGGATAATCTATTATAAAATTTTGCCAATTAAATTATTTATATTCTGAATATTGATATAGTGTTGAATTATGACAATATACTATATAAAAAGTATAATGTTAAATAGTAATTTGAATGTAGCAACAGAAAGAATAAAAAATACTTAGAAATTTAATAAAGTAAAATTATATATCATATATGCATGAACATAATAATATATGATGATTCTCCACAATGATTCATTATATTTTGAATATTTGCTCTTTATCATCTTGGACACTACCATTAGGATCTATATACTACTATTAATGCTTATGTCCTAAATATGACACCTTTGTATAGTAAAAAACACATGTAATTTTATATAATTACAAATGGTTCATATTAATTTTCATTATCACCTTGTATATTATCAATTTAGATCGAGGGCACAGGTTTTGGATACCAGTCTTTTGATTAAAACCCTAGCTCCTCCAACTTGGGTTTGTCACATTGAAAATTAGGGTTTAGTGGGCTCAAGTGAAGTTTATATAACCTCAAATACCCATATATAAATTATTACTACCTACATATCCATATTATTTAAATATATCCTTAGAATGATGTAGTTCTCCCCCTTATGTGGAATTGAATATGAACAATTTTACAATATGTTGTATGTGAGTGCATCTAGTGATCTAGCATGTAACTTCAAAAATATTGCTCGTGGTATGATATTTTAATGAATAATAACTAGAATAATACTAATCTTATGATTTATTTATAAATAGTAATGCATATGATAATATAAATCAATTATGGAAATTATTGTGTGAGCTTGATAGGTGTTTGCTTAGTAATTACTAGATGATAATGAATGACATTTTATTTTGTATTTATACCACATATTTTAAAATGATGTCATAATAGGTTTAAAATACTAACATAGGCTAACCCATAAATGTTGAAATAATTTTAAGGCCTAAATAATAGTGTCATATCTGGGATACTAGAGTCAATGTTAGTGTCATAGTCTAGATAGTAGTGTCTTAGAGGATATAAATTTTCTTAAGATATATAACTACCAAATAAGATATAAATAAGGTTTCATGTAGACTATGGGATACATATGATGTAGGTAATAATAATATTAATTTAAGACTATAATATAAACATTTAGGCATGGTGAGATGGTGAACGTGAACCTTTTGGTAGAGAAAAGGTCATAAACTGAAGGATTGAGCCATGAGTGATATTGGTCAACTGTAAAAGAATAGTTTATCATTTAAAATCATGTTTTAATATATACACCAATCAAAGGGTCTAAATTCACAACTTAAGACAAATTAGATATATAATTTCAAGTTGGGATACTTTTAAAAAATAATTTAAAACCAAGTCAACAAGGACTCATATGACCTCAAATAGAGCCTAAAATATCCCATGCTAGTCCTTGATGGGTGGAAAATCCAATCTCTAATGTCAAATATAGCCTATCCCTAATGATATATTGTGTTAGATAAAATAAGACCTAAATATACTTATTTATATTTATAAATTATCCTTCTTTCAACCAAGAAATATAAAATCTATAAGAAAATAAGAGTTTGGGAAGGGAGGACAAACTTTCAGTCCTTCCCATTCATCCCTAAGGACCTTAGTTGACCCCCCATAATGGAGCCATGTAAAAATGCATGATTATAAAATAATTTTTATAATTAGATTCATAAAATTAAATTGATACATTGGGTGAATTTTGAGGGCATTCACAATGGAAAGTACTCTCCACAACATTCCAAGTGCCCATCCAAAAAAAAAAGATGGAGAAGCAAAAATGCCCCTAGTGGCCATTAATCATTACCTCAATATACTCAACTATGAAAGTTGTATTGGGGAAATATTAAAGATAATTAAATAATTTTTCAAATCTAAGGTTCTCATTGGGACCTCCCTCTAGCTTCTTGACCAATTCAAGTACTTTTCCTAGTTTGGTCCTTGGGACATTTGACAACATTTAATGGCTGCTAAAAGCTCCAAAAAAATAATTAGTTTGGGTTTTATTTTAATTTCCTATGCCTATGTTTATAATATGAAGGTTCATTAAAATATTCTATGAGGTTATAGTTTCTCTGAGAGTGCAACTAACCTAAGGGAGCTTCAATCTCCTAATTGTTATTAACGGTTATCCAAGATTTTTTTAAATCATTTATTTAATTTTGAGCTATATTTTTTCATTCATATGAACTATTAAAAAAATTGGGGAGTATGGGGGTGGGGGTCAAATTAAGGGTTTATTTAAGGGATCAAACCATCTCTAGGATACTATATGCCCACAATGGACCAAACAAGGCAAAGGGTCAAAAATATATTTTTAGCTAAATTTGTTTTTTAATTTTCATAAGTTTGCTTTTAAATTTATATGCCATGGAAGAGAATGAAAAATTAAGGGTGGGTACCTTTAGTATCACCCTTTTTTGAGCCATCACATGATCCTAAATATCCCAAAAAAGTTATATGGCTTTTAAATACACCATTGTAATCATCTTGCTGAGACAAATCCAACAACTACTATTATGCATAAGTGTGAAAAATTTCAACCCAAAAAAGTGTATGAGTAGAATATATCGTTGCAATCAAATTAGAGAGATGAATCTAATGACTACTAATTTTCATAAGATAAAAAAAAATTTCAAAATTATTTTTTCATTTTTTGTAAAAATACCTCACAAACAAAATTGTGGTGATGGAAAAAATTAAATCCTTCTAGATCACAAGTTATGTTTTTTTGACCTACCTACAGGTGATCAGGATACTAGATCCAAAAAAAATGTGCCATGAAAGCTCACCCAAATCGATGCTTTGATACCACTTGTAAGGAAATTACTTAGATGATTCACAATAGTAGAATAATATATGGTAGAATTAAGAGTAGAATAAGTAGATCCACAATAACAATTGGCAAAAGAGAAAAATTATTTAATATTATTACTAATCCACATCGAGGGGGAAACCTTCACAATAATGCAATAAGAACAAAATTCACAAAATGATAATAAAATACTAACCACTACCTCCTATATATACTCTACCTAGCCATGTTTATTTTATTGGCCAACCATACTAAGAATATCAAGAAATGTAACAAGCTAATATGAAGATGTGTAAGCCACAAGTCAGTCACACATATCCCTAAACACACTATAGGTTAAGGGCATAACAAAAATTATGCTAAGTTAAAAATGAAATGAGCATTTTCCAAGACCTTGCCTTATAAAATTCACAATAAATATCTAGATGAGATGCTCTAAAAAATTCCAATAAATTTATTGGACATTTAATGTTTTTCCAAATAATGGATAAAAACTGTCTTATATTTTTTTCCTTGTAAAAATCATGCATTTGATGTTGGAAAAAAACTTAGTTTTCTAGTAAAGGCAAAATTAGAGATTAACTTTAAAATTCTGTAGTGGGAGTTCCATAAGACCATTTTTTATTTTGTAAGATGTTCCAAAATCATAGCAGGATGTAAGATTTTTTAACTAAATTTGATTTTTTATAAAATTTAATTTAACCCAAAATTTTAGATGATATAATGGGCCACATATACTCCTAATAATTCTAAAAAGAGAGTTTTATTTGATGTATAATTTTTTGCTAAAGATGCATGTTTATTTAACTAATTTTTAAAGATGAAAAAAATAGAAGGAAGATAAAATTAACACACATGGTTTAAGAGTTATTTAATTTCCTTCTTTTTTACATTACAATGTAACTTTTTTAAGTCTACAAGATGGCAAGGCACTAAAAATTTGCCTTTGTAATGAAATTACATCACTCATAAAGTAGAATCCAAATAATAGATCATAATATGATTAAAATAAGAGAAGAGTAATGAAGCATATGATTAAGCCACTTAGAGACGGAAATCTCCACAAACTTATAATAAAAATATAATTTTTAATAGATCATAAAATACCAACCACTACCTCTTATATATACCCTAATTATTCTATGGATATAACCTAGGTCAAATATGCTACTAATTATTTAACCTTAAATTGAAAAGAGTGGATTGGGTGAATAATATAGGATTAGTTCAAGTACAATGGTGATAAATTAATCTATAGTAGGATAATTAATTTAAAACTCATATAAATTAATATTCTAAATTATAATATTGAGATATGCTAAATATAGAAAGTACCGAATGTGAAAGATGTTCAATTTATTGTAATATTAAAGAAAAATTATACTTAGATGGGTTTGTTGTGTATAGGAAAATTTGGATTGGAAATAATTGTAAAATATATAGGATCAATATTCTAGATTATTCATTAGATTTTATAAATTTTAATTTTTTAGCTATAGACACTATCGTCAATGTTAGTATCTGACTATGATGCAGGTGTCCAGTATGAAATAATGACTAGATATGGATGTGAATAACTTATATATTCTAAGTTTTCTATCACCTTTTTGATAATGTTTTTAGATATGGAATACAATATGTTTCTCTTCATTGGTTGATAAAACCCTATCTCTTCACCCTTCTTCACTCTTGGAATGAATTTATTAAAAATGGGTTAGCGAGTTCATGGTGTCAGGTTGAACCCAAAGACATATTTATTAATGGGAAATACCTACAAAGCCAATAATCTAAGGAGGGTCTCATAATTATGTAATTATCACCTATGTGTGGGAAAGTGTGTGCACAAGGGTCCACCATACTCTTTGATGATGCATGTAGTGATATAGCTTGTAATTTGACAAATATCACTCATGGGATGCATTTTTGAATGCTTTAAACTAGTAATATGACTAATCCTATGAATGATATGCAAATATGGATTAGTAAGGTATACTATCTTGGTTGTGTAGTTGATTGATTTAGCTTTAATATGTGTTTTATTGATATTTTTTAGATGAGGAATGAGAAAGCTTAGACTTGTATTTATGATAGATTTTATGAAAATATCTCATGGTAGGATTCAATAAACTAAATAGGTTGAACCATAAGTTTTGAAACATTTAAAATTTGGATGAATTTTGGCAACCAAACATTAGATAAGGATCTAGACACTACCATCAATGATAGTGTCTCTCTATGGACAACAATGCCCATAAAGCTACCTAAAATTAACATTGAAGGATGTTTATAATGATTTAAACTTTTTGCATAGTAAAAAAGGTCTGGGTCATTAGAATGATATAGATTAGACTAAGAGATAAAATTTAAGTAAAATGAGATGATGAATGTGAGCCTTTTATCAATAAAGAGGTTTAGAACTAAAGGGTAGATCCTTGATTGATATTTGTTAATGTATAAGACTGAGATGCTATAAATATTTAGTTTTAGTATATACATTCCCCCATTTAATCTAGTAATGCATAAAAATGAAATTACTAGTTTAAAGGAAAAAAATATGTACCTGGGTGTATATATCACACCTTCCCTTTTCTTCAGCTCAATTTAAGTGATTTTTTGGTGTATGAACTATAACCAAGAGCATGTTATAGTATAAATCAGTGCATATAATCTAAAATTTTAAATAATTGAAATGTTTGAAAATAAATAGAGTAAATAAAGGGAAAACTTATGTGTCAATGCAATCATGTTACCTATTGATGTTTTGACTTAGTAAAGATGCTTCCTTATGAAGAATTGGAGTTGGAAAAGGTTTAGTCCTGAACCTTAGAGGTTTGAAGAGGGAGATTGGAAGGTATTATGACCTCAATCTAGTGTAAGGATGAGTTTTGACATAACCATTGAGATCATTATATCTTAGTCACACTACTCAAGTGTGAATATATATAATTTGGTGAGGGTGAGTGATTTAATCAAATAATCCTATAACTATGGTGAGATTGGATGATTTAATCACTCCAATCTATAGATATGGTGAGGTTTAATTATTTAATAACTTCAACCTATAAATTAACATACTGGTGTAATAGAAAAGGCTTGATAACAATACATTTTTGTATAAATAGTACATCCTAGTGAGTAGTATAATTAATAAGTTTTTAAATTTAAGGTGAAACAACATGGAATATTCACCTCTAATATGTCTGAGCTAGAGTGTATGTGTCATAAATATAAAAAATTCTATTTCAAATATATTCATAATCAGTGCAATATATAGGATTTTTATCCAAGTGTGTATCTAAATCATGGAACTAAACTGGAGTTTGTGCAAGTGTGGAAGTCATGCCTTTTTTATATGCCTCACTAAAGTTTAGAGATATCAAGTGTATAAGTATGTATGTCATGTTGTTATGACATACCCCCACTAAAATTTGGAAATATTGAGATGGCATATAAATATGGAGGTCATGCCTTTGTGACATGCCCCCACTGAAGTATAAAAACTATGAAAATGGGGAGGTCATGCTTTTATGACATGCCTCTACTGATATGTACCCCATTTTGAGGTGTTGAAACTATAATTTGGAATGTATATTACCTCAAAAAAATAAGTTAGATGTATAATATATGTATGAATCATGTATAATATAGGGATAACATGTCAAAGTAGATATATTAATTTAGCTCATAGTATGTGATCACAACAAGTCCTAAGATGCATGATATAGATCATGAAAATGTCTAGAGAGTAACAATATAATTTTACAAAAAAATTAAGCATACACATAAGATCACTTAATGTAATGCAAGTAATTTTCCAAAGAGACCTCATACAAGGGGCATGTTCAAATGCTACACAATCTAAAGGGATGACATATTTAATTGTCTAGTCAACATGGAATGATATATTATAATGTCCAAAAAAAATACAATGCCACAAGGGATAACAATTAAGGAACCTATTCAAATGTTCCACAAATAAGGAAATATAAAGTAATGGAATACACTCAAGGAAGTGAAAAAATATGAAACATAAGTATATTAGACTAGTCCCTTCATATATATGTTAGAGAAAAACATTACACAATATACAATATCAAGTACATTATGAAAGATATGAGAATGGATATAGAAATGTGTAGTAATTAGCATATAAGCTCAAACATGATAATGTAGAAATGATCATAAATAATATGTAATATATTTCAATCGTGATCAAAGAAGAAAATTCCCCTAATGTACTATATGACACAAGTAGATGAGAGGCCTAACATCTAGAAATGCAAAGATCATGTGTTTATTTATACCTATATCTCAATCAAATATGTGTGAAACATATGTGTATATAGTAATTGAAATGATATTCTATCAACTAACATAAATCAAACAACATATATGTGAAGGAGCTTATAAAATCTAAGAATGTTGAATATTTGTTTTTTTTGGATTTTTGGAATATTTGAAAGGAAAAATATAGTCTATGATCCCATATAATGGATGATCATAGGTATATATAAATTTATAATATGGTATATGAAATTTTGTGCTACTATCATTAATCATTCATATGTGTCATATTTGGATCTAGAGAATCTATGTGACTATGCATATGTGTAATAGGACTTTGTGGTCATGAAGAAATAATATAAGGAGTAGGGGTTCATGGAACCCATCGTTTAGGGTTATATGGTTTATTTAGAGTATATGTAATTGAAAAATATTTAGTTTTTATAAGTAACTATGTTGTGTAAGAGTAGATGATTATTCTATGGAATCCACTATGTATCTCTAGTGGAAAGGCCTATCAAGTATGGGCTACCTAGGAAAGGGGATTTCTTGTTACTTACCCTTTCATGGAGAATTAACCTTAATAGGTTTAAAATTTATCTATTTTGAAAAAACTTATCTTGGTCATGTGGATTTTTATATGGAATTATAGGAACTATGACTACCCTATTAGTATGAATATATGTTGTATACTTGAGAAGGTGGTAACTACATATGCTGGACCAACTTATAAAGGTAAATCAGTCTCACTACTAACATGTTTTTATGTCTCATCAAATGCTTTGACTACAAGTAATGCCATAGAACATACATTCTCATTAGCACCATTATTTATCATAACATTATGTACAAGTTGATAGTCAAGATATGATTTAATAAATAATGGATGAATATATGAGTCATCATACACTATTTCACTATTAAAAAATGTAATAGGTGGTCATTGAACCATAGTAGATATTGTGTGTGTATAAGTGGAAATAATACCATCGAAAGGGTTCCCATAATGTGATAGAGGAGGATGTGTATTGTATTCCATTTACACTTCTAAATATTTACTAGAATGATATTGCAAAGGATTGTTAAATATTTTTTGATTCTTGTGATCACTAGGTTGTGAACCTAAATACTTTAGAGGATCATCAAAGGTAATATTTTTGTCATCAATGAGGTCTTGGATCTTATGGTTCAAGGTATAATAATTTTTGATAGAATGCTTAGGGCCTTGGTGATAATAATAATATGCATTAGCATCATATCCTTTGGGTAGAGGTAAAATAATATTAACCTCTATGGGAGGAGGGAGATATATGATATGACACTTAAAAATATTTTGAAGTAAAAATGTTAGATATTTAGGTAATCCTGTAAATTATATCTTGGTTACATTAAATAAGATGAATTGATTATGTTGTGACACTATGTTAACCATTGTGGTTGTTTCCTTTTTAGTTTAGGTAGGTTTTAAATTATAGTTTTTTTTTTATATGAAAATTGGTATTGAATGTTGTAGACATCCAATTCTGGCCACAACTGGTTTCTAACCAGACTTCAAATTAATTCCTACCAACCATTGAAAATTAAGCCTATGAATCACTAAACATCCCAAATTTTCTTGTGAATCATTCATCAATGTTCATAATCAGGTTGAGGCATCCCTATTTTTTATAATATCCCATATACAACAATAAGATCTCATAGATTCATACCTAATCACCTTACAACATTACGACTACCAATTTGGCCTATGGACCTATTACATGGGGCACTAATTAAATCTTGAAAGAATAAAAATACTAATCAAAATAAATCATCTAATTAAAAATATTAATTTCTTATATGAATAATCCATTTATAATTAATGAATATCTAAAAATGGAAATTCCAAAAATCAAAATATCAAGCCTTTCATCATTACCTTTATGAGTTGTCAAGCTCATTGCAAATATCTCAAAATAATTTAAGAGCCATGCCTAGTAATTAAAAATCATAATTGCATGACAGCTATTGACTCAACTGGAGTTATCATTAACTCACCTAGGGGTAGTTTAAACCCATTCTATGTTTAAAATCAACCTTAACTCACCTTGGGTGAGAGTTAATTCTTGAAGTTATAAATACAAGGCCATACCCCTTCATTTCTAAGATTGGATATTATAGAGTTATATGAGATTTCCTTTATAACCCTCATACAAGTAATGTTAACATGCTCAAATATTAAGCCAAGAAATGAAAACCAAGGTGCCAAGGAGAGAAGGAGCCAAGCAAGCTTCATTGTCAAAGACTTATTGATATACAAGATGAACAAGCCATTAAACAAGCCATTTGGAGCTCCAAAGAAGGTAAAAGAGTGTGTTATTTTATGTTTTCATATGTTTTTTTGTTACCCATCTCTCCCTAGTGTCTAGGCTAGATGTGTTAGTATTTTAGTTTGTTTATTTGAGTTTTATTTCTTGGACTAACATAATACTAACCTCCCCTCTACGTATTCCTTGTCCACATATTGGCACACCCAGTGGGACAAACCATCCCATATAACCAAGTAGAATGATACAATACTTTTAGTTTTGATAATTAATGCATAAAAATCTTAAAAAATCAAGTTTTAACTTTGTTTTTTATGTCTTTCTATTTTAATCAAGTCATAGGTTGCAAGGATTAACATTGATTTTCAGTTTCAGGTGGAAGTGATCAATGTTGATTTTTTAGATCAATGTCAATTAGAATGATTGACCATGATCTCTATGTGAAAAATAAAACATGGTAGGATCATAACTAATGAGGGTTTAATTGAGTTTTCTAGTTTTCATTTTGTGTTTGAGGACTTGTACATTGTTTGTCTAACCTATTTTTTATAGGATGGTTTTGAGATCATTTTGTTAACCAATTTTCTATCAAAATAACCTATGTTTTTATGTTTTTTATAGGTAAATGTTGATGATATGATCAATTGATGTTTATTTTTATGTATTGACATCAATCACTATGTGGATCGATGATGATCCATCTTTGAGATAGAATATAGATAACCTGAGAGCTAATTGTGAAATATTGTTTTATCACTTGACTTTGAGCTTATAAGAAGGCAAACACTCTAACAAATTGAAGGTCCTAAGGTGGAAAAATCAAAGTTTAAAGCATAGTTTAAAATTACTCACATCATTTTTGGTGCTTAAAATGTACTTAGTTTTTTCATCTCTTAGTTGTTTTTGAAGTTTTTATAATTATCAACAACAAATGCCAATGGGTTCAAACTTAACTACATACTTAGATTTGGTAATTAAAATAAAATCTCACATTATTAAATACTCAGAAGATTTTCATTTTATGCATTTTTGTTGAAATTTATTGTTTTATCAAAATGGGTGATATGTGGATGCTCTCCCCTTATCCCATTTAGGGAACTTGGGTGATAAAAAATGCTCATTCTTTGCATTTTTCACTTTGGTATAAAATCATGGAAGGAATGTCACTAAGGCCCTCCCCAAAATCTATATGATTTGGGTGACCCAAAAATGACCCTAAAGTCCTTCCACTTATCTTTTATTTTTATGCATTTTGTCTTGTAAGTGAGATTTCATCATCTCCTCACAAGTTTTCTAGGGAAACATTGACCCTATAATTCATCTCCTGGCATTGTTTTGACCCCACTCCATGGTGGGGTATATAAATTAAGGGTGACCCACTAGGAAACTTTTTTGAGTGGTTAAACAAGCTCTGTTAGTGGTATTTGACCTCAAAACATAGGGATAAATTTGACATTACACTACACTAAATAATTGATGGATGTAGTGGTTGTGAAAAGGACAAGACCTTTCAAAACAAGATGGTTGATACATATCCAAATGCCATGATTTTTCCCTAGTGTTTGTCACACATATGGGACCATCTATAAACAAATGAAAATGAATAGTTTAATCAATTCCACTTATCATGGACATAATGTTGATGTAGAGCAAGTATCTTGAAGTTAGATGTCATAATAAAAAATATTGAGAGAAGAGGGTGCTTAAAAACCCTAATTTTCATGAACTTTTGCTTTTTGGATTAAAAACTTAAAATCCACTCAAGAGCAAGTATATATATAGAATTATATAATACTATGCAACCTTATTAGTTTTAGGATTTAGGACATTACACTTAGGTGTTTATGTAATTTTATCCTTTTTACTTACATGGTCTTGAGTCTAACTATTTTTTTTATACCAAATCAAAAAAGTCTTATTTATGTATCAGTAATTTGTTTAAGGAGACATTATGCCATCCATTTGACATCACACCTTTTACTTAAAATTTTGTTAAAACATTTTTGAGTGTCACTTGATTGAAAGGGGTATTGTTATGCTACCCAATTAATTCCAAATATAGTGCCTTTGAGTTTTGAAACAAAACATTTTGTCATAACTTTAGATCAAGATAGCATTGTTATGCTACTTGAATGATTTCAAAGACTTATTTTCTTGTGTTCAAATTCTAATTTTGAAAGCAAAACCCCATGTGCCTTTTGGATCTTTACCTAGTATTGTAATGCCATTCATGTTTTTCTAGCTTGTTGTCTATTTTAAAAATCCTAATTTTCTAACTTAATTTTATAATTAGCCTTGACAATTTCAAATCCAAATATTGATTGATTTCTACCTATGCCTTATGTAATTTTGGCTTAGACATTGATATTTCACTTTTGGGTTATGTAACTTAGGTTAAATTCATGCTCAAATTCAAAAACTATTTTTGTGCCTAAAATTGGGGGAAGTGGTCTATATTCCTCATGCCTAGAGTTTCATGTCTTTTTCCAAATGACCAAGTTCATGTTTGAATCCGAATGCCTAGTTTATGCCATAGTGTTTCAAATTTTTTAGATTAACACTCTTACCTTTTAGACCTTGTTTTTTTTATGGTATATATTTTGTGCCTTTTCGAAAAGACCTAGCAATACCTATTTTGAGCCTAGCTTTTGTGCCTTGTGTTCCAAAAGACCTAATAATTTTTGTTTCTTTAGACTTAGTTTAGACTTGTTTGAAGAACTTTATTCCCTAAGTTTGGAATTCTAGTTTTTATTCATCCACTTGACCATTTGTGTAATACATTTGATGTTTGACTATTTTAAACCAAGTTTTAGCATAGACTTTTTTGGAGATATAACTCCATTCCTTAGACCAAGTTAGACCATATTTGGACCATTTATCCTTTGGGCCTTGTTTTTTAGTGTTTGTATAACTCTAGGTATTTTTGAGAAACATTCATAATTAATTTGGACATGTCTTATTATACTCTTAGTGGATCCATGTATAATCCAATTTATGATAACATGGTCACATAAGATGACTTTGTTCGAGACCCCTATGGTGATGATGTAATTTGTGAGATAGATCCTTATCCCCCTTACAATACTCAATTTGGATAACAAAGACAATATCCTCAAGTAAAATTTTTAGTGATACCTTATTTGGGATGATTAGCATACCAAGTTTCCCATTTCAATGATAATGGTACTTGATCCCCTACCTATACCATTAACCCTCCTTTGGATCATGTCAATAACCAAGCTTCATAATATCCTAACATTACCATTCCAGGACCTAATCCTTTAGCTTGTGTAAGAAATTAATCTTATAAATGTCCTATCATTACCATTCCAAGATATTCCAAGTATAGTAGCTCATTATCCCAATAAGTTTGTGTAATTATGACTAGACGAGTCAAAATTACCATCATAGACTAGTAACTAGCCTTTGTTGATCCCATCATACATGAGCCTATTTATAAAGAGATAATTATATAATTGTTAACCATTATTAATACATTTTAAACCATTCCCCACTTTAGAAAATTTATGCCAATATTCAAGTCATAATAGAGCTAATTAGTACCTCTCTTATAAAGCCAATCATTTGAATACCAGGATGTGTTCAAAATAGATATTCTACAACTACTTGTAAACCACAACCAATAGAACCAACAAATGTATTTTTTTAATCTTAAAACACCTATTTATGATGATTCAACCTATGATGAATCACCTTTTGATAATATCTTTGTTATTGAGGAGTCTCAATGACAAGCTAGTATTTGTCAAGTCACTTCTTAATGACTATAACCACTTATGGGCAAATAATTATCTTGACCACTATCTTGTTTTTAAATATCCTAAATTTGATAATCCAATCTTTATAGAGTTGTCTCTTGATCTTTTTACCTTTTTTGAGGAGTCTCACTTTGACAAACTAGTCTCTCTGGAGCCTATTATGCCATCACAAGATGTTACTTATGCAATCCCAAATATTCAACAAGACATCATTATAACAACATCCACATTAGATGAAGAGTCAACATTGAAGTTAGGTTCTATTATTGAACCATTATTAGATTTAACATCAGAAGCAAAATAGAAATTAGTCTCAATAATAGATTTAGAGTCCTTTGAGTCAGACTCAGCTTCATAATCAAAATACATTCGTGGCTATTATAATATTGGTTACACAAGCCTTTTAGATCAATTTTAATATATTTGTGATCCTTCCATGGTTTTTAAGGATGATTAAATCAGCTTTAACACAAGTTATCCTAGTATATTCAATGAGGATTGTGTTTCCTCTTTCCATTCCATTACCATTCCACATGCCATTATCACCACCCAACATAGTCATTATATTCACATTCCACCTACCACAAGTGTTGATTGGGACTGACAAAATAATGCCTTATTGAAATGCATCCATAGTGACATATTAGTTGAATAATATTAGGGGGACCAAGTCCACATTCATGCAAAAGAAGAGAAAATTTCCAATTAAACCTTTTTGGAGGTACTAGAGGATAATCAAAGTCCAACCTCATCATTTTATAGTGAAACATTTTTGAAGGTGATAGAATATAATCAAAGTCAAAAGTCAACATTTCTCAGTGAAACCTTCTTAAAGGCACTATGGGACAATCAAGACAACTTTATTGGTGAAAACCTCATTGAGGTACCAATAGTTGAGAACAATAGTTCTTCATTGCTTGATGAAGACATTATTTAATATAACATCAATATAGATTCCAATATCCATCCTAATAAGATGGCAGCTACTCTTAGGCCCAAAAAACATAAAAATATTATGGTTCTATCAAGAGCAAATTCAAAAGTCTTCAGCCCCACCATAGCCAAAATTATGTCGAATCTAGAATCAAAAAATTTTGTGTACCTAAAAATCCCAATCTTTATTTGTTACCCAACCATTATACATTACATTAAATTCCATCTCTCCATCATCAAATTAGACATATCATCAAATATTTATCCATGTTTACCATCCATTATTGTACTTTCCTTTCTAGAGGCTATGAAGATATCTTGTCTCAATGTTTGGAGGAAATAGTTTCAAAGACCAACAAAGATCACAAAAACATTATTGGAGTCCAAATTTACATTAGGTTTTCACATAATAATTATTTAAAAGGGGTATGGGCTAGTAATTTATATGATTGATTATTCTAGTTGTATCATATACTAATTAGGATGTGAATCTCCACATTAGCAGGAACAATAATAACATTTACCTTATTATAACCATACCTTTCCCTTGCCATTTAACTTACCATTTTAATTTTTTATTCAACTTGCCTTGCCCTTGCCATTGTTTCATATCCTACCATTTACCTTATCACTTGAGGGAAACCCTATTATTGTTATTGTCAATTTTCCTCCTATCATATTCTTTATACCATTATATCATACTTTTCCTTTCAACAAAAGTTGTTTTCACCCTCCCTAACCAACCCTTTAACCTTGGTTCCATTTCATTAGATCTTCAGACACCTTAAGTGAGGGAATTTAGATCAAGTTTTAGAAGTTGATTTAGTATTATAGATAGAGGTATTATTTTATATTAGTATAATAGTGATTTAACAGTTGCATCTTTCATTTCTTGTTTTGTTTCATTATGACTATTTTTTATCATAATCGCCTTTGGTCAAATTAGTAACTCACATCATTCTAATATTATAAATGCCCATGGGAAATTTATTATAATTGACCTACGTCATTATTTCTTAATTATATCTACCTATGGGAAAATCAAGAATAACACCTTTATCATGCCTTGAAGTCCCACCTTTCCATTATTATGCCATATTGTGACATTTAACTACTTTGTCTAATTTTCAAACTTGTTTACCTAGTCAGATTCTTCTACTATAAGATGGAACTATAATGACTTGAGGTCCAAATGGGACTATGTAGGCAATGCTTGATTCACATTGAGGTCAACTCATCCACCCTTTTACGTGTTCTCATTGTTTTACAATCATTTAAAGTTTGAAATTTGGAATCTTTAGTATCTCATAAATATCGATCGAGTTGAGATGCTTCAAAAATTTCAAAAACATTTGCAAAATCTAAAAAATCCTAAAAATCACCAAATCAACCACTTTTTACCTTAAGGATTATGGGACCCCTAGCTATTTCACAATAAACCACTTTTCATTTAGTTTCCCCATCCTTACTTGGCCTAAGTCTTATGCTCTCACCATTTTATGAGTACTCTTTATTTCTCATGCACTCACCATTTTGTGAGATCATTCCCATATTCCTCTACAACATCAATCATGTTTTATTGATCATTATTTTTCTTCTATCCCATATCCTAGGAGAACTATATTTGGTCTAAAGTTTATGTTGGACCTTGCATTGATGGAACTATGTAGGCAATGTCCAATTTCCTAGTGAATCTAGAGTTATCTTGGATACCCCTTCCTTTTCTTCAATTCCCCAATTTTTTTTTTTATTACATTGTCTTTTATAACATAGGGGCAATGGTAGTCATCTTATTTGTTCTCTATTTATGCTAATATTATGATTAACCATTGTTTGAGTTGGTTTCATTATTGTTTGTTTTTCTCACTTCTTGTTTCTTGGTGTTTTTTTGTGTTTTTATTGATTGGTGTTTTATATTCCTATTTATTTATTTGATTATTTTTTATGGTGCCTTGAATTAGTATATTTGCATTTATTGGGTGATTCCTTGCACATTATACTTACGTCCATCCATATTCATACATCAACATTATTATCATGGTTTTTATCATTGGTGAATTATTTTTAATTTTTTATTGGATCACATGTTAGTCCTTATGCATGTTTTGGATAAGTTATCATGGTGTTATATGATGATGAATACCATCATGTAATATAATAAAAATAATCTTAGGCAACTAATGAAGTTGTATTACTTTTTTTTGGCACCTAAAAAATTCTTGATTTATCCAAATCATGTCCCACATATAGAGTAATTAACTCATTAAATAATTTTAATATTTAATATTTAAGACATGCATATCTATAATATCAGGTTGCCTAAATTCATGTTTATTTTATGTACTAGTTTACTCTTACTCCGTGAGTATGAGTTCAATTTGTAAGCCCCCTATTCCATTTTTTCATATTAATCCCATCATTCTACCAATGATTCTAACTACACGTGGGAAAATCATTGGGTATCATCCCAACCATAGAACCAATGATTATAACTGCCTAGGGAAAATCATTGTGTTTCAATCTATCTAGATGTTAAGGATTATAACTAACTATTGGCAAATCTTTATCATTTTTCTTCCTAACTGGGGAATGTTTTTATTATGATAATGCTTGTAATTTCCTTTAGACAAACCACTATCTCTATCCACCCAACTAAGGCATGTTTTTATCCTACCAGTGATTATAACCACTTGTAGATAAATCATTATTTTCCCTTTAATGATTATAATTCCTTTGGTCAAATAATTCTCTTGTTACCCTTACCATTTGGTGAATGATCATAACCACCTATGAGAAAATCACTATACCATACTATGTTGATGATTATAACCACCTATGGTAAAATCATCCTATTTATGTGCCTAATTAAGGTAGATCACCATGCCACTAATTATAATTGCTTATGGATAAATTAGTATTTTCACCCTTTATGATTTTTTGTTCCTATCATTTTACTTATTTTTAGGGAATGCCCATTGAAATTATTTTTTAATCACTCCCTTTAGGGTCTATCTAGGGCTTATCCATCATCATTAAAGTATTAGGCATACATGAGCTTTTCATTATTTGAGAAGATATTATTATGTATATAGCTTACAACACCTTCCTAAAAAGGGGCAAACTATAAACATCTAATTTTGGCCACAACTAGATTTTGACCAGACTTCATATTAATTCCTACCAACCATTATAAATTAAGCCTAATAATCACTTAACATACCAAATTTTCTTACACATCATTCATCAACACTCAGAATTACATTAATACATCTATATTTGGGATTCTAGCCCGTATGGAACAATAAGCTCTCATAGATTCATCCTTAGTCACCTTGAGACATCATAAATATTAATTTGGCCTATGGACCTATTAAATATGGCACTTGATTAAATCTTGAAAGAGAAAAAATACTAATCAAAATAAATCATTTAATTAAATAAGATTAAATGCCCAGTTGAATTATCCATTTGAAATGAATGAATATCTCAAAATAGAAATTCTAAAAATCAAAATATCAAGCCTTTCATCATTGCCTTTATCAATTGTCAAGATCTTTGAAAATATCTTAAAATATCTAATTTAAGAGCCATGCCTAGTAATTGAAAATTATAATTACATGAAAAATATTAACTCAACTAGAGTTAGCCTCAACTCACCTAAGATTAGTTTGAACCCATTCCATGTTTAAACTCAACCTCAACTCGGTGAGAATTAATTCTTGAGTCTATAAATACAAGGACATACCCCTTCATTTCTAAGCTTGGATATTCTAGAGTTATTATGAAATACTTCCTCCATAAGCCTCATCTAAGTAATGTTACCATGCTCAAATCTTAAGTCAAGAATCAAATCTAAGGTGCCAAGGAGAGGAGCCAAGCAAGCTTCATTATCAATATTTGGAAAATCAAAGTCTACACAACCGAGAAAGAGTTGAACACTAGACAAAATATTTAATCATAATATTATACTCTTTTACACTATATTATTTTTTCTCTATCAAATTCATATGGGTAATAAAAATATATAGGAAAACTATTTATTATCATTAGGGAGATCATATCTCCACCATAATCTCTAAATCTCCCTATTATAACTCAAACTAAAGACTAACTAATTAAAAAAAATCACCCCATGTATTATTATTATGCATAATAATAATAATAATAATAATAATAATAATAATAATAATAATAATAATAATAATAATAATAATAATAATAATAATAATAATATACCAAACAAATATTAACATATTATTATTTATCAAACAATGATTACATTATAAATTAATAATGTGAATACCATACCTCTACATTCACCCTTTTGTGAATATTATTAATCCTGGTCTATACCCCCTTAATGTGAGCATGGGGAGAATATAAATCTTTGAAAATTGACCCAAATAGATTTGCATGCAAACACACACTCTTAGGTTTGCATACTATGGTTTGAAGCTTGATGTCTAGATTTTGATGCACATTATTACTACTACACAAAGAATTCATCTTGAATTAACTTCATGTGACCACAATATACATGTCACTAGATGATCATCTCCATAAATAAGTAAGGTAGTTAGATGATCTCTATATTTAGAGGATTTTTGTAGTTAGCTACCCTCCTATACAACTATTTACACATTCCATTATATCCACATTATCCTTTTTTTTCCAAAAAGGATTTATAAACAAATAGGAGAAATAAAGTACACATAAAATTAGAAAAAGAAATATAATGAGGAATAAATCCTCATGTCATCTTATGCAGCCTTTTTAAATATTTTTTACCACCCAAATAAAAATAATATAGATGATTTCCATTGCCACTGAAGAACTATCCTTGGCATTAGCCAATTTGGCATAGAGCACACCACACATGTGAAAAAGAATGTTGTTATGTTCTTATTCAAACACACATGAAAAATATGTCACCAAATCATCTAAGTCCCATCGTTGATGACAAATGAGAGTCTCTATAACCTCAAATCTCTATTTCCTCTATCCTCTAGTATCTGTTACTTATTTAACAAATGAAGATTTAAATCTCAAAATTTTCCACATTGTTATAACCCACAATTTGAAACAACATGGATTTCATGTACAAGTGATAATGCATCTAGTTACCAATAATTTTTTTATTTTTAAATTTTTTTGACAATGATGACTCAACTATTGACTAGAAGACTTTTAACTTTTGATTCATTTTTTTGACTATATAAGCTAAAAGATTCAACTAAATATAAAAATATACTATCAACTATATGACTAAATAAGGACTCTTATTTATTTATTTTTGACAACTAAAAAAGTAATTAACTATTACTTTTTATCACAACTATATGATAAAATCTTCATGTTAAAAATTCTTATATTCACCTATGACAATAGTGCTTAATAAAAATGAAGTATTAAAGACTAACTTTTAAAAAAAAAACTAAACACTAAAGTTAATGAAAGAATATAAACTACTTTCTAAACTAAAGAGATACCTTGTCATAACTTACTCCTTTGATCAACAATCATAAGACTCAAATTAAAAATAAGACTTTAGACTCAATGCATGGTATGAGGTATATGTCACTCTTAAGAGCATATAAATAAACAACATGTCATCAAAATATAGACATGGATGAAGGATGCACCATCATATTACTCAAACCAATATTGAATGATGCAACCAGGTGTTGTTCAATTGATTTGTTTGAGGTGAGAGAGGATCGATCAATGCATAGTGGATGTACCTATCAATGAATGACTACTCCTAAATTCATCACTGATAGAGAATGCAGAATAATAAACAAAGAAAATTAAATCCAATCATTTGATATGAGATGGAAATAGGTGTTTGCATCATGTTAGGTAATGAATATAAATATCTCTAGAATTATAGTTGTTAATAATGAATGGTGAATAATATTTTGGATTTGGTATTCTTTTGGGTTGAAAAATAATATATTATATTCAATTAATTTACATACTATAAGCATTGAATGTAATGTCATTGAGATGGATATTGTTGTAGCTACAAACTTCCATTGAATAAAATCATTTTGAACCTTTACCAAATAAAAGATAGATAGTACTGATAGACAAAATGCTAAAACAAATGGAACTTGAGAAAAATAAAAATTTAAAGCAACATGCAATAGATAAATTCTCTCAAGAATGAATCAAATGATGTTGAACACTTATCTTCCTTCTAGCACATATATTATAATAAAAATACTAAAAAAAATTATTTAAATTTGTGCTTGCCATTATATGGGGTAATAAAATAGAGTTTCCCCTCCACACACTAACAAACCATTCTCACAGAGATTTCTTACTTTGATACTAGATATTGGGAAAATCAGAGTCTTCAAAATAGAGAAAGAGCTAAATTCTAGACAAAATATTTAATCACAATAATATACTCTCACACACTATATTATTTCTTCTCTATCAAATCCATATAGGTAATATAAATATATAGGAAAACTCTTTCCTATAATTGGGGAGATCATATATCCATCATAATCTTTGAATCTCCCTATTATAACTCCAACTAACAACCAACTAATTAAAACAAATCACCTCATATATAATAATAATAATAATAATAATAATAATAATAATAATAATAATAATAATAATATACCAAATGACTATTAAAGTAATATTGTTTATTAAATAATAATTACATTATAAATTAATAATATGAACACCACACCTCAATGGTCAAAGACTTCTTGATGCATAAGCTGAAAAAGACATTCAAACATCCATTTGGAGATCCAAAGAGGGTAAAAGAGTGTGTTATTTTATGTTTTTGTTGTGTTTTCATATGTTTTCTTGTTACCTAAGCTCTCCCTAGTGTCTAGTCTATATATGTTATGATTTTAGTGTGTTTATTTGAGTTTTATTTCTTGGAGTAACACAATACTAACCTATCCTGTACATATTCCTTATCCATATATGTATTTGGTGTGTTTGATACATACTTAAACTTTTTAAAGTAAATAATTTTTATTTCAAGGTCTTGAAAAATATGACATAAGTCATCAAAATATTTGAATTTTTAAAAAAACAATGGACTCATGTAATGGGGCAAGCAATCTTTATTTGAATATGTCTTGTATTTTTTTTCTACCATTGGATTTGCTATTTTGGTGAGTGTTATTTTACATATCAAAACATATTCACTAATAGGTACATTGGTTTATTGTTTGATCTTTTCAATTTGAGCACATGACATCTTTTTAGTAATGTTGATAGAGAAATGTACTTGGTAATGATTAACTATAGGTGTGAATGATCTCACTGATTGGAGTGGTAATTCATAGAACCATCATAAAGTATAATATTCTAAGCTCCTTAGAAATAGTCTAGTCAAAATTTTATCATTAAAGGCATAATCAAGACATGCCACATAGAAAGATTATAGATGATATTTAGGATCACTCTTTCCATAAACAATGTGAACTTCGGTGCAACAAAACTAGTTGGTAAGGGGTGAAAAGATTTTTTAGGTGTAAGAATATTATGTATCACATCTTTTGAGTTGATAATATAAGGTGATTTCATATAATTTTACTCAATGTTGGTAACCTTATATTGAATTTTTTTAATAGTTTGTATAATATCTTGCACATTTTGATCACTACAGTTTAAATTTTGAGAAGTCACCATAGAGGGTGTAGACATAGTTTGAGTTGATGTAGGCATTGAAACTGGTAATTAGGTTGAAGTGATAATGGTTCCCATAGAGGATGTAGTAATAGTAGGATTTATTTTGGTAAAAATGGTGTAAACACATAACTAGTGCCCACACTAGATATATGAATAAATGATATGCTTAAAGGGAAAGAAATAGGATTATATGGATGTATCATATCTTTAATAACATGATCAATAGATGGACCTAGTTGTTCATCTATGTTTTTTATTGTTTTAATTTTTAATATGGTTTTTAGGATCTCACCAAGATCTTTAAGGTTTTTATGGATAAACTCTCAGAACATAGTAGTAGATTGTAATTTATCTTGATATATTTGTTTATGTATAATATTTTCCTTATATTCATTATTTTCATGATTGAAATCATCTTCTATGATAACCTCTTCAATAATTTGTTTAGTTTCATTATTATCACTTTAATTAGGTATAAGATTTGATACTTCATTAGTTTGAGCCATCTTAGGTTGTAAAAGAGGAATCTCTAAGTGTTTAATAGAAACACCACATAATCTAGAGTCACAAATAGGTTTAATACAAAATAATAGACTAGATATGAAAAAATAGGAAGAAAAAACCTCAAGAAGTTGAATACCCTAGGGCAAGCTAGGATTTACATAAAGAGACAAATAGGTTGGGTTCACTAAATGTTTAACCTTAAATTGAAAAGGGTGGATAAGGTTAAGAATATGTAATTGGTTAAATCACAAGGGTGATAATATAATATATATTAGGCCAATTAATTTCAAACTTAGATAAATGAAAATTCTAAATTATAATACTGAGATATGTTAAATATAGAAAGTACTATATTTTAAATATGTTAAATTGATTGTAATATTAAATAAAAATGATACTTAGCTGGGTTTACTATAAAAGAAAGACATGGATTGAAAATAGGTGTAAAATATATAAGATCAATATTCTAGATCAATTATTAGATTATGGAAATTGTACTTATGTAACTTTGGACAATACCATTAGATCTTGACACTATTATCACCACAAGTGTTTGGCTATGATGCAAGTTTCTAGTATAAACAATGACTAGATATAAATAAAACCAAATTCACTATTTTAGGTTTTTTCACCTTTCTACTAATGTATTCAGATATGGGATACATGATGTTTCTCTTCAATGATCGATCAAACCCTAATTCTTCACACTTCTTCACCCTTGGAATGCATTTATAAAAAAAAATAGTGGGCTGATAGTACCAAGTTGACCCCAAATACTCCTATTAATGTGTATCACATATGTAGATAATACTCTAATGAAGGCCTCAAACTTATATAGTTATCCCCTATGTGTAGGAAAGTATGCACATAAGGGTGCAATATATTATAAGATAATGCATGCAGTGATATA
Organism: Torreya grandis; assembly: GCA_037957365.1. Lineage (NCBI taxonomy): Eukaryota > Viridiplantae > Streptophyta > Pinopsida > Cupressales > Taxaceae > Torreya > Torreya grandis. The sequence goes on along the minus strand of JARHVA010000303.1, from coordinate 2,420,068 downwards.
GCTTGTAATCTGACTAATATCATTCATGGGTTGATCTTTTGAATTATTCAGACTTGTAATATGAGTAATTCTATCTTTGATATGGAAATAAGGTTGGATAGGGTAGAATATCTTGGTTGTGTAGTTAATTATATTAGAAATGTTGCCAAAGATCAATTTAAATGTTAAAATAAATGAAAAATAATAACATAATCTTGAAGAGATCAAGCCATAATATTAGAATAAATATTTTTAAAGTGGAAAATTAAATGTTTCAAATAAAAACACACATAATATTATAATAAGGCTTGTCACAAAAAATCTTCTTAATTACAAATTTAAAAGCAAGAAGAATTAGAGAAGAAGAGGGAGATTTAAGTTTCTAATAAGGAAATGAGGAGAGGAAGGATATTTTATAGAGAAAGAAGAAAAGAATGGGAGTTACAAGGAATCCTATGATTACCTTACAATCCTCTTTTGTGTGTGTCACTTGTGGCCTATTCTCCTAGAGAGTGTAGGGAAGTTTGTGACAAGTGGAGGAAGGAATACTTGTAAGAGTAACTCTTAAAACTTAAAAGGGAACAAAGAGGTGAGTGAAACCTCATGAAATCTAGATTTATGTGAATTTATAATTCACATAAATAAAAAATACACACACACATAGAAAATTTAGAATAAATAAATTATTTTAAATAAAGGGCAATAATAACAAAACTATAAGAAGGACCCAAATAAGGTTAATTATACAACACTCCCCCTTAAGATTAATTTGGGGTTATAAAAGTGGATAAAACCTTTTATAAACAAATAATGGAGTTGAAATTATATAATACTCCCCCTTAAGAGAAACTTATTTCAAAGAAAATTACAAAAGTTTAGAGAAAAAATAATATAAGGTGCCACAAAAAGTTGTAAAGAAGAAAATGTGATCACTAAGAATCTCTAAGAATCCTCTTCAGACAATGTGGTTGATTCACAATGGAACAAAGACCAACAAGAAGGATTAATGACCCACAAAACCTGTAAGACAAACATGCTAACACAAATATTTTAACTTAAGTAAGCATTATGCCAAAAATACAATCTATATACATAATGTAATAAAAGTAGATGTATAACTAAGAAAATTTAAACAAATATAACTTCTATCACAAAGTGCATAAAATTACATGAAAACAATTTAGTCACCATAATCAAAGCATATATTCTATGCAATAAAAATTAAGAAATGCATAAAATATTGATAATATCAAAACAAAGACAAATAAGATGTGTCACTTAAAAATATTTTATGCACAAAACATTAGAAGAATTATTACAAGAAGATATATCAAAGTCTTTAGAAGTTTCATTGGTTTCAAGAATCTAAATAGTTTTACCCTTAGAGGTAAGATATTTAGTATTTTTCCAATAATGCAAAGTGTCATGCATGGATTTACCACAAGATTTGCATTGATGTAATTTATAGAATTTAGCTATGTGATTCTTATGTTTTCTATAATGATCACAAGGTTTAATAGTTTTAACCTAAGTATGATCATTATAATTAGTATAATCAAAATAAGTTGCATTATAAGTCATTTGATGAGGAGGAAAATAAAATTCTAAATTTTCATTAGAAGCACTATAGCCAAGACCTTTAGAATTTGTATTAGAAGTAATAAAAATAGGTTCAAGAATACCTATTTTATATTTACCAAGCCCACCACCCGAATATCCCATATTATGCATAATTTTTAAGTCAGTGTTGGTAGAAGAAATTTTCACATAATTTTGAAAATTTTAGAATCACAAGGAGATCTATCATCATTACAGATATTATCATTAGCAAAGGATGCAAACTTAGAATTTAACACATTAATATAAGTTTGCATTTTGTGCATTTACTCAAGAAAAGAGGTTTGTAAAGAATACAAATTTTTATTTTGATAAGAGCAACAATTTCATCATGTTTAATAGTTTGCATAATTTTCATAAAAACTAAAAAAATTATAATTTTAAGAGACATGAGATAAACATATATAAATTTCATGATCATTGAAAAAAATCACTTAGTATAAATATTGATTGATCCAAAGAACATTTAAAAATATTTATTTTAACTAAATTCTTAAAGATGAAAAAAACTCATTATAAAAAAATGTGAATATTAAATTTGTGAACTAAATTGATTTGCTTATCATAAATCTTGGATCAATTAACTTTTAAATATAAATCTACACCAAAACACCAAGTTACTTTTGAAATAAAAATTTGATTTCTTAAATAAAAAAAACTTAAAGTTTTAAACTTTTTTTGCATAAAAAAGATTGGAAAATAAATTTTAAGATCCAAAGTTTAAGTGAAAGGTTTTATAAATGGAAAGAGAGATATTATGCTAAAAAAAACTTCACTAATAAAGACCTTTTTGATATATATAAATATTTGCTTTTGATTGATTAAAATTTTAAACCAAAAAATAAGATTGAATTTTTTTGAATGCACATAATAAAATGAGTGAATTTCATATGTGAATAAAAAATATTTGTTGTTGAATAAAAGATTCACATCTTTGGAATTATATGAGTTTTAATTCATAACCAAAAAGAAATTAAAAACTCTTCAATTTGAAAGATGTTTGCAATGTGGGAAAGATGGAACTTATGACTGTGATTTAAAATATAAAAGATACTTTTTTATTGAAATTTTTTTCCCTTATCAAGCAACACAAAAGAGAAAAAAAGGAAACTATTTAAATTAAAAAAAAATCATAAATTTTTAATCATGTTTTTCTAAAACCAATAGAGATGATTTTAGTGATTTAAAAAAAATCATGATCTGGATTTTTCTAAAATTTTAATCTAATGATTTTAGATGATATTTAAACAAAATACAAAAATGTTTTATAAAAATTGAATGCCAATAAAAATATATGGGCTCTTTTTAGATGGGTTTTTAAGTAAAAACAACTCTATTTAAAAAAAAATAATAATTAAATCTTTATAAACATCCCATAAGATAAGGTTAACAAGAGGCAAAAAAAAATTTCCATCCAGGATTAAGCTCACAAAGATTAAAATTAGTTAGATAAATGTAAATGGCAAAAAAAATAAAAATGTTGAATGAAAAATTCTCCTCTTTTACCTTCAAATATGAACATGCTCAAAAGATCAAAAAATTAACCAAACCATGGCTCTGATACCATATTAGAATTTTTTTCAAAGGTCAACTTAAATGTTAAAAGAAATAAGTAAATGAATGATAAATAATAACAAAGGTCGGGAAAGATTTTTAGTACATCAAGGATATAATTGTGTAAGCTCCAGTTTTGATTAGTCTAGACTTCAATAAATATTTCTATCTTTATTCATTCACTTCAAAATATATTATTTTTCGAATACTAACGCAAAAGGTGGAAGATAGTGAACACTCCATTGCCTTCATGAGCACAAATTTGAAGGATGTGGAGTTGAAATACTCTATGATTGATAATAAGATACATGCCTTGATCAAAGATATAAAAAAATAGGCAATATTTTCTATGAAATAAAACATATTCCATCATCCCAAACCCAAATATCAATATCATGTTTGGAAATAATGAGTTGGGTGAAAGAAGAGTAAAGTGGATGGCCAAAATTTAAGTGTTTGACCTTGATATTAAACCAACAAGGATGGTAAGAGGCCAAAGGATCGCCCATCTGATGATCAAAATTTATCCACACATCATTATTTATCAAATTAATTAAACTTAGGTAGCTAATGGAAAATGGTACTCATAGATAATTGGTTAACTACTCATAGGTACATGTCCTCCTAAACTAAATAGAGAGCAGAAGTGATCCCTCAGGCTCAAATCAACTCACTACATGATCAATAAAGGAGTCTTATATAAGAATAATTATGAAGTCATCTATATGAGATGCATTTCAGACAAAGATGCTAAGGACATCCTAGATAACTTATATTAGAAGATTGGCAGTGGACATCCCTCCAACAATACTACAACCCATAATATTTTGAGGATGGGATAATATTAGCCCACAATATTCAAGGATGTGTATATCCATGTTAGGACATGTCATGATTTATAGATATTTGGTAAGAGAGAAGTGAATGATGCCATGCCTTTACATCCAGTCATATAAGGATGTCACTTTACTTAATGGGGCCTTGACTTTATTGGGGTCATAAAACCAAAATATTCATTATAACACAAATTTATCCTCATGGCCACTAACTATTATAACAAATAGATAAAATTTGTATCCACTAAGAATTCTAGAGAAATTAATGTCATCAAGTTTATAAAATAAAATATATTAACCAGGTTTGACACTCCCATTTTCTTAGTTTGTGATAATGGTCTAGATTTTCAATCTTTTGAATTTATAGAATGGGTCTATGACAACTAAATCATAACCAATTTATCCTCAAACTACTATCCACAAGGGAATGGAGTAAATTTACTAATAAAAATATAATTGATGCCATTAATAAATTAGTGTAATATAATCCAATAGAATGGCATCTCTTGTTGAAATATGTACTGTGGGTAGATAAAAATGGGCACAAATAAGCCCTCAAAGATTAACCTTTTTGGCTAGTGTATGGATAATAACATGTATTCCCTATTGCTCTCAAGATACCAATGTACCAATTCATATAAGAGTATATGGGGAAGATGATAGCGTATAAACTAGACTATTGAACATAGTCCATATGGAAGATGTAAGAATTGAAGCCATGTACAACTTCAAAAAGCATCAAGACATTGTCAATAGATGGTTTAACAAGAGATCTAAGATAAAAGCCTTCAATATTTTAGACTCGGTAATTTTCTAGGATAAAGAACATGAAAATAAAGGGAAACATGATAAGTTCACTCTTTTGTGGATTGGACCTTCTCAAATATCATAAGGCCTTAGTAACAATGCCTTCTATTGAAAGACCTACAAGGTAATGACCTCACCTTTCCATTCAATGAATAGTTTTTGAAGCATTACTTCATGATTGTTTCAAGTAAAGATGCATCAAAGTAAATTGTAAGTGGATATTTAGACTAAAAATAGATTAGATTTATTATTTTCTACATTTTACTTTCATTAGGTTAGTCATTATGCTTCCTAGGTTAGCTTCTTAAAATTATAGAGTGTATTAACCAATTTCCTATACTGAAGTCACAAAAGACTTGCCAAAAATAAAGGTACAATACATAAGGGATCGCAATTAGTTTTCATAAGGATTTATTATACTAGCATTGAGATTCTAGGATTGAGGTACATATTATGACTAAATTAGGATTTTATTGCATTAGATAGGATCACTAGACTTCTAGGATTTACTTTGATATACTCATACAAATTCTAGAAAGACTTTCCATTTTCATGGATCAATTACATTGTTTCATGTTAAAAAGTGGATGAGATATGATAAATAGAAAATCAAAAACACAATAATAGGGGAATATTAACTAAAATAAGTTTTTTCTTATATATACACCTAGCCAATTATGATTTCCAAACCTTCTTCTAGGTTTACTAAAAAAATCAGAAGAACCAATCAAAGATGGTTGATTCAAGTAAACTCTCTTTAGGCTATGGATGCTTGGCTGGTAGAAGAGTAAAGCTTTGAGTGGAATTATAGGTATCTTTTTTAGGGATATGGATGCCTGGATGGTAGCATATCAATGCACAAACTTCCTTACTATTTGGTTATAAAATCAAAATTCAAAATTAAACCTACAATGTTTATTTATGTGTCAACTAAAATTTCATAACCAAGGGGGATTGATTTCACTAGATCACACACAAATCCAAGGAATGTAAAAAATAGTATATTACATGGAGAAGTGGGAGTATGTTTTAAATTCTGGTTTACTTGTTCTTTATTTATGGGAGCTAAGGATTGTCATGATGCGTTACTATAAATTCTAGGTTCTTAAACACCCAGGAGTATTTTCTCCAGTGAGTCACCATTTGTTGTGCCCTAACACACATGCACCCAATTTAATTTTTCAAATGGGGGCCTAATATTAATCAAACATCTTTTGAAGTCCTTTTAAGTAGAATTATATGATAAATAATTTTAAAAAACATAAATTCAAGAAATTTGTCTAGTGCTTTGGATATTCATTTGACTTTCCAAGGTCATAGTTGTTATTTTGATACAATCTGTAAGATTCATCTCATTATTTGTAGGGTGTTCTTAAGGATTAAAGAAATAAAAGTTGTGATTAATACATAATATATGATTTAATATTCACCTTAAATTTTATCTTGTAGTGGGTTTGTTATGCATGTTTTGTGTCTTAAAAAAATATCTCTCACTTAGGCATTTTCTTGGACCATCCTAGAGTTAATCCATTCCACATGAAATCATCCCACTCATCTAAAGACTAAGTTGAAAATTCCCATTCATCTAGCTTTCCAAAGGTGATATTAGTAGAAGGATTTTTATAGATGATCTTAGGAAAGTGGAGTAGTACTATCAACATATCATCATCTTATTCATCTAGCTTCTTAAAGGTGGCATTAATAAAAATATTTGTATGAGTGATCCTAGGAAATTAGAACAATGAGAACCATCTATATGTCATCATCCAACTCATTCCAATATCCATCAATCCATACACGATGTATGAAGCTTAAATTTTCATCAAAGTAATGAGATCTTGACACTTGTCACCATCTCACTAATCTATGGCCCTGAGATCAAAGCATAACATATCATACCTCAACCACTAGTGGAACAATGACACATATACACATGTCTTCTAAGTCCATGTAAGTAAACATTGAATAAAAAATTATAGGTATGAAAGTGTAGACACCAAAATTGTGTCTACCCCTTGGTCCCTTTCTAAACCCCTTCACACTTCATTAATTTAAAATAAATTACTTATTTTGAATTAATGACATCACCCTAGACATCACCCTCGACACCTCACCGTGGACATCTCACCTTGGACACCTCACCCTTAGACCAATTCTCACCCTATGACTCACCCAAGACCTATTTTTACTCCCCCTACTTATTCCCTAACCAACTCTCATGCGTATTTAGCCCGACCTTTGACAATTTTCCAACGGAATATGCACTTGGCAGATGGAGAATGGGCTGTTAAGCCCTTTTACCAGTTCTCTACCCATCGACGTCAGTCAACTATCGACTGACACTGGTGGGATCACCAAAATCAGTTACATAAACTAACATCTAACACTGAGTCAACCCCCTAAGCTCTTATCAATCAGTTCTATGGACTCTTCTCTATGACGTTGGAATCACTCTGGGACTCTTTCAATCATTCTTCTCTCTCTCATTCTTGGATGCGCACACTCTGAGACATCACCAGGCATCAAACTTCAACTAATTCTCCCCTGGCCATATAAACTCTATGTAAATGACTCCAGATTGAATTGAAATATTGTACAAGATCTTTAGCATCAAGCCATAATAGGTACAAGCGTTCAACACCTTGGTTCTTCATCTCATCAGAGCTAAGTATTTCTTCTACCATTTCATTTCAGTAATTTAGAAAGCATTAGTAATTAGCTTCTATTTACTATTTCTAAATACTATCAACCAGACCAGACCTGACTTTCAACCAGACCCAACTTCTTTTGGGGAAAGGATGAAAAGCCTTCCTCTCACCCTTACCCTTTTTGACAACCTATCATCTACATTTGCCCTTCTGTGGGATTTATTCATCTCTTTGCAACCCTGCACAAACCTAGACTCCTTCCAGACCCCTCTATCGATCACAAACCCATCCAAAACCCATCCAAGGCCATTGCCCTGACCGACATCGACCATTTCCCCTACCGATGTTGGTAGTATAATCGACATCGGCAACCTTGACCAACCGATGCCGACAGACTAACTGATGTTGATGATTGTGACAGATCGACTGCAAAATATAGGTATGCATTATCTAATTTCCTCTTTGTTAGTCATTTGTCATTTATTTATTTCTAACACTTTTACTTATAAACAATGGACTGTCATCTCTCCAAGAAGTCTTTGCACTTCTAGGACCGAGCTTTACTTGGCAGTCCACCCTATTTTTATCTAACATTTTTCTGTGTTTGAGTCTCTTTCTTCTACAGGTGTCTTCCTCCACAACCAAAGAGGAACTCCTTTAATATCTGGATATGGTGCATAGCTTAATCCAGGTGCGTACAAACCCCTAATCATTTATCTTTAGTTTTTTATTTCTTCTAAATATTAAATAGCAAAAATGAGTTAGAAACATTTTGGCATGCCCGATGGGACCCTGGAGTTTTCCTTGGGTTCAATCCATTTCTTCTAAAAGACAAACTTTCATATAGGTGCATTAGGAAATTTTCTCTTCTTGCATCCTTCTTCTATCTCTTTATCTCAAAAAGAAACCATGAGCACAAGTTAAAAAGAACTTTCTTTTTCTTCTTGTTAATCTTTCCCTGCATCTTAGAGTAGTGAAATTCATACTCTCAACCTTTTCCTCACTTGTCTGCATCTGAACAACAACATTTCAATTTGGGTTAAAAGTTAAATGCATTTCACTCCTGCTTGAATGCATATTTATCTCATCTAGTAATTAAATGAATTATGAATAAATCATAGTGCACATATATTACACATCCTGACCACTATCATAAATCAAACATCTAAACATACCTGAGACAAGGCCTGACTAGGATTTCACCACCTAGCGGATATCTTACCCTTCTCAGTGATCCTACTTGGACTTCACAACCAAGGGGAGGACCCACTCTATTCTCTGGTAGAGTATAAACTCTAGGAGAAGTATATATTGGCTAAGTGGCCCAGCTTGGCTCTGGGCTTTTGAAGTGAGGGGAGCAAGCCCCTAGCACCAAGCCACATACGGAACCTAACACAGACTTTTGAGCACCAAAAATTAACTCGAAACCAACCTTAGACTGCTTCTTTTAGTACCCATTCTAAAAGCCCAATCCCCAAACATATTCTTCTAAGGCATAAGCCACCATGACTCTAAAATTTATTCTTAGGAATTTAACATTTAGAGGTTGCTTGCCTTCATCAATTTTGCTATTTTTATCTTTTTTTTTGAGCTAGTAAGGATGCATTATTCTGAGCTCTAAAATGACTCGGACTTTATTTCTTCTTCCAAAACTTTTCAATTTTCTTAGTTTCTAGAAATACACAGTCACCAACATCAGTTTTTCCACTGACGTTAGCAACTTATCCTCACCGACATCGATTTTTCCACCGACGTCGGCAACATATCACCACTGACATCAGTTTTTCCATCGACGTCAGTCACTGTCAACAAACTTTTTTCAAAACAACAAGCTTAAAACCTGACCTTTTTGCTATCAAACACACATTCTGACCACTTTTGGTTTTCTAAAACTAAAATCCATAGTTTCTGGAACCTGACCCTTTTTGCCTTCAGTAATATTTGACACACAGTCAGGCCAAAACTCTTGTTGACCATTCAAGGCAACAACCACTTCCACCCTCACCTTTCATATCAAGTCACCAAATGGAGTATACTTTAGATATTGAACGTACTCCTATCTAGCCTACCCCCACCAATCAATCTCCTATTATTCTTGAAGGAGATCAAGACTATGAGAGATTCCTTGACCTCAATGTCAAGGCTCTCCAACACTATCTCGCAAGAAGTCAAATGCGATACCCTTTAGGCAATCCTATTTATGGGATGCCAACTACCTTGGCTGAAGTGATAATGACAACATCTGCTACCCAGACCATTGCCTTAACCATTCAAGCCACTATGTCAACTAATAACCTGACCATGGCCAATGTCCAAGATTCGGCCTCCCCATCTATTTTTAGACATACCTCCATTGGGGTTTCTGTACCCCCTCAACCACAATCAATTCAACCAAGTTCTACACCTTATCAAAACTTGATTGTCTCAACTCCACACACTCTTACGCCTATAAATGTGGGAGTGACTACCTATCTTTTTACCAATGCTGCCATTCAACTACCTTTGGTAGTATCTAGTCAACTTATGCCCTCCAACTTCACGGCACAAGTTCCCTTGACCTCAACATCAGTTCCTATAATGAATTACCAATATGTTGCACCTATACAAACACAACCAAGTACATCATACGCCCCTCCTAATGCCTTCCAGGTACCTTAAAACCTAGGGGGTGCCCCACTTACCAATCCATCAGCTGATCTAATTAAGATGCTGATGGATAAGATGTCTAATCTTGAGACATCCATTTCTAGTTCAAGCAATGTTCTTTCATATGAACAAATATGCAATGAACCCATTCACCCTTCGATGCCTATTCGACCATATCCTAACTAGTGGGAACTCCCCAAATTTACTTGATTTTAGAGTAAAGAGACCCACAACAACATCTATGAGTGTTTAGACACGCTTGTTACCTCATAGCGTACGATGATGCGTTATTACTTCGCATGTTCCCCATGTCACTTTTGGGGGCTGCCCTTGACTGGTATAGCTTCATTACCAGTCATTCTATCTTTTCCTTCACTCAACTAGCCCAATTATTCCTTGACCACTTTTCAATTAACATCTCCAAGAAGGTCTCCATTACAGACCTCTACTCTATTAAATAATTCAATGATGAGTCAATAGCTAACTTCATCGCCTGTTGGAGAGGTTTGATTAACCAACTCTCCTTTTATTTACCTCAAACTGAGCTCATTGAGCTCTTTTCAAGAGCATGTGCCAAGCACATCTCATCCACTTTGTGGGTCCAAACATTCTGCACATTTGACAAAGCTTTCACAATGGCTCGAAAGCTTGAATTCTGCATAGTCAAAGAAGACAAGGTCAAATTATGTAGTAATGCAAAATCTAATGACCCTTCTTCTTCCAAACCTTCTTCTTCCCACTCCAAGTCTAAGGGATTAGTGAACACTATGGTCCTTAGGCCATCATCTTCAACAACAACTAGCCAATCTCAACCTTCCACATCACAAAGCATCACCAAACAATTCCAACAACAGTATGTATAGCATCAATACACCCTAATAAGAGAATCATATGCTTCTATGTTGGATAAACTAGTCAAATAGGGAGTCCTCAACCTCCCCCAAAGTCAACCACCACCTCAATTTGACCCCTCAAAATCCATCCCTGCATGGTACAGGTAAAATGACTTTTATAACTATCATCGTGTCAAGGGTCATGACACCAACAATTGCAACACCTTCAAAAATATTGTCTAAGACTTGCTAGACAAAGGTGATCTTGTCTTGGATAACCCAAATGCGCCGGCCAACCAAAACATAGACATCTTTAGGAAACCATTCCCTAACCATCCCCCAAGTCAAAATAACATTCAGACCATAGCCGATGACCTTCAAGAGCGTAATATACGCATGGTCGACATGGTTTCTAACCAACCTCTCCCATAGTCTGAAGAGGTTAATCAACTTATTTGTCCACCATAGGTAGAAGAACATTCTTCTCCTATTTTTCCACCATAGGTAGAAGAACATTCTTCTCCTATTTCTCCACCATGGGTAGAAGAGCCTTCTTCTCCTATTAGTCTTCCATCCACCCCCCTTTCACATGTAGGAGAGTCAACTTTGAACTCTCCCATATTGGAGGATGTTTTGATGGCACCAATGCTAGTTGCCTCACCCTCATCCTTCTTATCATCAATGGGGGATCATACTTGCCCCACTCCTAGACCACATGTCGAAGCCATCACCATCCCTACGCTCTATCCAGCTGAAGAGCCACAATCTCCAATCCCTTCTCCACTGAGAGAGTAACTTGCCACCTCACCCACTTTGGTCGAAGAAAATCCGGTGAAGGTAGACTTGAACCTCACCCCTCATAATAGTAGTCCTCACACTAAACTAAAGAAGGCTACTAAACCACATCAGAGAACTTCTCCCCTACCTTCACCATTACCATCTATCTTGTGTCCACATCCTTCCACTTTAAAAGGAGTGCTCCCTATTTCAACACCTCACAGAGGCAAATTGCCTCCATTAATCCCTTCACCCATCAAAAACATACATCCTCCAAAACATTTAGCACCTCTCACCAAGCAAGTTCCATCTATGCCTTTGACCACACCACCAAGTAAAAAGGTGGTATGAAAAACAACCCCTACAACTTCTAAACAGAAGTTGCCAACCCCTACTGCAACAATGAGTGCAAAGCCATTAGTGGGTTCTTATGCTTCGATGTTATGCCAATTGTTGTAGTCATCTAACATCACTCTCCTACCTATTAAACCATACCAACCTCTTAGACCAAAACCATCTTGGTTTGATAACACTCAAATCTGCTGGTATCATCGCACACCTAGGCATGATACTGAGCGTTGTTGTGCCCTTAAGGTTGTTATTCGCCAACACCTAGAAAAGGATACCCCTCACACTGAGGCTTCTTTTGATCACTTCTTTGACAAACATTTGACATCATCCCATACCTCTCAAACATCCTCACCTAAATCAAGATCCCCATACAAGACTATGGTCCCCTTACCACCTTCCATGCCTTAATTTGAAATCAACACAGTTAATGTGGCCATTAGGCCCCAAATTGTGAAGGATAAAGGAAAAGACCAGACTTCTACACCTTTGACATATCCATTATTCGTCAAGACCTCTCAACCAACACAACCCAAGATTTCTATCTTGGACATGTCTCGACCAACATCTCTGGGGGAAATTCCTCCTAACCTCACTAGTCCACATGATGCTTGGTATAAGTGACTTGTGGACTACTTGACATACTCTATTATGCCTCCTAATCTCTCTAGCAATACACGATGAGATTTTATCAAATGTACTTCTCACTACACCATGCTAGGTGGTCTTCTCTACAAATGAGGCCTTAACGGCCTCCTTATCCAATGCCTAACAACCATTGAGACTTCCCATGTCATCAAACAAGCCCATGACAGGATTTGTGAGGGACATTTCAGCAGTAACTCGCTTTCCAAGTGCATCCTTCATCTAGGTTATTTTTGGCCCACTATTAACCAAGACTGCAACAACTATGTTTGGCATTATACCAAATGCCAACAACATACCAACCAACTTCACGACCAACATCGACCAAAACATACCTACAATAATGACCAACATGTGACCAATTTAGAAAGAAGCAAACAGGGCAAGTTTGCTCCTAATTGACTCAGACCTTACATCAAAACACAAGGATGGATCAGGTACTTATCGTCTGTCTTCTTTCGAAGGCTGACGAGAACTTGATCCCCTTTATGCCTTACATTTACGACCATTTTTTGTCAAGTAATCATTCAGTGGACATTTAACTTGAGCTCATCCCTTGAGTAACCCCTGTCATCGTCATTCATCTTCCTTTTAACCCTTTTTCCCAACAAACATTAGTCACCCCTTTTGTCAAGCATGCATGCTTTGTCCTAAAAAAGGGAAACCCTTAAACCCTATAGTCAAGTCACCAAAAGTCCAGTCAAAATCAAACTAAAACTAGGATGCCTATATTCCAAGATCATATACTATAAATGTAGACTGCTCCCTCGAAGGATAGCTACATAATTACTGTAACTACTAGACTGCCCCCTTCAAGGATAGCTATCCACAGACATTCAAACATATAAAGTCAAATATAGACCATTCCCTCAAAGGATGGCTATGCCTAAACTTTGCTACATACACAGCACAACATGACCATAAAACAAAACAACATCCCAAGTGGACTTCTCGCATTGATCAGTCTACCATTAAAAAAAAAAAAGGACTGACAAACTATTAAGTCATGGACTTGTCTATAGTTGTTCTCAGGGTCACCTATAAAAGGGGAAAAGTTGTTCCTGCCAAAAGGGGTTATGCCATCCTCACATATAACATAATCAAACCTATCATCCCAACATTCTCAAGGGATTTGAGCTCACTTAATGTCAAGTGATTCCAGTACTTCTCTAACATAAACCAATGGTCAATGATGTAATGCATGAACGGGGCTTTTTTTTGCAAAAACCCTATCTATGCTATCATTATGGTCCTTATCAATGAAAGAGAAACACACCTTTTACTTCTTACACCTTGGTCACATACAACCAAACCCAACCAAACCAAACCCAAACCTTTTTCAACCACTAACATGACATAGACCATTCACATAAGTTTCTGTGGACACCAATACACATGGAAACTATCGACCAAACACAATTTATGTAAAGCATATACCATCACCGATATGGAAACTTGCTGAAGCATAAATAATTACAATTCATTTTTAGTAAACACCATCACCAATATAGAAAATTGCTAGGAATGAAAGACCACATAACCAATGTTACAGAATACACCATCACATAATATGGAAAAGGCTGTAACATCATCATACACTCACCACAACACTAACCTGACCAAAACAACTGTCAATCACTTTGACTCTTTTATCAGAACTACATTGGCTTGAGGTCCTTAAAAATAGGGGATATGTAGGTAACACTCAGTCTTCTGAGGTTAGCTTGGCCATTCACCTATTCATCTCCCTAATGACGGCAACCATCTGTTTGTTCGTACACTTGATGGATGAACCATATAAGCTTTTAACCATGACAACCTAGTCCAAAATCATGACCAATCGACCAGCCCTAACATTGTAGAAGTCATCTTTGACTTCTCATGGGGCACATTGGAGATCACATACATCTCCCTGACCACACCAAACAACACTTGAGATCACTTATATCTTAGTGTAACCCGACCAATGACCACGACCACTTTTGAGACAACTGTGCCTTGGTTGTTTTGATTGCATATATGCTACCTAACAAATAGTTAGCAAATTATCCGCACCCATATTTTGACCTTCACAAGTATCGAATCACACCCAAGTTGATCCCCACTACTTGTGACATTTTTGTGTTTACTAGGAGCACTTCTTAAGCCCAGGATACTTGGAACATGATGACGATTGGAGCTATAGCTTGGATCGAATAACCCAATTAGCTATGACTAAATGCTAGGGACCGGTTATTTTGATTTTAGCACTCCTTGACCTTTGACTGTGACAATTTGACCTATCTATCATGTGAAGTGGTATATGTGTAATCTTAACTATTACAGCGTTCACACTCAAACTTCACCATATCCATCCACTGCCTATCAAATTGGCACCCGATATCAGGTTACCTTCCCTTGACTCCTACTTTGAGGGGGGATACCTCATCTCATATTTGGGGTAACCTACACCTTATCCCATACCTGGGGTAACTTACTCCTATTTTTGTCTTAAAGTTCGTCAAGAACAACCAACAAGACAAAAAGGGGCAAATTTAGACACCAAAATTATGTCTACCCCTTGGTCCCTTTCTAAATCCCTTCACACTTCATTAATTTAAACTAAATTACTTATTTTGAATTAATGACATCACCCTAGACACCTCACCATGGACACCTCACCTTGGACACCTCACCCTTAGACCAATTCTCACCCTATGACTCACCCAAGACCTATTTTTACTCCCCCTATTTATTCTCTAACCAACTCTCGTGCATAGTTAGCCTGACCTTTGACAATTTTCCAATGGACTATGTACTTGGCGGATGGAGAATGGGCTGTTAAGCCCTTTTACCAGTTCTCTACCTGCTGACATTAGTCAATTATTGGCTGACCTTGATGGGATCGCTGACGTCAATTACATAAACCAACATCTAATGCTAAGTTAACCCCCTGAGCTCTTATCAATCAGTTCTCTGGACTCTTCTCTGGGATGCTAAAATCACTCTGGGACTCTTTCAATCATTCTTCTCTCTCTCTCTCATTCTTGGACATGCACACTCTGAGACATCACCAGGCATCAAACTTCAACTAATGCTCCCTTGGCCATAGAGACTCTATGCAAATGACTCTGGATTGAACTGGAATATTGCACAAGATCTTCAGCATCAAGCCATAATAGGTACAAGCATTCAACACCTTGGTTCTTCATCTCATCAGAGCTAAGTATTTATTTTGCCCTTTCATTTCAATAATTTAGAAAGCATTAGTAATTAGCTTCTATTTACTATTTCTAAATACTATCAACCAGACCAGACCTAACTTTCAACCAGACCTGACTTCTTCTAGGGAAAGGCTGAAAAGCCTTCCTCTCACCCTTACCCTTTTTGACAACCTATCATCTACCTTTGCCCTTTTGTGGGCTTTATTCATCTCCCTATAACCCTGCACAGACCCAGACTCCTTCCAAACCCCTCTGTCGACCACAAACCCATCCAAAACCCATCCAAGGCCATTGCCCTAACTGACATCGACGATTTCCCCTACCGACATTGATAGTATAACTGACGTCGACAACTTTGACCAATCGACGCTGGCAGACTAATCGACATCAGTGACTGTGATAGATTGACTGCAAAATATAGGTACACATTATCTAATTTCCTCTTTGTTAGTCATTAGTCATTTCTTTATTTCCAACACTTTTACTTCTAAACAGTGGACTGTCATCCCTCCAGGAAGTCTTTGCACTTCTGGGACCGAGCTTTGCTTGGCAGTCCACCCTATTTTTATCTAACATTTTTTTGTGTTTGAGTCTCTTTCTTCTATAGGTGTCTTCCTCCACAGCCAAAGAGGAGCTCCTTCAACATCTGGATACGGTGCACAACTTAATCTGGGTATGTACAAACCCCTGACCATTTATTTTTAGTTTCTTATTTCTTCTAAATATTAAATAGAAAAAACGAGTTAGAAACAGAAAGAGTAGAAAAGAGACATTTGTTATATTAAAATGCCTAAACATTTAGGAACATATAAAAGAATCCAAATGAAATTAAAAATCTATGAAAATTTAGTTTTATGAATTTTAAATTAAAGTACTAAAGAGTAAAGGCCATTGCTAAACAAAATTCACATAAAATAAATAATTAATGCATTCAAATATCACATCCATCATAGACAAATTAATATATTTCAAATTTAAGATTTCAATTTAATTACATCACCTCCAAACTATCAAAAGTATTGTAATTCTAAGCCCAAGTATAGACTACAAATCTAAAACTCTATTTCAACCATTAATTTACAATATTTTTCATAGAGTGAAAAATTTATTAACAACATCAATGGCTTCCTTATCTCGCATCCCAATTCCCTTTGCTTACTCAATTATAGGACCATAAGATTTTATAGACACAATATTTGATTCAGTGGCTTTGAATCATGAGTTCAATCATTATTCAAAGGTTTTGGATAGGGTTGAAGCATTTGAGCAATATAAGGATGAGGACCATCTCTCTCCTTTCACATGAAAATACAAAGATGATCTCCTATCCAAGGTAGTATGCCTTCACAATACAATGACTAAACTATAGGTAATGCCCTACATTGAATTACTATTTGATTTATTCCTCAAAGATAAGGTTATAAAAAACCTATTGAATTTTAGACTGAGTAAGACACCAATAGATTATATAAATGGGAATGCATTTGATATCATTATAGCCTTCCCATGTTAGACATGTCATACAAGTAAGACATGATGAACTCATGGCTTCAAAACCATAATGTCATTATCAAGTTGGAGGAATGGGCTGATAACCTAAGTAAATTCATAATATAAGTTCCTATTTCTACCATTACCATAATGGTCTTTAGGCCAAGAGTAGAAATTTCCATGGAAAATTTGAATAGGATTTATTATTTTTCAACTATCACTTACATCAATGAGGTTTGGGTCCCTTTGATAGATATAGTTTTGACTTCTAGAAAAATTGTGGTCCTAGGGGAGATCATTAGCTCCAATTTAATTTTGAAACATACCAATCCTAGGAGCTCCCTTGATATAAATTTATATATGATATCCTATATGGTGGATGTAGTTACTATAACTATACATTCATCCCATGATTATCCCTATAAACCATCCACTGAGTACCCCAAGAACAGGTTATGTGATGAATTCAATATCCTTCACGTGTACAAATTTAAGAGGAATATGAAAAAGATATTTGAGACCTTTTACCCCATAATTTATCAAGAAATATATGATAAAAATATGCCTATATTATCAAACACAATGAATAATACCATTTTTAAGATGGGTGATTACTAACTATACCCCAATCAAATAGTAATCAAAATTGATGTAACAAATGCACACTCTATATACCTACCAAGGATTGTACCAAATAAGGTTGTTGAGCATGAAATTAATAATAAATTATATTATAGTATTGATACTAATTTGAATAAGTTAAATCAAGTATCCCTCAATCTAACCCCTCTCAGTATTGGTAGAATCTAATACACAAGGTGGGAACACCTATAAATTATGGGGAAGATTAGGACACATTATAGGTTCAAGTAGGTAATTTTTAGACATTAGGATCCCAAAGTGAATGTTAGTATAAAACTTAGGAAATATTAAATAAAAATGAGGATTAAATATGGGAATATGGCTTATGACCATAATAACATATTCATGATTGTTGAAGATGACTCTAAAGTGGCTATCAAGATGCACAAAGCTAATATGTTAATGATTGTGGTGTAGAAAATCTAATACAATCCTACTATCACTAGAGAGGATTTTAAAAATATTGAGAAGTAGTAATGGGTTTACAAACCCATTCATATCCCCCTACTTAGGAAAAAGAAGAAATATAAGGATTTTTCCCATCTAGGGTAGCTCATATTGAAGAGAGAGCTGGGAGTCCTCCAACCTCCCCTACACATAGAGTTGATGTTTCCTCTCCATAATGTAGAGTTGAAAAAGAAAGGCATGAAAGTCCTAGTGAATTAGATAATATATTTTACATGTCACTCTTCCCTCCACTAACTATTGCACAATAGGTAAATCTTCATTTATATCTCAAGTGCATGCTATTTATTTTTCTTTGACACCTCTAAAACTAGTATCTCAGATTACTGGTCAACCCACTTCACCACCCATCATTATTATAATAAAAAATACTCTTATCAACCCATCATCACTATAAATCACCATTAATTTATTATCTACTCCACCTAATACTAGGATAACCTCTACTACTGATAAAAAATAATCACCTATACAAGCAATCCCAAGACCCCATTCATTTCTCCCCAAAAGGTGGAAGTAAAATAACCTATGAAATTCCCTAAACAGGGAAGTGGTGGAATGAGGGGTATAAGAATATTCAATATTATCATAAGAAGATAAAATATGGAAAACTAAAGATAAATTCCTATCAGGGCGTAACACTGAAGAGTCATGCTTAATTAGTGAGACCACATAATCAGATTTAGAAGATAAGTGGCTATCTGAGGAAAGCACTTAGTTATGGAAAAAAGAATTGATAGTTTAATTTGAATAAGTCAACAAAGGAGGTGGTAGCTTAGTTGCTACTAAATTATTATTTGATAAATATGGAGATATATAAGGATAGGCATAATCAAAATTTTAAGCTACAACTCAAGGGTGATCCCCAAGTACACCTCCAAGCTCTCTACCTCTAGCCATTATAAAAACTAGTAGTCTAGCTAGTCCTCCTTTGGTTCTACGTACTAAAAATTATAATTTTATATATAGTTATTAAATTTTAATAGTAACTATTAGTGTAACACATTCTTTGGATTATTTAAGACAAAATACCTAGCTCTAAGTTACCACTTTACCCATTTGCCCATTATATCCCATTCTATTGCTATAGACTCCATGACCACCATTACTATGAATGTTGGAGTTGATTATTGTTAACTCACCAAACTAAACCCTTAGGAGAGTATTTTTTAGACCTTTCTAAGTTTGGGGTAACATGGGATTAGTCCAAGGCTATGGGTGACCTATAGGTGGACTAAACCTCTAGTTTTGGGGCTATCTATCTTAGTACATAAATTGAGCTCAATTCCTAAGACCTACTAACTTGTTGGGGTGAAAAGAGAGATAGAGAGAAAAAAACATGAAAGAAAAACTAATCTAAATGGAGGTGATGTACCATAATGTATTATCCACTCTAATTGATCTTTAATCAACACTTTATAAACTAAGTAAGGAATAGTGATTGAAACAAGATTCCAAAGGGATCCTTTACATTAGTAATTCATATGAAGTAGATTTAGATTGTTGTAACTTGAAGGTGATGGATGGGAGTTCTATTTTAAGGAACTATCAACTAGGTTACACTTCAAAACATAGTCACCAACACTTGACACATCACATGACCTGTATAGAATAACATCCTAAAAACTAGATGAGGTCAAGGACCTAAAAATGAGAATGAAACTTAAATACTTCTACAAATCAAAAATCATATAACACACTAAGCTAGTAAATAAATTTGAAACATTTTTTTTATTAATTCAAAAGGTTTGCAAGATATAATTTGTGTAGAGTCTCATCGTACCCAATTGAGGGATGACTATAATGGACTTAGAGCCTCAATTTATAGAAAATAAACAAGAGGGATAATATAATTTGGCATGAAGAGGTCATGAATGACCATAATCCACTCCATGAGCAGTTGCAAGCAGTCCCACACTTCTCTCATACATTTATTTGGTGATGAGTGGTCTTTAATGAGACTTTTGGGACATTAGATGTCTATTTTTATCTATGTTTGACCAAATTAATAGGATTATCATGTCAAATTGGTCAATCTCCTTCGATTTTGACAATTACAAAGGCACCAAACTGTTTCAATTATGCCTCCATGAAGCATTAAGTAGCCATCTCTCTTTTGCATGCCAATGGGGCTGAGGAAACTACTCCATCCTCCATGATGGATTGTAAATGGGACTAATAACCTAAATGAGGTAGTTATAAAAGTTTTATGACATTGAATTTACTCCATAGTGGCCCCCTATGCCAATGAACATCTTCATTTGTTAACAAAGTATGTCTATTAGGAAATTAGGCCTAGTTACTTGATTGCTCACTACTTGGATGACCATGAGACCTTAATAAAATATTAAGAATATATTAATGAGTTTATTTTAGGTTTAATAAATAATTTCACACTTTAATTGTACCTTTAAAATAGTACACACCTACAACGCTTACTCATTTCAGTGACTAGGTCACCTCTCACTAGCATTTTCAGATTGGCCTTTTAGTACAAACCTATGGAATATTTTTTAGGGAAGTTTGAGAGTAGGTTATGATTTTAAAATGTGAATTATGCCTAAAAATACCATCATACATGATATAAAACTCTTCATATAACTCTACATCTTTGAATTTATCATAAAATATTGCTAAGATGGTGTTTGTGCAACTATCTGTATAGACCAATGCCATGGATGGGGCCTCCTCAGAGTGTATTATGAGTTTTAAGTGTCTCCCAATCCATTTTAATGTATTTTGATGCAAATTTTTTAATATTTCCTCCATTAGGTCTCTATTAGGGTTTTAGGTTCTTATCAATAGTTCATAAGCTTATACCCCTAAACTATAAAATAATTCTAAAAAATTATTCTAGATAAGGCCACACAGCTTTCTTCAAGTGTTTAGAATCCCATGAAACTATTATTTATAGTTATGAGCTCATCAAGATGCTCCTTATGTGACAATTGTGTATTATGTGCACTCTCAAGGTAGTTTTAGGCCAAGGTGACCAATTATGATCTTTCCTCTATAAGAAACTATTGCTTACACATCTAAAATCCTTGAAATACATCCCATGATGGTTTGAGATCCTATCTAACTCCCTTTTATACTCTATTTTAGTCTTCAACAATAGTATATTGAGAAAGGTGTTAGACCAATAGGCCTAATAGCAAGGTTGATGTATTTTGCCTCCATATTGGAATAATGAGGGCACTTAAACACCCATGATAGTATTAAATACATATCTTAGGGTCTTTAGATCATTTGTGTTGGTTTTATTAAGCCATTTACCATTTTTTTGCATACACATAGTCCTCTAACTAGGCACCTAGGCATGTATATAGGTGTATATTAGAGGTGGAGACCTCTATAGGTGATAATTATGCATCTATTTGATATCTATTAATCCCTTTCCCTCCTTAGAAACATGTAAAATGTGCATACTGATTCCAATTTATTTCATATAGTCTTATAGCAACATTTTTTAGGTTTGATCCGTATAACATATAATCTACACATGCTAACTAGTAGACCATTTGGGGGCCCATATGAACTAGGGAGACCATTAATACTTTTTCAAGGTCCAAATCCATTTTAAATAATTTAAGGGCACAATTTTTTCATCGAGCCCTTATCAAGGTTTAGAGAGGGTTTTGGTAGCCTACCATCTTAATGATGGTTCATAGATTACATGACTCAAACCGAAAACTTATGTCCATGTATGTTGATCCCATAGACCCCTTCAAAACTCCTAAATATATCCTATTCCCATGTAACTTATATGGTGAGTTGTGAATGAAATTTGGTAGACCTCAATTCTTTGTTAAACATTCTATATGGGTTATAGTGTTAAGGATTGTTCATAGAGTTGAGATCCTAACTGTAACTATTTATTCCATGGATATTGAGTGCATATGGGTCCCCAACTCCCCCTAAGATCACTAGGCCTGAGCCATCTTATCATGTGATAAGTGAGAAATAGAGTTGGTAGCTTGAAATGGTAGACTAAGGTAGCAGAGCTCAAGAGAGGTAATTAGACCAATTTGACCATTTATTTGTATCCCTCTATCTAAAACATTCTCCTAAGGGTCTATATCATCATCACACACATTATCATGGCCTTAAGTCTACTTGGGGGGTTTGGATATGCCATAAGGAGGAGGTTGGGGTTTTGAGGCCTAAGGGTGGTTTTAGGCCTTATAGGCTTAGATTAAGTTCCAAGACATTAAGTCACTTGTATATTTATATGTGGCTTACATATCACTATATCACATTTCTATATATTATTTCCACCCTTTGTACTTGACCTCTTCTACCTATACCATCATCTCTTTCTCTCTCTCATGTAGGCCTACCATGCTCATCATTGTTCATGTCAAGTGATTAAACCAGTTGGTGTTAGAGACCTAAGTAGACTCTTCTCTTATTCTATATTATTGATAGAATTAGGGAGCTCAAGTAATATGTCCTCATTATCTTACCACATCCCTTGGGAGTTGGCCTCCCTAACTCTGCTATTAAATCCCACTTATACATTCATGCATTGAAGTCTATGTGTCCTTGGTATCCAACTTAGACTAGGTAGATATCCAACTTAACCATACCCATAATAACTCTAGGGAGGATGAATTTCATAAAAAGAGGATGATGTAAACATTTGTTTCCATGCAATTTACATTATTTATTCCTCCCAAATGATTGGGTATACTTGAATGCACCTATACATGTTTAAGCTAGCTCATTTCACTTACCTTTTCAAATTTATTTATCTTTCCAAAGAATGAGATCTATTCTCTGCCCCTCTATTTGAGTTATCTCCTCCATTTGAATGTAACATCTCATTTCAATGTTGGAGGTAGACTATTTATAATTATGATCTTGGTGATATTGGTGTGTGACTATTAATGGAGCCTTTTCACAGGCCTATGAGAAGGAGGGCTTATATATCATGTTTGAGACCTAGTTGACATTATTTGAATCCAAATAACACTCTTGAGGTATTCACCTTTACCACACATAGCCCATCCTTGCATTTTATAGGTTCAACTCCATAGTGGTCTTGGAAAACTCCTTTCAAGGTTGAGCTTGAGTTGACCTTCTGAATTTGGTTATAGTTCCTCAATAGTACTCACACTTGAGTAGACCATTTTCTCACAATTTTAATGGCTTTTCATGGTTATATGTGACATCTAACCTTAAATCCATGCATTTGAATTGGGCATAAAGGATTAAACTTGTATGTGTTAGTCATAGCGGTTTATGGAAATATGAGTTCAAAAACCAAGGCCTATTGATAGGTGAAATGGCTTGATAGAACTATCAAACAATAAATATTCTTTTAGGGATGCTATATGGACTGATGACTCTTGCTCAAGATGACCTGTAGGGACTTTATGCACCCCTATTCATACACTCAATAAGGAAAGGAATTTGGAGTTTTTTGTTTAGACACATGAAGGGAGAAATTAAAACCTAGGATTCCATGAATACCTTGAACTTTGATAATGAATCTTAAACTCTTCTAAATATGTCTATGAAGGTGTTGGGAAGCTAGTTTATAATTTACTGGCCTTGAGAGCCATAAAGGGGTGTATTATTTATAAAATAAGGACTTTTACACATGAATACAATACCCCTTATACATTTAAGGTGCTCTAATGACCTTCAAAAATCATCACCATGGAAAACTCTATTTTCACTTGCAATGAAGTTCAAATATATAGGCAATCCCATTTGAAGGCAAGACCTTGGGAGAGTTCAATGTCCATTGGTGATCAAACACACCATAAATGATGATAAAAATTGAATATAACTCTTGATAATACATAATAATAATAATACTAATATCTTTGACGCATATCATGCATTAAAGGTGCCCATTTGCCAATAACTATTATCTACAACATGCAAGTGTGATAACATGAAAATTTTCTTACTCCCAAAATCTCACATGTGCTAAGTTAGAGTATGGGGTGGAGTAGTAGGACCTAAAAGGATTTTATAATACATTTATAATAATTATTTTCATCAAATAGGTCATAATCACACCAAAACCATTCTAATATTGACCCTATATGGATACAAAAGACTAGTTAGACTACCCTAGTTTCTTAACCATTGTTCATAAAGCATGGTCCATAATTATCAAAACCAATGCCAAAGATTATAAGGCCATTAGACCCAATTACTATAGCTAAGAGATCAAGTCATGATATTATGTCTCCTATCCAAACTGAACAAGAACTTGAGAGGCCATGCAAGGATATTGATGAGGATGATGGAAAGGAAGGGTCAGTTTTTGACCTTTTTGACTTGAAACTCCTAGATTTTCTTACATGGTGTCTACACTAAGGTCTCTCTACATATCCTTGATATTTCATGACTATGGATGTATTGTATAGATCTGTACTCACTTTAAAACACTTGAAAAACACTATTTTCCTACATTTTCTTAGGTTTTCATATGTTGAAACCTTATTGGTTAGTAGGAACAGGGAAAATAAGGGTTAAGAAACATTTCAAAACATGAAATATAACTAGGGAAGTTGAAAATCCATTATTTACCACATGTGGGCCCCTTTATTGGAAATTAAAAGCATTTAACTTATTAAAAGACACCCCTTTGCATATGAAACCATTGTATCATGGAGTTATGGTGATCATGGGGAAATTTGAGGGCATAATGGATATCCTTAGTGGTGTTTTGGGGTTAAAATAACATCATTAAATGGTTAGACATCATTTTAAAGGTAAATACATGCATAATTCTAAGTGAATAATCAATTGAAGGAGATACCTTAATTTTTACTAAAGAACCTTACATTATACTAAGGTTTCAAACAAGTGTCAAACATATTCCTCCATACTGTTCTCCAATCTCTTGAATTATTCCTCATATTTTAGGTTTTTTTCATGCTCACATGGTTGATTATGTCTTCAGTCATCACAAATCACCCCTTTCATGAATGATTTGGGTCATAAGGACTATATTAAAACCTAACCTTAGATATTATACATAACTATCACATAGTAGATAATTGACACATGCTCTATAAGGGGTGAAAGACAACCACCACAACACATCTTGACATATTACCTCACTTGAACCTGCTACTTTGACATGATAACTAGTGATCTCCCTTTCATACACCTTGAAACTTAAAAATACATAAGAGGCTGACCAAGGTGAAATTAGGTACTCATGGCATAGGTTAAATCCTTTCTAAGCCTAAGGGAAGAAATAATTCAATAATTATACCTCTATTAAAAACTATGTGTAAAATTTATTAAATACCCTAGTGACGTATTCTCTTTAACAAATAGAATAAAATTAAATCCCTCAAACCAAGATATATACATGGAGGATACTTATAGTTTTATGGATGTTGTGGGAGGAGTAATCAAACAAATGTAATAAATTTATGACCAATGTATTCATAGGTCATAAGAGAGGAGTATCATTCAAGCTACTAAGGAAATAATAGATAGCTTATAGGGGTAGCTAAAACTTGTATGAAACCATTCATTTAATAAGGTATGCTAAGACTACCTCCCAACCTAAGTGTGGGGATATAATTCAATTATTCAATAAAGTGAAGGATATTGATGGAAAGTTTCATTTCCTTGACCAAGCAATGAGGAATAAGGCATACACCCAATTAAACCTAATAACAACATCAGAGGTTACATGGGTCAAGAATTATGTGGCCATTAAGAGAGATAGATTATTTGACTAGCATTAAGAGATGTAAACCTTAGTGTTGCAATTCACAAGTCAAGAAAGGGTGGTTGTATCCATTTTGAAAGATATGAGGGTCATTGATGTGATCACTCCTCTTGGGAAGCTAATTCTAAATCCCATTTTTAAGAATCTCCTTTAAAATGTAACTAACAACTTTTTATCTAAAATTTAAGGAAAATATACATAACCAATGAATAAATTATGTATCTAGTAATTTTTATAAGGACATAATTATAAGAACTGAGACACTTCATGTAGATTTCAAATTTGTATTAGTCACACATAATGACTTGATGGAACAGATCCCATAGTTATTCAAAATGTCTTTGATTGATTTTGAAACTATTGATATCGACTTCTAGGCTATCCATACATTATATTTAAAATTGGAGGTGTGTAGCTAGGAATTTTACATAGAAGGGAGGTTAGTTTTGTGTTAGTCTCATAAAAAAATGAAATGAACACACTAAGTTCCTAACACCTCTAGCCTAGACACTAGGGAGAGCTTAGGTAACAAAGATTAAATGAAAGCACAATAAAAACATAAAAGGCATTACTATTTTACCTTCTTTGGGAGCTCTAAATGATTTTTTGAATTTATTTCTTGACTTTTGCATAAAGAAGCATTCATAAATGGAGGTTGCTTGGTTTCTTCTCTCCCTGACACCTTGGCATGTGATTGCTTGGCTTAATATTTGGTCATGATAACACTACTTGTATGAGTCTCATGGAGTAAATACTACATAATAACTCTACAATATCCAAGATTAGAAATGAATAGTTATGGCCTTGTATTTATAATGTTAGGAATTAACTCTCACCCAAGGTGAGTTAAGGTTGATTTCAAACTTGGAATGGGTTCAAACTAAACCTAGGTCAGTTAAAACTAACTCCATTAGAGTTAATAGTTGTCAAGAATTTATGTTTTTCAATTACCAGGTATGGTTATTAAATTAGATATTTTAGGATATTTTCAAATAGATTGACAACTCATAAAGGCAATGATGAAAGGCTAGGATATTTGGAATTTTTGAATTTCCTTTTTTTATATATTTATTAATTTCAAATAGATAATTCAACTAGGTATTTAATCATATTTAATTTGTTAATTAATTTTGATAAACATTTTAGCTATTTCAAGCTTTGATTTAAGTATACAAGTGCCCCACTTAATAGGTCCATAAGCCAAATTCATAGTTGTGATGCCACATGGTGATTAAGGATGAATCTGTGAGAGTTTATTATTGCATATGATAGAATACCTAAATTAGGGATGTCTCAACATGATTATGAGATTTGATGAATGATGCACAAGAAAATTTGAGATGTTTAGTGATTCTTAGGCTTAATTTGTAATGGTTGGTAGGAATTAGTCTAAAATTCAGTTGAAGGCTAGTTATGGCCATTTTTAAGTGTCTATAGTTTTCCCCTATTTGGGAAGATGTTGCAAGATATAGGAATAATAACATATTCTCATAGAATTAAAAGGTCATGTATGCCTACTGATTTAACTTTTTTTTAAGGAATAATGGAGTTTTATTCCTATTTTACTTAAGGGTCTAGATTAATAAATTACTATACAATATAGCAATAATTATAGTCTTGATTTGTATTATTGTTTATCTTTTTCACCTTTCTAAAAATAGTAATAAATAGGAAGAAATATAACTTAGCTAAAAATAGACTGAGACAATTGATACAAAGGTTGAAAATGGTTGTGTAAGACTATGAAGGTGTTGTAAACCTAAATCTAGCTTTCATTTGATGAAAGGATAGGATTGCCAAAAAGTGGATGCTTTGGTGTCTACCATTGTTGTCCATTTATATTGCTATTGTCAAAACTGATCATAGAGACCTAAAACATTTTGGGTAGTTACGATGTGCCTGTATGAGTGTGCATATGAAAAATTGAGTACTGGTTATTGACATAACTCATTGTAGAGCTGATTTTGTCTTCAAACCCTAACCCTTCATCATAATTGATAAAATGATATGAGTTACTTGAGAAAGAGGGGGGTTAGTGTGTAAGATGTACTAAACATGTAATCCACACCCCTTATGTGGGCACACTACCTACATACCAATACTCTGAAGAGGGATCAAGCCATATGTAGTTCTCCCACCTAATGTGCTTTGTGAAATAGTGTGATGTTAATGTAAGTTCCAATTTGGTAGTGTTTGAGGTGGCTAGGAATTGGTATGAGGATTTGAGCATGTTTTTAGTTGTATTGGGTGACTATGTGTAGAGAATAGGGAAGTTTGTCTTAGTGATTTGTTTGTATTATTGTTTACTTTGTAAGTTTGGTCACCTCATTTGTAAATAAAATTTGAGTGGGATTTTATAAGGAAAAATTGGTCATGGGTCATATATACTCATGCTAAGCTAACCTAATTAAGGATAATGATCAAATATACATGACCATTGGGGCTCAAAGTGTAAATGGATAGGAGTGTAAAAAATGGGACACTTTGGGGACTAATGCTGTAATCCAAATTTGGTGCTCCTATCCTAAAGGCTTAAGACCTGGGGGAATAGGATTGGCATAGGTAATACTATTTGACTAAAGTGTAATCAAGGTTTGTAAGGTTTTGGATGATTGGTAATGAGAAAAAAGGTGTCTAAAAGGGTAATAATAGCATGCAAAAAGGATCTATGGATGGGGCCTTGCAAGCCATACTTAAACTACCAATTTGGACATTTTATATGATTACATTTGCCCCCCTTTATTTTAGTGATGCAGTAACAAAATACTAGGATAAAGGAAAAATAAAAAGTGTACCTAAACTTACCTGTAAGGGTAAATCCAATGAATATGTGTGATGTTGAGTGTACATAGAGAGAGCATAACATGAAGTGTAAATCTACAAAATAAATTAAGGAGTAGATCAGTTCTTACTAAACATGTTATGTCTAAAATAATAATGTACAAAGGTTGGATAAAATAGAGAAGAAGAGAAAGGAATGAATATACCTCACTAGGTACACAAACCAATACAAAACCTATTATGATGTTGAGTGATGTTGGGTATGTGCTATAACAAGAGTAATATCACAAATAGAGTTTTGTGTTCACTTCCATGAGGGTGGCTCAAGAATACAAAGGCTAGCCCTTTGGATCCATCTTCACCCACTAAGTGAAGCTATGCAATCATGCATGTATTAATTTATTTTTGGATTATATATCTAATAATTCTAAGTAGGTGGCTTAATAATATAAATTCTAGTTAGTCCTTTGGCTCCATTATTACCCACTATGTAGTGAACTATGAACTAATACCAGTATGAATGCGTGTCATATGAGATGGCTCATGAAGCCCATGAATGTTCTATAATATGAAAATATGGCATGGATAGATAAATGTGTATTGATAACTAGGCTAGTTTTGGCCACTCTAAAAGGTAGAGATTAGGCTTGTTTGAAAGCCACTCCAAAATTGAGAACTAGACTTATATGAAGGCCACTCTGAAATGATGCCAACCACCTATAGATGGAATAAGGAATGAAATTTTTAAGAATACCTAGGTAATATAATGAACTAAAAATAAAATAAGGCAAATGTGTTGCATACATTACCCCTAATCACTGGTGTCTGTAACATGGATTCTGATCTAGAAGTTATACCAACTACCCAATCTTAAATTGAAATAAAGATCCATCATGCCATGTAGATGCCCCATATATCTAGATAATCTAAGTAAAACTATATTAAAACTACCCAATCTAAACTAAACTATAGTTGACAAAACTATAATTGACCCTACCTTTTTATCTGTTTCTAATTTTTTTGGGTTTTTTGTTGTTTGGATAAGAGTGCCAAAAAGTGTACACTTTGGTGTCCAACATTTTTGTCCAATTCTAACACTCTTATCCTTTACTATTTTTGAAGATTTTTCTATATTTGTCACTATTTTTTTGGTTTATTCTACATGTTTTAAACTCTGATTGTTATTCTAAGTGTTTTGAAAATTGAGTTTTGACTAGTAGAAGGCTCTAATCTCTATGATAAAACCCTTATTTGTTTCCCCCTCTTTTAAGGGTAGGAATGAAGACAATAAAATAATTTCCCTAGGAATAAATAGCCTTGCAAGTGTGTTATGTTGTGAAATACATGATATACCAATGCTAATATAAAAGATGTCTCAAGATATAACATAGTTTGTATTGGAGATTATTAGATCAATAGGGGTATGCCTAGATAGATGTAACAATGTAATATCATATTTAGTATGCTAAAATGAAACTAGAAATGCGGTTATTTATTATTTATCAAGGAGGTATGGAGCATGATTTTCATCATGGCATCTAATAAGGCAAGATAATGCATGTGTGGATCATGGAATTGTGAACAACTGAGAAGAAAACAAGTAAACAAGCATACAAAAGAGGCTAAGGGGCCAAGAAAATAAGGGACATAGGCACATGTCACTCAAACTAGGAAAAAAAAATATAAGTCATGTTCAAATTCCAACATACACATATAATTTTAAACAAGTAAGATTGGCACAAAGACCACAAGAAAACACAAGAGTATAAGCAAAGGACATTGGCAAATGTCCTAAGGCACACATAAGTAAAAAAATAAGAATAAAGAAATGAAATAACATCTAGCTACTGAAATCAAGAAAGGAAGGCATGTAAATGATGGAAATACTATCACATATAACTAATCAAAGTAAGAAGTGAAAGTATGCAAAACATGTAGTACAAGACTAGGTAAATGCTAAGAAATACACAAGTTTTATATACTAGTGAGTGTAGATAGAATAATCTATGTAATCTAGTAATTAATATACATCAAAATGATAAATAGAGTGTTTTGTGTAGTAATTACATAATTTGGATAGTGTAGTCATATATAATATGTCCCTGGTGGGTAGATATGTTGATGTATGTCTCAAATGTAGAAGTAAGATGCCCCCTCAATGGGTAGAGTGAAGCAATCAAGGATCTGGGTGTCCCTGCACACACTCAAAGAATATCAAGTGAAGCATGGTAATGTAGATAAATTTATAAACAATAAAATAGAACAATAAAATGTAAGTCTAGTATGGTAGTATAAATGTAAATCATGGATAATGCATATAGTTGAAAACTTTTTGTTATTTTGAGTTATTAGAATGTTTTTTTATTTTGATATGTTATATTATTTTTGGTATTTTTAAATATTGTATTATTTTTGGTATTTTGAAATAATATATGTATAATTAATCATAAGGAAACTATGTACAATAAAGTGAAAAGAAATTATGTACAAGTAAACTCAAAAATTATGTACAAGTAAGCAGAAAAACTTATGTACAATAATGTAAGTAAATCAACATGTACACAATAATGTAAAAGACTAAGATGGATGGGGTAAAGTGTTCAAGGATGGATCTAACTAGGGATAGAGATGGAGGAAGGGATCACATCCATCATCAAATGCCTCAAGATCATCATCATAAGTGTCATTGTATGCCACAAGTTCTATATACATGGTGGCTATATCCTTAGGTGTTAGTAAGATTTATGATCTTTGTGTAGTCAGAGATATATAATTCATAGTGGTGTCATCCTATTGAAGGTGAACTTAGGGCCACTATGGTGTTGAATATGCTAGTTCTCATTTAAGGCATTTAGTTTTAGTAGGAGATGGCCTTTATAAAAGTGGTCGAGTTGGTATTGGTGGTGATATAATTTGAATAGTACCTTGAACCTGTAGTTTATCCAATCTCTATTATAAAGATATACATGAGTCTATGTCATGGCCTATGATTCTATGAAAGAGATAAATGGGTGACCATATTACCATAATAACTTGATAATAGATCTGTGTAATACTATAAGTAGTGTGATTAATCCATGATCAAGTAGCATCTATAATATAATTTGTGGTTGATGTTGTGTGTTGCTCCCTTGAATCTGAATGACTAGCTCTATATCCATAGAGGTAACCATGTGAAATGTATATGATAAGTGATATGTCTATGGACATAAATGTGGAGTATATCCTGAGAGTGTAGTATGAGATGTGAAGAGTGATGTAGGATGTGTGATGAGAGCTCTAGAATCATTTTAGTACTCTCTTGGGCCAACTAGTGTAAAGCTCAATCTACATAAATGGTCATCTAGGAGTGTGGGTATTGTATCATGATCTGAAGTAGCTTGGGAATCTATATCAATATCATACACATATGGTAACTCAACATTTACCATAAGGGGTAACTATGATTGGGAGTCTCATCAACTATAGTAAGAGAAGATGGCAATGTTTTGAGAGTATTTGTAACTAGTGAAATGACTATGATTTCCTGAGGATATGTATCTATAGAATTAATTAGGACTATTAAAATTATTTTCAGTGATTGTGTAATTATAGTAGGTGTAAGAATTGTGACTAATAAAGTAGCTAGAATAATTAAAGTTGTTATAACTTTATGAGTATTTAGAACTGATGAAACAACTATAAGTGGAAGAGTACAAGATGTTCTAGTCTTTCCTACCTCATATGTATGTATCTGGTCAAGATAAATGCAATGAGGTGGAGATTGAATTATGATATGAGGTGTCCCATTTGGTGAAATATTTGAATATGACTCTATAATTATATAATATCTAAATGCCTAGTTGTCTACTGGGCATGTGTATAGGTATCCTTCATGGAGGAACTTAACACATCAATGGAGAGTGAAAGGAACTACCCCCATAATGCGTATCCAAGGTCATCAAAGTAAAAGGTTATAAAAAAGAGGACCTGGCATAACCTAGAATTGTATAGAGAGGGTTTTAGGCCCTATGATGATATCTAAAGCAATGGTGCCTAATGTCTATCATGATATATCATCAAACCCTCTAACATTCTTATATGCCTTCTACATGAAAGCCATATCTATGACCGTGGTTTGTAAAAATGTAATATTACATATATTAAGTCTAGAACCACTATCAACTAAAACTCTCTTAACTGCACTAGTTTTGAGTTGAGCTTATGTAACAATGGTAAATTTTGATCAATAACTGTATGAGAAGGCATGTCCTCACTATCAAAAGAAATAACATATTTTATAGTTTTTAATGTGTTGACAAACTATGAAAAATAATAAGGCTTTGAATCAATGGGCATAAAATTCTAAGTGAGAGTGCCCAATAAAGAATGTCCTTGAACAAATTTGATTTTTTAAGTAGTTTTAACATGGATATCTTAGCTGGTGTGTTTCTCAACTATTTGACAATATCATATACCCTATGTGGATCTACCTATGAAGGTGGGTTGGGCCTAGGATGGGAGGGAATATGAGGGTGGTGAGGTTCTTGACTAGGGGGAGGAGGCATGGTGGTATATTCAGTAACATATCTAATTGCATTATCTACTAGCTATGTAGGGTTAGTAGTAGCTATGAGAGGAAAGTGAAGATAATTAACAAGTAAAGGTGGTGGAAGGACAAAGGGTGTCAGTTGGGCTCTCTAGAAATGAGTAGTGACCTAGGGAAGAGTAAAATAGACCATGCAACATGACTTAGCATGGGATAGAGGTTCCAAGTGGGGTGAGGAAAGAGGTGTAAAGAAATATATGTAAAGCTAATCAATAAAAGGAACAACATGCATGTGCTCTTGTTTACAAAAGAAGTAAATCAAGCATATAAGGATTATGATAAAAAATTATAATAACATATATTAAACTTCATCATTCATATACATGATAGGACTGAGTATGGACTCATTATTTGCAAGAAATGTTTTGAAATAAGTGAGATCAATTTTTGATTTCATGTGAAATTTAATTAAATAGTAAGGTGAT
The DNA here is from genome assembly GCA_037957365.1 of Torreya grandis. Lineage (NCBI taxonomy): Eukaryota > Viridiplantae > Streptophyta > Pinopsida > Cupressales > Taxaceae > Torreya > Torreya grandis. The sequence goes on along the minus strand of JARHVA010000303.1, from coordinate 2,386,072 downwards.
ACCTCAAGAAGCAAAAAGACCTAGTATGTTCAAATAGGGTTTAAAATAAAATTATTTTAAAAGTTACTATAGTGAATTTTGAAAATTATATGTGAAATTTTGATTTATATATGCAAGAAAAATTAGAATTTTTTTTCTAAAACCAACAAAGAATTTTCCCTAGGGTTTCTAAGGTTTTTGTGTGCAAATGAAGTAAGTTGGGTTCACCAAATGATTTAACTTTTTTTTTTGGGAGTAATGGAGTTTTATTACTATTTTAGTTAAGGTTCTAGATTAATAAAATAGTACAAAATATATCAATAATTATAATCCTAATTTGTATTATTATTTATCATTTTCACCTTTCTAAAAATAGAAATAAATAAGAAAAAATATAACTTAGCTGAAAATAGACTGAGACAACTAATACAAAGGTTGAAAATGGATTTGAAATATTGGGAAGGTGTCATAAACCTAAATCTAACTTTCATTTGGCAAAAGGATAGGAGTACCAAAAAGTGGATGCTTTGGTGTTTCGTGTTATTGTCCATTTCTACCGTTGTTGTCCAAACTGATCACAGAGACCTAAACATTTCTAGTTAGTTATGTTGTGCATGTGTGAGCATGACTGTGAAAAATCAAGTGGTAGTTATTGATGTAACTATTTATATATCTAATTTTGTCTTCAAACCCTACCCCTTCATCATACTTGATAAAATGATATTTGAGTCACTTGATAAAGAGGGGGGTTAGTGTGTAAAATGTACTAAACATGTAGTCCACACCGATTATATGGGCACACTACCCACATACCAATATGCTAAAGAGGGATCAAGCCATATATAGTTATCCTAGCTAATGTGATTTGTGAAATAGTGTGATGTAGATGCAAGTGCCAATTTGGTAGTGTTTGAGGTGTTTAGGGATTGGTATGAGGATTTGAGTATGTTTGTAGTTATATTGGGTGACTATGTGTAGAGAATAGGGAAGTTTTTCTTAGTGATTTTTGGTATTTTTTATTGATTTGTAAGTTTGGTCACCTCCTTTGTAAATGAACTTTGAGTGGGCTTTTATAAGGAATAATTGGTCATGGGTCAGATGTATTCAATCTAAGCTAACCTAATTAAGGATAAGGACTAAATGGAAATGACCATTGGGGCTCAAAGTGCAAATGGATAGGAGTGAAAAAAAATACACTTTGAGGTCTAGCACTATAGTCCAAATTTAGTGCTCCTATCTTATAGGATCAAGACCTCAAGGAATAGGATTGGCATAGGGAATATTGTCTAGTTAAAATTAGGTTTAAAAAGGTTCTAGATGTTAGGTAATGAGAAAAAAGGTGTCTATAAGGGTCAAAAGAGCATGAAGAAAAGACCTATAGATGGGGTCTCAAAATCGATACTCAAACTACCAATGTGGACATTTTATATGAGTACATCTACTACTTCAATGGTAATGGATGAGCTCTAGATGCCTCCTCAAGGGAGTGTTCAGAAAAAAGGGTTGATAATTGGTCCCTCAAAAGAAGGAAATAATGGGACTAAAAATATAAAATGGGTGGAAGAGACTAATTTTCCCACAAATAGTTATAATCAATGGCATATGGAGCTACCCTGGTTGGGTAGACAAATAGGATGATTTGCCCATAGGTAGTTATCATCATCGACATAGGTGGGACAAAAATGATAATTATTTTCCCAAAGGTTGTTATAATCATTGAAAAAAAGTTTAGGGTAACAAGAGAATTATTTTCCCAAAGGTAGTTATAATCTTACAAGGGAAAATAATGATTTACCCACTGACAATTGTAATTATTGGTAGGATAAAAACCTGCCCTAGTTGGGTAGATAGAGATAAAAGTTTTCCTAAAGATGGTTACAAGCTTCATCAAAATGAAAAAATGTCTCAGTTGGGTAAAAGAAAGATAGTGATTTTACCATAGGATGTTATAAACATTAACCTCCAGATATATCAAAACATAATTATTTACCCATGGGTGGTTATAATCATTGGTTCTATGGGTGGGATGATACACAATGATTGGACCAAATGTAATTTGAAAAATTGGCATTGTAAGTGGGATGGTATAGAATCATTTACCTAGAGTTGGTTATAATCATTAGTACCTTGATGATGGCAAATTTGTATAGAGGAGAAAGATGAATTTGGGTAACCTTATAGTATGGATATGCACATCCTAACTATCAAGGTTTAAAATTATTTCATTATTTAATTACTCTATATGTGATATGAAGCATATTAGATTAGGAATTTTTTAGGTGCCAAGGAGAAGTATCAGTGGCTACATTGCTTTTAATACTTACTAAGTTGATTTTTTCTATAACACATGATAATAGGCATAATGATATAAAACACCATGAGAACTTAGCCAAAGTATGCACAAGGAATAACATGAGATCTAATAAATAATTTAAAATGATGCACCAATGATAAAAACCATGATGATAATATTAACATATGAATATGGATGGACTAAAGTATAATGTGTAAGGAATCACAAAATAAACACAACTATACTAATTCAAGGCATAAAAATGAAAGAAAACAAATAGGAAAACAAAAAAATAAATGAATAAAAGGACAAAATATAAAGAAATAAAAAATAGAATGAAAGGAAATAAAACACAAATAATGATTAATTACAATGTGAGCATAAATAGAGAACAAAAAAGATGACAAACATTTCCCCTAAACTATTGGAGACAAAAAAAAACAAAAAAATGGGGGAATATAAGAAAAGGAAGGGGGTAACTAAGCTAACTCTAAATACACTAGGAAATTGGAAACTACCTACATAGTTTCATGGATACAAGATCTAACATAGACTTTAGTCCAATTGTAGTTCTCCCAAGATATGGGATAGAAGAAAAATGAATATAAGCAAAAATGATTATGTTGATAGAGGAATATGTGAATGAACTCATAAAATGGAAAGAGTGTGGGATGCTAGGATAGTAAGGATGGGGAAACAAATGATAAGTGGTTTCTTATGAAATAGCTAAGGATCTTATCATCCTTAAGGCAAACAAGTGGTCAATGAGGTGATTTTTTTTCTTTTCTAGATATTATGCAAATGTTTTTGGAATTTTGAAAGCATCTCAAATGTATTAGAGAATGATGAGATACTAAATGCTTTAATATTGCAAAATGGTGAGAGTGTTTAAACTTGAGATTGCTCATGAAATGGAGAGAGCATGGAAAAATGGTGACTGATCTAACCTCAATGAGAATCGAGCACTACCTACATAATCCCAAGATGGGACCTCAAGTCACTATAGTTTCACCTTATAGTTCAGGAATTGGACTAGGTAGCAAAAAATCCATAAACTAGGCAAAGTAGACAAATGATATAATACGACATAAGAATGGCAAGGAGGTACTTCAAGGCATGATAAAGGTGTTGTTCTTAATTTTTCCATAGGTAGTTATAATGAGGAAACAATGGTATATGTAAATTATAATATTTTGACCATAGGAAGTTATAATTAATATCATGATGGTGGTACTTATATTTTCTCAAAGGTGGTTATAATCAGTAGGATGTGAATGGAATGAAATAAGGAATGAAGGATGAAAATTCCAAACTACTATCATATTAATCCAAAAGATAACCTCTATCTATAAGTTTAAATCAATTGTTAAAACTTAATTAGAATCTTCTTGATGAAATTTCATGTGGAACCAAGGTCACAGGGGTTGGGTATGGATGGTAGAAAAAACTTGTTTGAGAGGAAAGGTATGGTAGAACAGTATACGATAAAAAGGTATGGTACAAATAAAAATGTTGATATTATGGTACAATGGAAATGGGTTTCATAGATAATACTTTAGGTCTCTCAAGTGAAGTAATGCTTGAGGTGTATAATGTTCATCAGTTCATCAATTTCATCCCTGTCTAGTATAGTGAGCCTGTATGCTTCAGAACCATAGTTTGCAAAAATGATGTATGGGTCTATCTAGTTGGGTTTAAACTTACCCTTGTGTTTCATCTCGATAATGGTATTATATTGGTTTAATTTGAGAATAAGATCACCAAGTTTGAATTATCTATTTTTAACCCATTAGTTATAGTGGACATGGAGTCATTTCTAGTATAATTAAAGGCTATTGACTATGGCCATGCATTTCTTATCAAGTAACTCTAGCTCTTGTAGGCAATCTACTTGATAATCTTCATTGTCTATAACATGTTTCAAAGAGATGCACAAAGAAGGTAACTCAACCTCAATGGGAAGAATGGCCTTAGTGTAATAAACTAGGGAACATGGAGTGGCTCATGTTGGGGTATGGTAATTAGTGCAGTATTCCTAGAGGGCATAGAATATTTAGAGGTGACAATCATGGTTGACATCATTGACAATATTTTTAAAGATGTTGACAATGGTTTTGTTAGATGCTTATCCTTAGACATTACCTTGTGGGTAATAGGTGGTAGAAAAATGTTGAGTAATGTTACACTTAGCACACAATGATTTGACATCCTTGTTCTTAAATGATCTACCATTATCAAATATAATGTTAGATGGGATATCAAAGTAGTGGATGAGATGGTTGAATATGAAATTGGAAAATTTTTTCCAGTCATGTGAGGGGTATAGCTTCAACCCACTTCGTGAAATATTTGATAGTGGTAAGGATGTGTTTATGGCCATAAGACAAGGTTGGTTTAATATTACTAATGAGATTAAGGCCTTATGTAATAAAGGTACATGGTGTAATCATCATTTTTAGAGTCTTGGCTAGGGCATGAATCATAATCATATGCCTTTAACATTTATCACAACTTTTAATATATGTAGCAACATCTGCATCTATAGTTAGCCAATAATACCTAGTAAGTAGGAGCTTTTTGGCTAGGATGGACCCACTAGTGTGGGATCCACATACTCATTTATGAACTTCATGTAACACTAATGTTGATTATGATACTAAAGTTAAATAATGAAGAGAGTTACATCAAAGTTGTGGTAAAAAAAGGGTTGGTCCAAGTAAGATATATCATGAGTCATGGTGAATAAATGCCTTTCATTATTACGGGATAGGTCTGCTATCATAATATGGTCATGGAGGTAGGTATAAAGGTTTGAGTACCATATTGAGCTGGGAAAAATAATATCATAGATCATAATGATATTTGAAGGTTCATGAGTTGGCACTAGAAGATTTTCAATGAGGAATGGATATTCTTTGCCTTGTCAGTATATGAATCAAAGAGCCAATGTTGGCCATAAAATCTACTATTTTATTACTAGACCTTGGTATGTATTCAAATTATAGATTGGAAATCTGATGTTTGAGAGTGTTAATCATGACATTGTATGGCACCAACTTATCATCTTTGGTCTAAAAGTAGTTTGTAACCTAATTGATGATTAACTATGAAACACCATAAATCTTGAGATGCTAAATATTCTATTGTAATGCCTAATGAATCCCTATAATGAATGATTCACATTCAACCATATTATTGGTATAAAAAAAGTGGATACAAATTATTTATGGATAATATCCCCTTTTGGTGTAATAAATAATAGGCCTACCCCTGATCCATACACTATGAATGACCGATCAAAATATAGCTTTTAGTGCTACTTCTCAAGAGGTGTTTCAATGATGGTAATAATGGACTCTTTTGGGAATTATAATGTTAAAGTTTATATATCTATAAGGGGAGATTTATCAAGTTGTTTTTCAAGTAATTTTCCCTTGATGACCTTGTGGTTGACATATTCTATCTCAATCTCACTTAGAATCATGATCCATTTGGCCATACGACCTTATAAAGATGTCTTAGATAGTATATACTTGAGTGGATCTACTATTGAAATAAATATGGTCTTGTTTTTTAATATGTAATGTCATAATTTGTAACCTATAAAGATCATAGCTAAATAAGATTTTTTAATGGGTGTATATTTGTGTTCATATGCAACCAGTATATAACTTAGATAGTACATGACATGTTCTTTTCCATTATCATCATGCTGAGCTAAAAGTACCCTAGGAATTTCTCCATGGTAGATAGATATAGTAAGAATGGCTTTCCTAGCATAGGTTACAACAAAACAAGTGGATTAACAAGATAACATTTTAGATGTTATAAGGATTTTTGGCATTCATCATCCCAATGAAATATGACACCCTTCTTTAAAAAATGTGTAAATGAATGGAATTTGTCATCCAATTGATCAATGAACCATCTGATAGACTAGATATTTCCCTATAAACTATGGAGATACTTAAAATTAGAAGGTGATGGTATCTCTATAATGGCTCATAATTTGGTAGGATCAACTTAAATTCCTCGATGGGAGATGATGAATCCTAATAATTTGATTGAAGTAAATCTAAAAACATACTTCTCAGGATTGAGTTAAACCTTGTATTCATGGAGTCTCTCAAATATCCTTCATAGTGATACTAGATGATTAGCTCTGGTCTTTAATTTTCCCATTATGTGATCGATGTAGTTTTCAATAATGTCATGCATCATATTGTTAAATATGATGGTCATGGATCTTTGGTATGTGGCCCCAACATTTTTTATACCAAATGACATACCCTAATAATAGAATTTTCCCCATGGAGTGGTGAATGTTATTTTGTGTTGATCTTTTAGTGTAATCCAAATCTAGTTGTATCCTGAGAATCCATCTATCAGTGAAAGCATTTTTTACCCAACTATGGAGTTAAATATCATTTCAATGTTTGGTAGAGGAAAGTTATCCTTAGGGCAAGCCTTGTTTATATCTCTAAAATCAGTGTAGATTCTAATTCTTTCTATCTTCTAAATGATTAACACAACATTTGAGATCTACCCTGAGTAGTTTATCGATCGAATACATCTTGCTTCTAAGAGATTTTGCAATTCTTTATTTACTAATATAGTAATGCAAAGATGCATCTTGCATAGTTTTTTATTCATAGGTTTAGCATCAAGATATACAACAAGGTGTTGTATAACTAAGATAGGGTCTAAACCTAGCATGTTGAAGTATGACCAAAAAAATATGTCATCAAATTCCCTCAAAAGGATTATGAAGATTTCAAATTCCTTTTTAATGATGGACCCACCTAATTTGATCCATTTTGGTTCATATAGAGTCTTGATGTTGACTTATGTAGTATCTTCTATGAGGAGAGTCAAACCATCTTCTAGAATGGTTGGCAAATATTTGAATTAGCATGAAATGACAAAGTCCTCTATTTGTACTAGCTCTTCAAGTTCTCCTAAATAAGATGAATCAAAATCTCCCAATGTTAAGTATGGACATGTGACAAACACTATTTAAAACTCTTGAATAATTTGGTCAAAGGCATGTTATTCTTTAGAATTAAACTCAGACCCAAAAGTAAGTTTATCATTGGTGGTCTCCTATGCTTCATTATGGGAAAGGTGAACACCCCCATTTAATGGTAACTAAAATAGGTTTTCACTAGAAGATCGGCCTTTATCTTTACTTTTAACCTAGTTTAAAAGTGCCTCAAAGAGATTTTCACTTTGGGACATCAATGTTTTATTCAATTATTTGTGGTTAAGGGTGTTCACTCATTCTCTAAAATAGGTTGTAGGATCTAGTTTGATCGAAAAACCTTGTTTGTGGTCTCCTAATGGAACATTATTTCATAGGCATAAAAAATTGTAAAATGCCTCATCATTCTCAAAACCATCTATAGGCACTATGGATTCTTGTTGGTCCCATGTTATAAGTTGAGGGTGATAAATAGGAAGTGGATAATGGAAAATAATTAGTATAAGGGTAAAAATGGCATGCATGTCAAATAGATTAGTATTGGACAATTCTTCATAAGGGATATGATCAAACTCTACTTTGCTACTACCATTATTGTCACTAGTCATTAGCATTAGAACATGAATAAGATACATGGGGCCACCCCTAGGTAGTTTAAATCTGATACCATATATTTATTTATATCGAGTCATGGATATTAGCTCAATTGTTCCTTGCTAATATAACATGAGACCTCATCCTTCATAAGCATGTTTCTCTATGATCTTGTTAAGAATAGGATACTTGGCATTTTGATAATGATCAACTAGTTTATCATTAAATAACTAGGATTCATTATCTATAACTGGGTATTATTCTTGGCTAGTAGATGACATGAAAATGATAGGAGCTAGACTATGCATTTTGCCTTTTATTTTTCATTGGAATTCCATGAAAGGTGGCTTAGATTTAGGTATTCCAAAATACTTGGGGTTATATGGAAGCTTACCAATGTGGAATGTATCATGGGTCAAATATTCTCCTAGGTCATTATTTGTAATGGTAAAATTATTAGACATGTTAGGAGGTTTCATGTGGGAAGATGAATTGAGGCTATCTGGTTCAATGCAACTAGCCTCTGGTAAATAAATGAGGATTTCTTTCCCCTTGAACTTTTTGGGAGCTAGATATAGGTCAAATTGATATTTATAGCTTTTATACTTAGCCTGTAAATGTTTACAATGTTCATAGGCTATAAATATCCATTGATGGTGACTTCCATCCCTGAATATGAAAACTTGAGACATTGGTGTAATATTGAAGGGATTGCATGAATTTCATTTATCTAATGTCTTACCAAGAGTAAATTGTATGACAAATCTAGGTGTAACACATGACATAATGTATCATGGGTTAAGGGCCCAATGATAACTGGTAAGTTGATAGTGCCTTGAGATTCTTGTTCTTCATTGTCATAGGCCTTAATAGTGATTTTTAAAGCTATTTATTGGTTATTATGTATTTGAGGTGCTTGATGAACTTTATAAATATAATATTTAGGCTCAATCCATTGTCTATGAATACTTGCTTCAATTTGTGTAGCATTATGACAGTTTTGATGTATAATGGATTATTATGGAGAGGGCCAAGGGATGACATATCACTTTGGTTAAAGGTTAATTGTTGGCCCAGGGATAGATGTCCAATAAAATCTTCAAATTTGTTTAGGGATATGTCATTAGGCAATTAGGATTGGCTAAGAAACTTTGTTAATATGTTTTTATGGATGGTAGATGTTTGTAATAAATCCAAAATGGACATTTGTGTAGGTTTCTTTTGAAGTTGTTCCACAATATCAAATGCCTTTTTATTTTACAATGGTAAATGGCTTGTTCCTGGCTAGAAAAGTGGGTTGAATGGGTTCAGTGGTAGATTGCTATGGGCCTAAGATGGTAATATTTGACCTCTAAGTTGTGATTACATAATTGGATTTAGATATAAGACCATTGTTTTTAGAAAATGAAGGTGGAGGGGGATCAAATAGGATAAGTCTTGGTTGTTGGTACACTTACATGTGGTCACAAGGTAATAGAGAGTTATCGATATACATAATCCCTACTAGTTGGTATGCTTGTATGTGGTCCCAAGTTAAGGAAGGATCACTAACATAGGTTGGTTGATTATAATTATCTAGCAATAATCTTATTTATATTGATGGTAATGGTGGAAATGTGACCTCCACAATATGGCCTATAACTTTGTTGTAGTCATGTGCAACTACATATTAAGTCTCTAGGTTATTCACATCATTTTGGCCTTGGTTCCATCCATTTGGTTGATATTGTTGTTAATATTTCTATTGGTATTGTTATTATTATCTCAACTATTGATACTATTGTTGTTATTGTCTTAGACTTTGTTGTTGCTAGTTATTATTATGTTGTCGAAAAGGGTTTTGATAAATACCTAGGTTATGATTGGATCTAGTTGCTCTATTATCTAATTTTATCTCCCCATTTTCCAACATATTTTAAACAAGGGGATTTATTTTTACACAACAAGATAAATTATGCCCATTAACTCAATGGTATTCATAGAATTCATTTTGTCTATACCAACCAGGATAAGAAATACCCTCAAGATAGTATTTTGGAATTGGACAACTAATCAAATTAGTGATATCTAGCTTGTGAAACATAACTTTAATAGGCTTTCCAAGGTCACTAAAAGTGTGATGATTAGGTATAGTTCTCCTTAGAGGAGGGGTTTTCAAAGGCAAAGGTTTTTACGCTTGTTGAGTTAGTATAGGCTTTTATGAAGGCTATGCTTACTAAATGGGTTATTAATGAGGAGTGATTTGCATTTGAGGTATATATTAAGTAGATAGTGTTTGCACCATTTAGACATGTCACAAATTAGTTACTCCATTTATAATAATTCTTATTATGGTTAAACTATTTGAAATTTTCATAATTATTAGCTTGGGCTGGTGTTAATCTTGTGCTTGGACTTGATTTTGGTTTTGATTTTGGCCATTTTCTTAGTTCTAGTTCTAAATATAATTGGATGAGGTAAGATTAATAATACCTTTTTTAATAATATCCTTTTAAATGAGTAAACCCTTGTTGATGCTCTCCTAAATGTGTATACACATTATAACTCGAGATGGTAAAATATCTCACTATGCAAATTATTGCTAAACACAACTAGTTGTTTTTCTAGTAAGCTATGTGTGAAGTGGATATAAAGTTCTCTTCATAATTATAGATATCTTGTGAAATTTTCACCATATTTTTGTTTGGATTGAGTCAAATTTAGCAATGAAATATCATGCTTAAGATTGTAAGAGAAATGCTACACAAAATTGTTTGAAAAGTCATCGACATTAGATACCAAGTTATTAAAAAAATTTAGGAACCATTCCAAGGCTTTTCCCACCAAAATATAAGGAAATAAAAGTAAGAGGTATATGTCACTATAAGTCACTAGTTGGAAATAAACAAATAATTCTATTAAATGGGGTTTATGGTCTCCTTTACCCTTGGATTTGTCAAACTTTAGTGGTTCATATCCTAGAGGAAATGGTATTTATAAATACTCTATGTTGAATGGGTAGGAACACACGTCATCCAAATTAAAATTCTTGGTATACTTCCCATCTTGGATGGTAGTAATTATATCCTTAATTTGTTACAGCTCTTATGTCAAGAAACTATATGGAACATTGGCCTGAGGTAGTGGTTGGGTGGTCAAAAGTGGATTATTTTGACTAGGGTATAGTAGAGGCATGGTTTGTTATGGAATGTTTGTTTGGTTAGTTAATTAATTAGGAATATGCATTCATAGATCAGGATGTTATTATTGGAACTGCACATGTTAAGATGTGATATTCTAGTTTAGATTTAGTATATAGGCCTAGTTTTGAGGGAATTGTGGTTGAGATGGAAGGATATGGATTTGGGTGAAGTAATATGTCTATTTCAGTTAAACAAGAAATTGTTTCTAACTAGTCAAACCTAGTTGAATCAGGGGAAATTGTGAAATAACACCCTATCATTGAATTTATGGCATGTTTGGAACAAAAATCAATTATTGCCTAGTTAGTACTTACTGAATGGTAGTACCTCTTGGTTGCACAAACACTTATTATGAAGTAGACACTTATTTTTTATTCAACATTTATCACTAACCAATAGATATACATTGTTGATTATATAATTTTTATGATGATAAAGGCATGTTGGTCTATGATTGAAGAGGTATACTTGTCACTACCCAATGATGTGAAACATTGGTTGTAACCTATTGAGGTGGTATAATGTTTTACCTATGCTATGTTGGTATATTAGATTGTGCATGTTATTATTTAACATTAGTCATAACCTATAATGGTGGAGTAAAATTCATAACATTTTGGTGAGGCAAGGCATTGGTTTGAGCTTGACTACTTAATCCTTGTGATTGTGTTTTTGATGAAGTAGCTAGTTGAGGTAGCTTGTTGTGGTTGGGAGGTAGAATTTCCTACCCCTATGGTTGTGAACCACTTATGGTATTAACTAAAGGAACTTTTTTTGGAATAGTTATGTATGTATTTAAACCACTTTAGCCTATATTGGATGACACTTGCATGCTATCTACTATGTTTGGAATATTCATCTTTATATAAGTAATAGACACGTCTTCAATAGTTGGGGCATTGAACATGTCTCCTACTGAAGTGCTTTGAAAAAATGGGTCTATACCCAAATTTTATTGGCCTATCAATTCAATTAAGACTCCTATTGTAAGAACTATCTCAATGATAGGAACATTTGACATGGTCATATTATTGAAATTATGCACTAAGTTTAAATAGGTCTAGTATGATATCTACATATATATAAAGTTGTCCTCCATGGGGCCATTTCTTATGATAAAAATAAATGGATCTTGATATGTCATCGACATGAGAACTTAAGGATTTCAATAAGAGGCATGTTTAATGTTTTGATTGCAAGGCATGTTGTAAGGCACTCTAACTAGACTTGGCAAATTTTTATGGGTGAAGTCTACTGGTAACTTATCCACTACCTCTAAAACTATGATTAAAACTTTTTACTTGTTTGAAATCAAGTTATGATTAAATAAATAGGGACAATATGTTGATTTCATTGTAACATAATATGGTTTTTTTTTAACTTAGTATACAATTGAAGATACACTAGCTAGGTACTACATTATTTATTCATGGTCCTACTCTGAGTATGGAGGCATGTTGAACAAATAGTGAGCTAAAGGATATTGGATTTATTCCTTTGATTGAGTGTTATAAGGTGGACAATTATCCTTCTCACAAAATACATTGTCACTATAGGGGTCTTAAACATAGCCATCTTGTGTGACCACATTATCATATCCCAAATTGTAAATGGTTCTAATATGAGTATAGTGAGACATATTTAATCAATGATGAATGTTTTAAAACAAAGGCCTAGAATTACATAAAATCTTGTAAATAATTTCCAAATGAAAAATGTTTCTAACTTAGTCTAACTTGTTACAAAAGTGGAGTTGTATCTCTAAAAGGTCTATGCTAAAACTTGGTATAAAACAATCTAACATTAAATGTCTTACACAAAAAGGTCAAGTGGATGAAATAAAAATTGAATGAAAAACTCTAGGTACAAAGTGTTTCAAATAATTCTAATTTAAATAAAGTAAAATTTACTATGTCTTTTAGAGAAGGCACAAAATCTAGGCTCAAAATAGGTGTGTGCTAGGTCTTTTGAAAAAAGCACAAAATCTATAATTAAAAAAAAATGTACGAGATTTATTCTAATATGTTTGAAACACTTTAGCATAAACTATGCATTTGGATTTAATCATAAAATTAGTCAACTGGTATAAGGCATGAAATAATAGGCATATGGAAGACATGTTATTTCTTCCAAAATCTAGACATAAAAAATAGTTTTCAAATTGAATAAATAATTAATCTAAGTACACAACCCAAAATATAAATATCGAGTCTATTCCAAAATTACACAAGGCATAGGAATAAATAAATAAATGTTTGGATTTAAACTTGTCAAGGCTAATTTATAACTCATTGTAGAAAATTAGGGTTCTTTTAACAAACAACAAGCTAGACAATAATGGACAATATAATGAAACTAGGTATATATCCAAAAGGCACACGCACCTTTGGTTTTGAAATGGTAATTTAGACACAAGGAAAAAATTCCTTGAAATGATTCAAGCAACGTAATGACATTATCACTCTCTAAATATATTACATATGGTTCTTTTCAAGAATTAAATTCATAAGATTTGAAATTAATTAGGTAGCATAATTTCACCCTTTTCAATCAAATGGAAAACACACACAAATATTTGATAAACAATTAAGCCACAAGGTATGGTATGAAATGGGTAGTGTAATTCCTCCTCAAATAATGGAGTGATGTATATATAAGACTAATTTTAATGTGGTATGGTAAAAAAATAGTTTATATTCAAAACCATGCAAGCATAAAAATGACAAAACACCTATGTGTAACTTCCTAAATCCTAAAAATGACAAGGTTGCATAAAATTATCAAATTTTGCTAATATACTTGATCTTGAGAGGATTTTAATTATTAATCCAAAAACTAAAATCACATGAAAAGAAGGGTTTTTAGGCCCTCTCTTCTCTCAATAGTTTATACTATCACATGAAAATTTGGGCTACTTTCCCTATATCAATAGTATGTCCACAACAAGTGGGGTTATTCTAAACTATCAATTTTTGCGCATTTCTAGATAGTCTCAAGTGTGGCTAACACTAGATATGCAGTCATGTCATTTAGATTACATAAACTAGATTGTTTTGAAAATATATTTTCCTTTTCACAACCACTACATCTATTTCATGCTTAGTGTAGTGTGATTTTTGAGTTGATCATACATTTCAAGGGCAATAATCACTAATGAAGATAGTTTAACTACTCAAACTAACATCCCAATGAATTATTAGCTCAATTTATATGACCCACCATGGAGTGGAGTTGAAATGATGCTGGGAGGTGAATTTTTAGTCAATTATCCCTAAAAAACCTATGAGGGAATGATGAACTCCCATTCACAAACCAAAATGCATGAAAAATAAAAACAAGTGAAAAGACTTTAGGGTCATTTTGGGGTCAACCAAACCATATGTATTTAGGGAGGGCCTTAACAAATTTATTTTCACACTTTTGGAATTCAAGTGATAAAGTTAAATAATGAATTTTTTTTGTCACCTAAGTTCCCTAAAGGGGATGGGGGATAACATACACACATCACTCATTTTGCTAAAAAAAATAACTTTCACCTAATAAGCATAAAAAATAAAAAATCTCAGGAGTATGTAATTAAGTGTGAAATTTATTTTTATTTCACCAAAATGAAGTGTATTATTAATTTTGATCCCCCTTGGCATTAGTTGTTTTAAAAACTTGCAAAAATCTGCAAAAGCAACTAAGGCATGAAAAGAAATAAGCTCATTTTAAACAACAAAGACAAATTGCATAAGATTTAATCATGTTCAAACTTGGATTTTTACACCTTAGTAGCTATAATTTGTTATAGGATTTACTTGATTATAAGCCCAAGAGTGAGTGAGAAAACAATATTTTAAAATGATCTTTTGGGTTCCTTGTTTTCTATCTCAAAGAGATTGATGTTGATCTACATAGGGATTGATGTCAGTCTATATAGGTCGACACTGGTCTATTTACATAAGGATCAATGTATGTTTACATATACCAGCATTGATTTATGTTAAAAACACAAGAAAACATAGGTTGTTTTCACAAAAATACTGTTAGTGAAATGAGCCTTAAATCAACAATTCTCACGAGATCCTACAAGAAAATGGTCAAACAAATAATATTGAAGATCTTAAACAAAAAATTATAGCAATAAAAAAATCATAAAAACCATATTTAGTCACATCTCTACCATTCTCTATTCTTCACATATGGATCAATATCAATATGGGAGAATCAACGTCAGTCTTGTAGAATCGACACTGGTCTCTATGTAACATGTGTGTTGCTAAAAAATAAAATTACATTAAAAATTAAGTTAAAACTTGAATTTTTAA
This sequence comes from Torreya grandis, assembly GCA_037957365.1. NCBI lineage: Eukaryota > Viridiplantae > Streptophyta > Pinopsida > Cupressales > Taxaceae > Torreya > Torreya grandis. Next base: position 2,370,733 of record JARHVA010000303.1, on the reverse strand, counting down.
GATTCTTAAGCATCCATTAGAAAAACAAAAAGTTTCATATTAATATCCTTACTTATATGGGATGCTTGAGGTCCCATTGGGCATGACAACATGTGTATTTAAGAATTTGACATAGAGGGGAGGTTAGTCTTGTGTTAGTCTCATAAAACAAATGAAATGAAAAAACTAAATGCCTAACACGTCTAGCCTAGACACTAGGGAGAGCTTAGATACCAAAGACTAAATTAAATCCCAACAAAAATACAAAAGACAACTCTTTTACCTTACTTGGGAGATCCAAATGCTTTGTTAAATGACTTGCTCAGCTTGTGCATCAATAAGTCTTCATCAATGGAGGTTTCTTGGCTCATTCTTTCCTTGGAACCTTAGCTTATGATTGTTTGGATTAATATTTTGGCATGGTAACACTAATTTTATGAGTCTCATGGAGAAAATTCTATATAATAAATCTAAAATATCCAAACTTAGAAATGAATAAGTATGTCCTTGTATTTATAGCATTAGGAATTAACTCTCATCCAAGGTGAGTTAAGGTTGAGTTTAGGTTTGGAATGGGTTTAAACTAAACCTAAGTGAGTTAAAACTAACTCTAGTAGAGTTAATAGTTGTCAAGTAATTATGATTTGTAATTACTATGCATGTCTCTCAAATTAGATATTTTAAGATATTTTCAAATATCTTGACAACTCATAAAGGCAATGATGAAAGGCTAGGATATTTTGAATTTTTGAATTTCCATTTTTAGATATTTATTAATTTCAAATGGATAATTCAACTAGGCATTTAATATTATTTAATTTTTTAATTTATTTTTATTAGCCTTTGAGCTCTTTCAATATTTGATTTAAGTGTTCAAGTGCCCACTTAATAGGTCCATCGACCAAATTGATAGTTGTGATGTTTCAGGGTGATTTCAGATGAATTCATGAGAGGTTATTATTAAATACAATAAAATACACCAATTAGGGATGTCTCAACATGATTCTTAGGTTTGATGAATGATTTACAAACAAAATTGAGACATTTAGTGATTCTTAGGCTTAATTTATAATGGTTGGTAGGAATCAGTCTGAAGTTTGATCGAAGGCTAGTTATGGCCAATTTTAGGTGTCTATAGGAGGTAAAAAAGCAATAAAATTTAACATTAGGGGCACCATTTTTACCTCCTCAAGGTACTTAGTCTCTAAGATATACACTAGTGTAAAATCAAATAGGGCTAACATATGTGCCACATTCAATACTCACTATTAAAACTACATTGGAAATAACTTATGACATATCTACATTGATAATGTATGTTCTAATTATAGCACAAGTTACTATAGTATATTCATTAACTTTAGTTTCTACATTTCTTACCCCAAAATTTTAGTCAAGGAATTCTATTCTAGGCAAACACCATTGTACATGCATGATTTTCATGACAATTGACACATCATTCTATTTTTGGATATGTAATATTAGATTTTGTTTGAGAGATTATGTGTCTCCATCTCAAGCTTATATAAATTTGTATCCTCCCATTCCCAAAGGGAAGATATATTTGGATATTAAGATTAATAGGAGATTCTATGGATTGTTATGTAGTTATTCTTGAGGTTGTAAATTTGATTCGTATCCAAACCTATGAATGTTTCATGAAGTTTCTTATATTTTAGTCTCTTGGTTGTGAATCAGTTTTATTTTTAATACAATTATTCATATTGTGATATTTTTATTTTGAATTCTTTTTGTATATTAATCATAATATTCCCTTGTAAATGTTTAAACACAATCTTATAAATGTGATGACCTTTGATTATGTATGCTTAATTTTAATATATTATTATTTCTTTGGACTCCTCACTATACTTGATTATTGGTGTGCTTATTGAAGATTGCAATAAACATTGGTTTTTGATTTCTTGTCCAACCTTTTAGTTAAAGTATTGGCTTAAAAAGGTTTTAATCTTATTTGGTCCATAGGCCTTTTTTGCTTTACCTTCCCTTATTTTTTGAGTTTTATTTGGTCCTACTCACCTTAAGTTAGATCCATAATCTATCCACCCATATCAAGTAGGTTTAGATTCATCCATATCCAAACCATCCATGATAAATAAAATAATTCACTCATTTCTATTCCATGAATAGGTTGTATACAAAACCAATACTCCTTAACTCATGCCTTAAACTGAATCTTCATTCATAAATCCTAAAACATTAGATTTTACCTCATAAGTTTATTTGGTGTGCATAAAACCCACATCAAAAAGAATTTATGTAACACTAGAATGAGGGATTAAACCTCTATTATCACCTCTATTTGTTTATGCATTATAACCTCTCTCTTTATGGTTTTTTTATTAAACTTTAACTTGATGCCCTCTCCTTTCACTTTTTTAGTTTATATTATTTTCTTGGTGTAATCAATAGCAATTTATTTGGTACTAGGAGGGCCTGAACCTCTACCTATATTTATTTTAAAATAATCACTTGAGTTACACTAGATATTTCAATGAGGATAACCCAATATAAATATAACATTGATATGTTGGTTTCACCTTTACAGCTCCACAAAATACCTAGGTTAGATAAGGGAACCTTAAATAAATATTAGACCTAGTCATTTTCACTAACCATAAAAGGTCCACTCCCTATAATCACTATAGCCCTAGCTTGGTTAGTTAGTTCTTCTATTTCTATTTCCATTACTTCCCATGAATTGCCTATAAATCCTATAAAAAATCTTCCCTCCTCCCATTCTATAAGAAAGGCTACTGAAGAACACTCGATGTGTTTCAAGACAACTTTAGGGATAATGAATATGGCCAATGGGATGTGGCATGCATAAATTACCCTTCACACTATAATATGTCTCTTATTAATTATTTCCAAACCTCCCATAGGATTAAATTACATCTCTAGCCTAATGTGAAAGTACCTTATTAAGTCAATATGGATAGGTTACCAGTCATAGCGTCATATACCAACATTTTTATAGTATGAGGAGAGATCTCAATGAACCCATCAAATCCTTTAATTCTAGGTTCCAAAAAATGTTTACCTAAGCAAATAATGTATATAAACCTAACTTTGCACTAACCCTTGAGATGTAAAAACATGACGTGGATCCCACAACCTCAGTTTTCTTATTGAATTGCCAATGACATTTATGAAATATATCAACATTGATAGGAAAATAAATCCCAAATTATAGATCCTAAATAAACCCAATATCTACCAAAATTATCCAATGTTAAAAATTCAATTCCAAATGTTAACTAGAACATTGTGGCTTACAATCAAAATCAAGCATACATGCAGTTTCCCTTGTCCCATGTTGCACCATATCAAAGCTTGATATTTTTGAATAACCCTATATATACATTCCATAAAAACCAAATCCAAACTTCAATTCCATACTTATACCACTTAGGGTGAAACTATAAACTCTTAAAAAGTTGAATTAGATGTTATCCAAAGGATGGTGCAAAAGTTATGTAATGAATTCTTAAGCATGCTAAAAAGAATGGGGATTACTGGTGGAAAAAATATAAATTATGGATTTAATTTCCAAATATATAACATGCCTTTCAATAGGCCTATAAATAACATAAAACAATAGCCACCTAACAAGGTGCCTGGAATAAATATCTTAGAAGCAATACCACCCAATTGGTGTTGGGTTCACAATACATCACAACATGGATAATTGGATTATATAGAGTTTTGCATTGCTTTATAAATATTTTATAAAGAAATGGAAAGACAAGATAGTTTTTCAAACTAATCAGAGCCATCTTCCTCTAATACATCAGGGAACCCAAGTACAACAATAGTATTTGAGACCTATGATTTCCCATCCCTAGTGGAATATGAGAATAAACTAGAAGATAATACTGATGAGATCCATACATTCTAATAGTTAAAGAAGAATAATTACAATCTAAGGAATAATTAACCTATTACTAATTCCACTCCTTTGAATAAAAATGCTACTAATCCTTTAGATCTAAAGGTAAATAACAATCCACATACTCTAAAGGGAAGTGATCAACACCAAATCATAGAACTATAAAGTAGATATATGTACAACATTGCCAAGGATATGAGTAAGATCAAAGATAATATCACCCGACATAAACTAGCTCAAATCACTAAATAGATGGAGTTATTGTTCAAAGTCTTAAATAGAAGGTCATCTACTAATAAGTCAAAAGCTATGCATGCTAATGTGATGGTCTATAAAGACAAACCTAAAGTACCACCATTTTTCTTACTATCAAAATGTTCAAAAATAATAAACATAAGTATTTAGTTAAATTAGGTTCTTCAAACAATGTGATGTTAATATCCATGTGCAATAAATTAGGTTTGACTCCAAATAAGTTAAAAATAATGGTCATATAGTTGGACAATTCTTGTATCCTATGTGTTGGAGATTTGATGAATGCACACATCTAGCTAGAGTCAAAGCCACATTTAAAACAATACATAGATATTTTGGTCATGAACATTCCATAAGCTTATTGCCTATCATTGAGTCATGATTTGTTAAAGACATTGAATGGATACATGGCCATAGATTTCTTACATATGTGGTTGCCTTGGAAATGAGCAACCAATCAAATATAAGTAGACAAATAACCAAAGATGAAGTACCTAATCACTAATTAAAATGCCATGAATGAGATGGTTGAATTTAAATATCCACATGTAGGAGTATACACATTTAATATGAAAAAATAGCTTCATGAATAATAATTTTAAGGTCCTTAGTTATAGACTCTCCATTTTAATGGATTTAGATCAAATCTAGGTTTTGGTGTTGGCATAGCCTTGACAAACCTAGATGGTAAGCATTACTTGGATACCTATATATTGAAATTTACTTTTAAAAAAATAAGGATAAGTACAAATATATAACCCTTGGTCTATAATTCATGTTGAAACATAACATCAAGTAGTAAGTCTTCAGTGTTTCAGAGTTGGCTATTAACCAGATCATAAATAAATATCTGTGTAACCTCACTTAATTAAAGAAGTAAAAGCATCAAGAATGGGACTTGATCAAATCATTTGATTAATTTAACATAAGAACCATCCCAAGTCAACAAAATTAGACGAAACATTCACTAGTATATTCAAGAATACAAAATTTATAAATTCTATGTGGGGTTGATTCCTTTCCCCTCTATCGTAGACAATGTTGACAACTTCTAGGTATTTGAGGATGATTAATAGATTGTCCAATTCATGAGTGGTTATTATACCTTTTAATCTTAGTTTATAGATGATAAATATGTTGAACCCATGCAGATTGAAGATCTAGGAGAATATGGTGTCCTATAGCTAAAGGAGAAACACATCCCTCTTGGAATGGTTTCCCTAGAGTGGGATTTTGACATATATTCATAAGCTCAATATCATAATTAGCCTAAAATAATTAAATTTAATTTCATCAAAGAGAATATAGGCACTAAACAACATCCTATATATGTGAACATTGGTCTGAGTTACACTATAAGTGATAAACAAAAGTTAAATAGTATGCTAATAGAATACAAATATGTGATCTCCTAGACATATGAAGATTTGAAATTTTTTGACCCTAGAATCATCACACATATCATTCCATTAAAGTGAGAATATAAGTATTTTATGAAAATACAAAGGCTAATTAATCTAATATTAGAACCTATCATCAAAATAGAGGTACATAAGCTAATAGATGCCAAAATTATCTTTCTAATTAGGCATTCTACTTGGGTAACTAGTATTAGTTAAAAAGAAGAATGGAGAAATCAACCTCTGTGTTGACTTTAGGAACCTAAATTGAGCAACAAAAAATGATAGATACTCTTTTCCATCCCTAGATAAGGTAATCCATATGGCCAATGGATATGAGATTATGTCCTTCTTGGATAGATTCTCAAACTATAACCAAGTGCGGTGAAAGCATAAGCTATAATGAAGAAAAACTTTACCACCAAGTGGGGAAATTTTGCATTAAAAATGATCCCTTTTTTCCTAATAAATTAGTGAAAAAGTTTCTTGAGAGTGATGGAATTCATATTTTAGGGACTTATTTGAAAATGTATCATCATATACATGGATGATCTCATAGAGGTCTCAAAAGATAGAACTGATCATGCAAATAATCTATAAAGAGTATTCGATAAATGTAGGAGATATGGAGTATTTATCAATCCAAATAAAATCATATTTTAAGTTACTAAAAAATAGATTTTGGGCCATGCCATTAATAAGGATGGGATCTCTATTGATCTAAAATGAGTCCAGGCTATTTACAAGATGACACCTCCTAACAATGAGTTAAATTCTTTTTTTGGTAAGATTAACTTTTGAATAAAATTAATTTTTAGTTTTGTAAAAATTATCAAACCATTGAATGTTATACTGAAGCAAGATACCAAGATGTAGTGGACAAAAAAGGCTAAGGAATATTTTTAGGACATCAAAACTACCATTGCTCAAGCTCTAGTTCTAATCTGCCCAAACTTTAATAAATATTTTTGTCTTTATTATTTTGCTTTGGAACATACTCTAGCTATTGTACCTACATAAAGTATGGATAATAATGAACACCACATTGCCTTAATGAAGACCAATCTAAAGGGTGAAGAGTTAAAATACTCTATAATTTATAAATAGATATATCTAATGATCAAATATATGAAAAATCTTAGGTCTTATATTTTGAGGAACAAGACATATGCCATCATCCCATACCCAATTATCAAGATCACATTTGGCTAGAATGAATTGGGAAAAATAAAAGGTAAATGGATGGCCAAATTTTAGGATTTTGATATTGAAACCAAGCTACACAAGATGGTGAGAGGCCAAAGAATCATCCAGCTTGTGACTAAAATTGATCCAAACATTTATATTGAGTAAATAAATGAGGCTCAGGTAGTTGATGGTGAGTGGTACACTCAAATCATCCACTACTTACTCACATGAACATGTCCCCCTAAGGTAAACATAGATCATAATCAAACTTTTAGGCCTAAATAAACTCATTATATGATCAAGAGGGGAGTTCAATATAGAAATAATTATGAGGTCATCTATTTAAGGTGTGTTTTGAGAGAATAAGCTACCAACATCTTGGATAATCTACATAAAAATATTGGTAGTGGACATCCCTTAGGCAACACAACAACTCACAAAATTTTGAGGATGGGATATTATTGGTCCATGATCTTGAAATATGCACATAACCATGTCAGTACCTACCATGAATACCTAACATTTGGGAAAAGAGAATTAAAAGCTACCATGACATTATAACTAATCATTAAGGGGCACCCTTTTACTCAATAGGGTCTTTAATACATTAATGTGATAAATATAAACTCTTTACCAGGGAAATTTTTTTCCTAACACTACTGACTATTTTACCATATGGATAGAAGCTATGGAAACTAATAATTCTATAATAATTGATGTTATTAAATTTTGGGAAGAAAATGTACTAACTAGGTTTGGCACTATAATATCTTTAGTTTGTGATAATGGTCTAACTTTACATTCTAATGAATTTACTAAGTGGTCCTACAACAACCAAATCAGCATCAAGTTCTCCTAGTACTAGTACATGTAAGGGAATGGAGTGTTTGAATCTACCAATAAAAATTTGATAAATGCCATCATAAAGTTAACAAAGATAAACTAAGGGAATGGCATCTCTTATTGAAGTATGAAATGTGGGTAGATTGAAACAGACATAAGTAATCTCTCAAGGCTTCACTTTTTTTGATAGTGTATGGGAAACAACCAATCTTCTCCATTACTCTTAAAATACTAATGTACCATTTTATGCAATAGTTCATGGGAGAAGATGAAACAATATAGTCTAGACTAATTGATATAGACTAAATGGAAGACACAAGAACTGAAGCACTACATAGCTTTATAAAACATCAAGACATTATCAAAAGATAGTTTGATAAAAGGTCTAACATCATGGCCTTTATGATTTTGACCTAGTGCTCCTATGGGATAAATCACATGAGAAGAAAGTATGAATGATAAGTCCACTCCTTTGCTGATTGGGACATATCAGATATCATAAATACTAGGTAATAATGCCTTTCTCTTGAAATACTTACAAGGTAATGACCTCACTTTTATAGTCAATAGATAATTTTTGAAACATTATTTCATGGTTACTCCAAATGGAGATGCTTTGAGTGACTAAAAATGGAGATGTAGATGTAGGATTAGATTAGATTTCTAGATTTCTAGATTAGTTGTTTCCTACTTTTTGCATTTATTTTTAGAAGATACATTGTTATGCTTTCAAGATTAGTTTTCTAAAATTACAAAACGTATCAACTGATTTACTATGTTGAAGTTACAAATACTTACAAAAATAAGGGGATGTTTTACAAGGATACACAATTAGTTTTCATAATAATTATTTTGATAGTACTTAGATTTTGGGATTGAGGTATGTGTTATGAATGAATGAGGTTCTTCTTGAACTAAATGATTTTAATAAATTTTTTGGATTTACTCTAATACATTCATGCAAATTTTAGAAAGACTTTTCATTTCCAAAGATTAACTGCACTATTACATACTAAAACTTGGATGGGAGATAATTAACAAATAAATGAATACACATTGACATAGATGTATTGATTAAAATAAGTTTTCTTATATACACACCCAAATAATGGTGATTCCCAACCTTTAATCAATTTTTGATTTAAAAAAATCATTTTAAAAATTAATATAAGATGGGTAATTCAATAAATATCTATTTGAGCTATAGATGCTTGCCTAGCAGTAGAACAAGGCTTTAAGTGGAATCATAGCTATCTTTGTCAGGGCTATGGATGACTAGTTAGTAGTAGAGTAATTCCCAAGATTTCCATACTATTTGGTTACAAAATATGAGGTCAAAAGGAAACCTATAGTGTTTATTCAAGTCTTTGTTAAAAACCTCATAACTAGGGGAAATCGATCACACACTCAAATCTAAGGAATGGAAAAGGTTTGTATGTTGCATGATAAAGTAGGAGTCTTTTTTAGGATATGGTTTATTTATTATTTTATAGATAAAGCTGAAGTTTATTAAGATGAATTACTAAGATTATGGATTATCAAATACTTAGGATTATTTTCCCCTCTAAGTTTCCATTTTTTGTGCCCTAACATACACAACCCATTTTCAAATCCAAATAGGGACCCACTATTGATTGAATATCCTAATTTAAGGACTTGTGAACTAGAATTATATAATGTGGAATTTAAAAATCATTAATTTCATTTCAATTTTTTTAGTATGTTTCAAAATTATATGAGAATTGAAGTTGCGCATAATCCATATTTTATGATTCACTTTTTGCCTTTGATTTTTATTTAACTCGATATTTATGTTTCCCTAAAACACTTATAGGATCATTTAATTTCACCATATGGAATCATTATACTAACCTAGATCTTAATTGAAGAACATAAGTCACTCAGACAAACAAAGTAATGAGAATCATCCATGTGTCATGATCTCACTCACACCCTGAGATGACATCATTAGAGTTACTCATATGGATATCATAGGCAAGTATATCATTGTGATATGTACACATATCATCATACCACTCACCTAGAGGTGATCTCAATAGAGTTCCTCATATGGATATCCTAGAAAAGCAGAGTAGTGAGAGCCATCCACCTATCATCATCTTTCTTGCCCAGAGGTGATGTTAGTAGAGTTATTGGTATGTATATCAAAATAAATTGGAGTGGTGAGATATGTCCACATGTCATCATCCCACTCACTTAGAGGTGAAGTTAGTAAAGTTCATCATACAAATATATTGGACAAGTAGAGCAATGTGATATGTCTATGTGTCATCATCCCACTCACTTAGAGGTGACATTAGTAGATTTCATTATACATATATACTAGGAAATATAAGTAATGAGATCCATCCACATGTCATCATCCTACTAACCTATAGTTAAAATAAAAAAGTACATTAAGTTATATCTTAGTTATGATTGGAGTAGTGACACATGGACACATGTCACTTAGCCACATAAGAAGATAAAAAGACATGAATAACAAGCCCAAAAGTTTACAAAAGGGAAATCTATCCCATTATGATGACTAGGAACCTATGAGTAAGTAAAATAAACCACTTTAAAATAAAATCCATGAAAATTAGCATTATGAAATTCAAATGGAAGAATAGACATGAAATGGATTGAAAAGTTGTTTACATTAATTTGCATGAATTGGTGAATTAATACATTTAATTCTCAAGGTAATAACATCTAAATAAATATAATTTGAGTTTCCATATCCAATCTAATCACATTAACTTATAGATATACAGTGCACATTATGAATTAAGATCTCTATTATGATCAAGAGATTACATACTCTTCATATAATAAAATTTTTCCACCCAAATTTTCAATGGCATCCTCATCTTACACTCCACCTCATTATGCATATTCAATTTTCAGACTAATTGACTAAACTAACACAATAATTGATTTAGAATCTCTCAATCATTATTTCAAATATTAATCTACTATTTTGGATGAGATCGATACAATCAAGTCATAAAAGGTTGAAGACCAACTTTTAATTTTAACATAGAGGTATAAGGATGACTTAATAAAAAAATCAATCGATCTAAATAATTTTATTGCTAAACCAAAGGTAATGCCCTATATTAACCTAGTATTTAAGTTATTTGGGAATAGGAAAATCTATTATAAAATATTACATTTAAGACTTAGAAAGACTATAGTAACATAAAATAATGGAAATTATTTCAAAATATACTATAGCTTACATATTATATAAATGACCTATAGGTAAGATATACAAAATTCATGGATCCTTGAAAATAACACTATCATCAAGTTGTAAAAATGGGATACCGACCCAATCAATTTTACAATTCAGGATCCCACTTCTATTAAACCCATTATTATCTTCAGACCAAGGGTAAGAATTGACATGGACCTACTAAATATAATATATTGTTTCTCAACAATTTCTTATGTCAATAAAATATTGGTCCCATTACTGGATATTATCCTGACCTCCAACGAAATCATATCTTTGGGAGAAATAATTTTCTCTAATTTGATTCTACATAAGAATATTACCAAATGGTAACTTATGTATGAAGTCATATTTTTTAGATGTTATTAATACAAATTTTCATTCAACATATGAAGAACCCTGGCAACCATCCAAAGGATAACCAAAAAATGGGATTTGTGATGAATTCAATGTCCTCCATATGCACAGGTTTAGAAAGCAAATGAAAAGGTTGATAGATAAATTTTATCCTATGTTATACTAGACCATTTATAATAATAACATTCCCATACTATCATATCCTATAAATAATAATATTATAAAAATGGCATACTAATGGTTTTATCTTGTGTGCACTATAATCAAGATAGAAGGTACCAAGGCACACCCTTTTTATTTACCCCAAATTGTGTCTAAAAATTAGATGAATAAGAAATTGATACTCAATTAGATGACAATGTTTATTTATATTTATGAATGGATAAGGAAGCATCCATCCACCCAAACCCTTTCAACATTGATTAAATGTAATATACAAGGTGTGAACACTTCTAGTTTGTTATAATTATAAGGATGCATTATAATTTAAAATGGACACCATTTAGGAATTGGGACCATAGGAAGAATTTCAAGGATCATATGAATATATATGAGAGGAAAGTTAAAATAAACTATGGTCACCAATCTTACAGTCATGACCATGTATTTATGAATGCAAAGGATGACACCAAGGTTGTTATCAGGTTGCATAGAGTAAAAATATCAATGGTTTTAACATAGAGGATTCAATGTGATCCCACAATTATTGAGGAATATGCAAAGAAAATAAAAAATTAACAATGGTTCAATAAACCTAATCATAGACCCCCTCCTTACATAGAAGCAAATGTACAAGAACAAGCCAACCCATTTGGGGAAGAAAATATCAAAAGAAGAGTTGAAAATACTCCAAATTCCCCCTAATATTTATTTGTTGTTCCTTATCCTCAACATATAACTAATGTAGATAAACCTATAGGTTAAAGTAGAGCATATATGATATTCTCTATGTTATGACTCCCTGTATTAACTATAACATAATAAGTAAGTCTTCATGCTTTCTTGTCTCATGTTTCCATTAATTATCCTCCTAGTTCACCACCTATTGTAGTAATACCAACAACAATGATGCATCAATATCCTATACAACCATATTCAATACCCATTATTCCTTTAATGGTCACTACTCCCCCCATTTCATTACTATCAACCATCGCTAAAGTCCTTTCATCTCTAAATCCAAATTATATAGGGCCATCCCCTACTACAACTAAACCACCAATTACCTACAAAAGTAAGCCTAAGACTCCTATATCACCAAAAAATGTGGAAGTAGAAGGAAAATAGGTATAAGTTCCTAGGGAAATGGAAGATATTTTTGATAGTGAATAAGAAAAAAATATGGGTAACTGAAGAAGAATGGTTGTCTAAGAAAGAGACTAAGTAAATAGATTCACTAGAGGAGACAATTGAAAAAGATGAATATTATGAATGGATGATTGAATAAAGTACTTAGTTTAGAGGAATTGATATATTAGGTGAATTTGAGGAGATTGATCAAGGAGATGTTAGCTCAGTGGCCACTAAGTTGTTTTCAGTTAAAGAAGGATATGTAGAAGGGGATGTAGAGTAAAAAATATAAACCTAAATATAGGGGACATCATTAATTACACCCCCATTTTCTCCATCTTATATTATAATGGTGACAATAGTAACAACCATTTCCCCAACTATTCCCTCTCAAATTGTAAGTAAAGCAATCCCTTATTCTTTGATAACCTCCTCAAATTTTGTTGCTATAATTGGTTTGGTAGATAATATTAATTTTGTACATTATTTGAGGCAAACAAATAAGCCTCGGGTAGTTACAATGCCAATATAGTATGTTATAGCCCAATTTTATACTATGGGTCCTCTTACTAAGGATATTACTACTAGGGTTTCATATACATCAATCATATATTACTTGAATAATATACTTAGCACCTCAATGACCCATTAATTGTTTAATATAACCAATCCCCAATCCCCCAAGACATTAGTGGGAGTATGTTTATAAATCTTGGTGTCCACTTCCATTTTTTTTAGATAGGTCATACCCCCTAAGTTTTATAAATAATTGGGAATACCCATTGCCTAAGTTACTAAGATATATTCCCTAATATTTTTAGTGCATAGGGAAGATAAGAAGACTAAATACATCATTGATACACCAACATAGAATCATGCCACTTGATGGATGAAAGATGTACCTAATTTACTTGCATTAGGGAATTCTTACCCCAAAATAATGCATCCTTTAGGTAAGTATCCTTATTAAAATACTATGGTTATAAAAAAGTGGATAATTAAATTGAATTGAGCATTCTTCCATGGATTAATTAGTTACAATAAAAGGAAGTAGAAAGTCAAGACCTAGTCATTATTGAGTAACCATGTCAAGTTCCACTTTGATAGACAAATTAATACCTTAAGGAAGGTTAAAATAAAGACTATGGTTGTATAAGGATAATAGGTCATGTTGGAAAAAAGATAATATATATTCTCTCTAATAAAGAGAAGAAAATTAAATCCCTCAGACCTAGATAGATATATGGAGGATCCTTATAGTTTTCTAGATACTACCAGAGGAGTAATCAAATAAATGTTCAAAGTCACGAAAAATTTGTTTAGAGTTAATAATAAAGGATAAATATTAAGGATCCAAAGTAAATAAGAAATAATTTATAGGGGAAGATAAAAATATTTATGAAAACATTCACTTAATAAGCTCTGCTAATACTACATCGCATCCAAAGTTGTAGGATATAATTCATATATTCAATAAAATGAATGATATGTATGGAAGTGTCATTTAATCAACAAAGTAATAAGGAATAAGTAATACACCAATTTTAACCTAATAAAAACACTAGAAGATACATGGGTCCAAAATTATGTGTCTATTAAGAGGGATAGTTTATTTGGCTGGCATCGAGATATGTAGACTTTAATTTTACAATTCACAAGTCAAGAAAGGAAGGTTGTATCAATTTTTAAAGATATGAGGGCCATTTGCATGACCACTCCCATTGGGAATTTAGTTATAAATATAATTTTTTAGAATCTCCTTCAAGATACATTTGATATATTTCAAACTAAAATTGAAGGCACAATCTACATAACTAATGAGGAAATTGTGCAACTAGTAAATTTTTCTAGGGACAGAATTATAGGAATTGAGACACTTCATGTAGATGTCATAACTAAATTATTAACACATAAAAATTTGATGGAAGAGTTCCAATAGTTTATAAAAAGTCCATTGATTTATTTTTAAATTATTGATATCAACCTCCAAGCTAGACATGAATTATATTTATAAATTGAGGTGTTAAAGTAATCAACTTCAACAAGGGAACTACCATCACATCCTCAAGGTACTTAGTCTCCAAGATATATAATAGTTTAAAATAAAATAGATCCATTAAGGTACCATTTAAGATACTCACTACTATAATTACATTGGTCGAAACTTATGGTGCATCTATAGTGACTATGTTTGTTCTAGTTGTAACTCAAGTTACTACAATAGTTTCATCCACTTTAGTTTCTACAATTTTTACCCCATAATTTTATTCTTCCAGTGATTACAATTTAGCACCCACTTAAATACATATGTATTTACATGATTCATATAAGTTATAACTATTATTTCCTAATTAATTTAGCACATATATTATATTTTAGTCGAGTAATTCTATTCTGGGAAAACACCATTTTGCATGCATACTTTGCATGAGAATTGACACATTTTTCTATTTTTGGATATGTAATTTTAGATTTTTCTTGAGATATTAAGCATCTTGATCCTAAGATTATATATGTTTTTATCCTCCTGATCTAAAAGGGAGGAAAATTTTGTCTATTAAGATTAATAGGAAATTCTATATATTATTCTATAGTTACTCTTGATGTGAAGATATGATTCTTATCCAAACATGTAAATATTGTAAGAAGTTATATCATTATTGTATCTTGGTCTCTTGGTTGTGCATGAGTTGTATTTTCAATATAGTGATTTATATTATGTTATTTATAATTTTAATGTCTTTTGTGTATTAATAATAATTCCCCATTTTATATGTGTAAACACAATCTTATAAATGCAAAATCCTTTGATTATGTATACTTAAGTTTACTTTATTCCTATTTTATTGGACTCATAATTGTTCTTTACTTTTTATGATCTTATATAAAATTTCAACAAATATTAGTTTTTGATTACTTATACAACCTTTTAGTTTAATAATTGGCTTAGAAAGGATTTCATCTTGTTTGGTCCACAAACCTTCTTTTATGCTTTACCTTCCTTTCTTTTTTGAGTTTATTTTGATCCTAATCACCTTAGGTTAAATCCATAATATATCCACCCATATCAAGCATGGTTATATTCATCTAAATTTGAACCATTTGTGGTAAACAAACTACTTCACACACTGTTATTCCACCAATAGGTTTTTTACAAAACTCAATACCCTAAAAATCATGCCTTAATGTGAATCTTCATTCATAGACCCTAAAATGTTAGAGGCTACCTCATAAGTTTCACTAATTTTCATAAAACCCACATCAACA